>JAMZAV010001253.1:0-180709 GCA_024449915.1 Sweltsa coloradensis
GGACCTGGCGACTCACCCAGCCAGGATGATAAGACTGCTAGCTTACGGGGACACAGGGACTTGCAGATGACATGCTGCATGGACACGCCAAGCCCGGGACGCTTGCTGTGCTCTGCGAGGTCCGGGAGACCCGGGTTCGACTACCGCTACCAGCTCGAGACAATATGAACAGAGCTTTCCTCATGATGTATGCATGGATTGCGGAATCTCGTGACTTGAAGAAAGCAAACGATCGAAGATACTTTGATAAACAAAAGTGCGTATTGTGGGAGAAAATCGGAATGGAGAAGTAGTCTAGACAATCATTTTCAAAACCAAAACCAACAGTTTAAAAGACAGAAATCGCACAAAATACGATAAAATGTATAGCTATGTATCATCAAACAATGACGTTTACTGTCAACTAAAGTATATATTATACATTCCCACCAGAACCATTTTTAGTTCGTTAGTGTTGTTTTAGGGCACTCAACAGTTATCAGTTATCGGTGCCCATAACCATTTTTAAGCTCGCAACATAATTATTTAGTATCTAGTATTGTTGTATGGCGACTCGCCATACAACAATACTAGCCATACTCGCCATTGGCGAGCGTTGTACTGCAGCCACATACTTCAGTAGCGCAGCTGCAGCCTTCATATAAATTTCTCATCAAGCTTTTTAAAGTGTCTCGATGGTGAATTTAACAACCGCTCTGGCTAACAAATGACTTCTGCTAGAGCTCTTATAGACAATTATGTTTGATTTAGAGAAAGCCCCCGGTATAATGGAAGGTGTGGTGAGGGTGGACTTGTCCGACAATCAGCCGGACTGCAGGAACCAGTGCACGCGAACTCTAGACAGAGGTTTACGAGGATCACGGGGATATTTACGACTTGCTCAGCTACGTATAAATAAAGTCGCAGGGCGAGTTAATGTTCAAGTACGTATGAATTTTGAAATGAAATATGTATTTATGGAACAAGAGAGTCAGCAAATAAAATAACAAATAAATCAAAAAGTTTACAAAGTGAGTAGTGAGTAAACATGTAATTAAATGCACAAAGTTGAGTGTGTTATTACACACAATTGAGAGCAGCCAGAGTAACATTCCTTAGGACAAAATCTAAAAACAATTTCTTTCCAAAGTTCATAACCAGAATCACAGCGTTGATTTATTTGATTTTACATAGCTTATAAGGGAGTGTAATCACTTTGAATTAATTATGTATACAGGAATCAGGATTACATAAAATTAATTATAAATCAAGATGAAGATGTGTATATATTTTAATGAACGTTGGTTTAACGTCTAGTTCAGATACTATAAGTTTAGATATCACTTGAACGTATAAAGTACTTCCCTTGTGAGTTATTAAACTAGATAGTTGTCCCACGGTTTTGCATAAGAAACTCCAAGTTATTAAAACATTAAGCTACATATTTAAGACAGCTATTACAAGTTTATAACATTCCCACTTGGTTTTCAAGTACGTTTCCATACTTTGCTCATTTGATCGTCGCGACTAAACTGGCAATAAGCTCGATCCTGCAGCCCACAGAGTCGACCCGTCACTTGGTTCTTCTCCACCTACGCCTCCTAAAACAACAGATGACTCAACCGAGGAAACCAGACCGAGTAATTTGCTCCCGGACTAACTCTGCGCGAGTTTAAATATATGATCCTGCGAGTTTTTATTTTTTATGCTAATAAGTCCAGCGAACAATCTAGTTCTAAGGTGTACATCACCAGCGCAGCATGGGAGCCGCGCGGAGTAGGCCTAAGTAAATTACGACCGGTGTAGCACAGAACAGGCTGCACCGACGCCATCTTAGGCCTAGACTGACACTCCGAATATGATTTAGGTCGGAGATCGTGCTCTATGGTGGGACGAGGAAAATATGCTAATTCCGGTGTCTGCTCATTCGAGACCGTGTTTGTAGCTTGTTTATGAAGTTTTGCAGACATGGAACTAGATATCTCGCTCTATAAGAGAGGCCATAATATTAATTATTTATATTATCTATATGAAGCTATCTTGAAGTTTATCCTGGTTGAATATACGGTTCAACTGCACATATAGTACATAGACTGTTCCCTTTAAATTGAAATTCACCCCACAATACAAAAGTGAGTTTCAAGAGTTTTAGGGAAATTATATATTAGTAAAATTAAAGCACCACAATAACAAATATTTTAACAACAGATTACCATCAGCTACTGGTAATGGAAGGGAAGAGAGTCTTTAGGCGTTGTTGTCATTCGTATCGTTCCTATCGTCGCTGTCGTCGTCAGAGACGTGGAGGTGGGGGGTGGGCGAGTTCTCCGAAGACGACTGCCAGAGCTCGCCTCTAGTTTCGGGGGGTACTTCCCTACTTTCTGGTTGAAGTTACCTTTTCCTCTTTTCTGGGCCAAATTCCACATCTGGCGCAGACGGGATATTGATACATGAAATCACAATTGGCCCTACCAATTTGCAATGGTATTGGTATTGCTGGGTAAAAGAGTCACAAAAGTATACCATCAATCTATCATTTATATATATTTTTTAGTGTGTGAGAATTTGTCCCTCGATTAAACTTCCAGTTTATCTCGAGATGAAATCAGTGAGATAGACACTCGTGTAAAGTCAGGGTCGCCCCGCTGTTCACCATGCTGTGTACATAGCCCGTATGTGTGAGCTGTGAACCTGCCCTGAGCTCCACATTCCTCCAGCTACACTACACTACACTACACTACCTACGCTACACTACACTACACTAGCACTACTCTACACTACACTCGGAGCTTACGCGATCTACACCGAGCAATTACTAATAAAGAATAAGTAATCTTCGCCGATGCACTTCAAAGAGATAATGTATCCCTCGCCGCGGTTCAAGGCGTGGGCCCAGCCCTGGGCGCCCATGATGTACGAGCGTGCTGAAAGTGTTATTTATAATATCTATATTAGTTAGATCTGAGCATTTCCGTTCGTTTGTGTCGTCCTCCTAATGAGCACTGTGTATTATTGTTGGTTCTTGCGCACGGGGGGTTGGCATACCGGATGTAGGGCGACTGCCAAAATAATCGAAAACAAGTCGCTTCAATCAAAAAAGGTATAGGAGAATTAAACTTAAGAAAATATGACGACGCCGATGATGGGGAGTGATTGAGCGGGGTTTATCTCAGTTGGGTCCTAGAGCCCGGACGGATGTACCTCCGGGAGTGTTAGTGTGTCTACAATGTGGCCAATTAGGATTTCACGGATTATATTTATACGCGTGCTGATTCCGACGAGCACGCGGGTGACAGCGGCAGGAAGAAGGTGATGTGTGAATGACGAGAAACTTGTGGGATGAACCCAGGCCAGTGCTGGACGGATCCAGCCACAGGAGGGTCAAAGAGGCCAGAGCTCGCCACTGGCTTCGGAGAGTAGGGCCTAAACTATACGGCTCAAACCAGGGAGCTGGGAGGAGGGATACGATTGAGAGAGGTGATAGAAAGAAGTGGACACATTTAATTGATGACCCTGATGAAGTGGGAAACGGCGATTGATAATGATGATGATGATGATGATGATGATGATGATGATGATGATGATGATGATGATGATGATGATGATGATGATGATGATGATGATGATGATGATGATGATGATGAAAATGTACAAAAGAACATACAAAACTTTTAACATCAATTTATAGCCCGATTGGTATGATTTGATTTTACATCTTATTAGTAAAAACTTATTTTGACTTTAACCAAAGTCAGTTATTTTTGGTTTGAGTAAATTGTCAGTGTTGTGATGCATGTATGGTCTTCCCTTCTGAACCGAGCGAGCGTCTAGTACAGAAGCAACGAGGGCAGGAACTGGGGCGCATACACACGAGATGAGATACCGCGATGTCACTGACCGACGTATGTATAGCAGCTTCTTCTCCAATGCACTCAAATGTCTGAATGCTCGCATGAGTTCACGTCGTAAAACGTTGCACATGCAAATCTTTATGAAAGCTCGGAGCTAAATCGCCGAACTATAGTTGCATGTGTTATTACAATAGTGACCTGGACATGGACAAAGTACTGCACCGTATGTGAGGTTAATGTGCGAGCAATTAGCCTCTAGTTGAGAGTTATTCTCAGTCCGACAGGGTGCGAGGGTGCGATGTGGCGGATTTACGACAATGTAGAGGGACCGGCATGTTGATATATATGGGACACACACATTCAAACATAATTAATATGCCCGAGGGTAAAGGTTTTTTGGATAGTTTATCTAACAACTCATTTTATGATAAAGATGAAATAGCAACGCACTCTACGTAAATATACACTGTTTGGAGAAGAGTTGACAGGTTGGGAGAGAATGGGGAACATAAAGCACAGCCTGAAGGGCGGGGGCAACAATTCACTTTCACCTGCAGCTGATGATGGCTGCAAATGAAGTCAAATTTGAATATATAAAGTCTAAATGAATTACCCAACTCACTTAGCACACACACACACAATACACATATCCACAAACAACGCACTGCACTCCCTTTCTATTCCACGTACGGGAGTGTTTCCACACTGATTGAATCTAGAACTCATTCCATTCGAACAGAAGGAAGGAATCATTAGTAACATTGGTGCTCTAGTCTAGGGTACAGAAGTAGAGGTCGTCTGTTCTCTGTGGTCAGGTGAGAAGAGTGGATGTCAAGACCACTGCCTCCTAGATGTTGCTCGTGGCTACGAGGAGCCACGAGCCACATCTAGGAGGCAGTGGTCAAGATTGATATTGACATGGAAGATACACAAGGCAATGTCAAATAGAGTTTTTTTGGTTTATTTGGATTAAGGACGCGTCAACCGTTAGATCACTCATACTGCACCACTCTGGAGAGGCCCATGCTGGTCAGAACCAGCCACAGGTAAAGGTAGGAAGGAGGGTTTCTTACGTCACGGTCGTCATCCTCTTTGCCATCGTTCGTTGTGTCATTGTCATCGTCGTCGGGGAAGTCGTCAAGGGAAGGGGGCGGTGTCCCCGACGACGATTGCCAGAGCTCGCCTCTAGTTTCGGGGAGTTATATACTCCCCTCTTACTAGCTGATGTTTGCGAGGTGGACTTGTTCTCTTGGATCGCCTTGTACGATTAGCAGAGCCATGCTCTGGGGCTGGGCCAATTCTACCCCGGACCCAGACTGCAATTTATCTCTAATCGTTTTGGTTTACAACTCTTCATTTACCAAATAAATATATATAAAAAAATCAAAGCATGCTAAGCCAATGTTTTATCAAATTATCATTGAGTACAAAACATCTATGCTATCATTATATGTTTAACCGTTCTCTTGATGAGCAAGCGACACAATTTTTAACATCTACAAATTTATTTTCATCCTTTACACATTATTATTGATTGATGGTTTGCCTTCAACCTAACCCTAAACCCGTCCCTAGGTCTGTCCATGACCAAACGTTGCGTTGTGCCCGTGCAGTAATGCACAATGCACGGCGCTCATCCATGTCGTGACACTTGCGAGTATATTATGTGCGCGATGCTCGTTGAAATCATCTATTACCCAAGAAGAGATGGGCGATCTGAATGAACTGAATCTACATCCTCAATTATATCCAGTGGCTGCGCAAGATCCATTAATCTTTTAAAATTATAATCACCGTTACCAAGAGGCAAGAGCTAACCTATAATTTACTTATAATGGAAGCCGATTTAATATTGATAAGATCAGTATTATAGAAACTTCTGTTCTGTGTATAAATATTGCTGTTGGCCTTCATTGACTGATTTGTTGCCCGGAGTTTAGTTTGGAAATATGTTGTAAAATAAAAAAACGAAGAAGATGTATGATTTGTATGTTAGTCGATTAGGCCCAATGAATATCCTATAGGACGTTATGGGTACCTCCGGCGACTGGCGGTAGCATGGAGATTTCCAGGACATTGGTGAATTAAATTTAATGCATTATTATATCCATCCATGGCCATCAGAGGCCGGCATTTACATTGCCACTCACGGACAAAGCGTTCCGATGAGAAGAAGATAGATATACCCATCCATGCCCATGGTATTGTCAAGAAATTAAATAAACATTTTCTCAAAAAAAGACCAGAGAGAAAAATAAAATGCAAACAATGATGACTTATTCTTCCAACTTCTTTGTACAAAGATACGGCGATAATTAAAATGCTGACTTTGTATTTGCGTTGAAGAATAGTACAGGGGATGTACAGATAATGTGCTGCACAATGCTTGAACCAACGAGTGACAATATAGGGTTTTATTACATCCATCTTCTTTCAAGTTCCACCTCTCGTTCCAAGACAATCCCATTAGTGACAACGCAATTACTCCGGCGCGGAGCACCCGCCTTCATTTCAGTTATTTCCTCAGTTCTATAAGTTCATTATCTCCGTGTAAAGCTGTACACGCTGCACTCACGTAATTAATATCAACTCTTGAAAGATGAGTAGATAAATTAGAGTGCGGACTAGCAGAGATGTAGACTTGTCCTGTAAGAGGTGAGGCCACTCGCTCATCCGGTGTTGTCAAACCCACGTCCCGCGGACGACGAATATGCAGCTAGGTAGATTTATTTAGCACAGAGGGACAAATATATAGATATTTATTAGCGGCGTTGTGGGTTGTGGTTGTCGGAAACCAACAAGTAGCGGCGGGTGCCTGGCGACCGCCTAGAGAACCCGGCCGTGCATCATGTGAGGTGAGGTGCCTTCGGTGCAGTGCAGGGCAGTGCAATGCAGTGCAGGGCAGGAGGAATATTAGAACGAGGGTATTGGGGACCCGATAAGAAATGGGACTTACAGACGTCAAAATGAAACATTTAACGGTGACCCAATCTCAATCACAAAACTAAGTCCAAACCAAAAAAAGGTGCTCAGATTTTTCATAGAAGAAACCATCAAGTGATATCGTACACCAACTTTTATCAACGCTTGAAAAAGTATTTTGTAGTCTTTTAATATAGTATATAGCGGTGTATTAACAAAATTGAAAATTTTCACATCTTTCTGGATAATGTGCAAGCCAATAATATAATGGTCTATTGCGATCGATAGACAGTTCGTCAAAACATGGCGCCCGAAGGAGTTTGGATCACTTTGAAATATTGTAAGCTAATTAGACCTTAAACAAATTATCTTGGCAACAAAACTCGTAACTTATTCTTCAGATGATATAATTAAATAACGATGTATTACGAAGGTTTCTCTATGAAGATGTTTACTAAGGCTGTTTCGATTTCCATTCAATTGGGTGAAGATCAAACTACCAACATCGGTCTAGGGTTGACGACATTGCATTATACGACAAACTGAGAGATTCCCAGTCGAACCCAATCAATATCCCGTCCCTCAGACCTGGAGACGGGGATTGAGTCAGAATGTCGGAAACACACGGACTCCGAGCCGAGCAATGAATCAAGGTAGACGCGTCGTGACCGTGTTGAGCGATCAAGCTCCTCTGTGGATCCCGACGTTTCCCGCGTCTTCTCGGGAGTCAGGAAACGTCAAAACAAGAATAAATCCAGCGCGAGACTCGAGGCACGTACCAACAAACAGACGGACAGGTACACTCGTGCACATAAACAAACAGAGAGTGATGCATCGTGGAAGACAAAGCGGAAGCCAACTATCGTCTCGTTCCACAGGTGCTGGGTTTCTAACAGGGCGACTACGTTTATCATGGGTTAATGAAGAGGATAGATAGATACTTGGAAGGAATGTGCGACAGAAATAAGTATAGGATTCAATATTTAGTAGCCTGCTTCCGATGTGACCGAGGAAAAACTAGGGGAAAACCTCAGTGAAGAATTTCATCGGTTATCTGGTGATCACTATCATGGGGAAGGGAGGAGGGACTAGCTCTAGTATATTCGGCCATTTTCGCCTTCGTATTTGCGTATAATAAAACAACTTAAGCTTCAAGAACATCAGATTATCCCATGGATTAACTTGCGCGCACTTGAAATATACATTATATTACATTGTTAATAACATGTTGAAGGGGGTGGGGCAAGCTTGAATCCGAGCCTGCTAGGGGAACTTGAACATGATGTTATGCGTGGTATTTAGGGCACGCTAGTGCACCGCTGCCAAGCAAGCGTGCGCTAGAACACTCAAGGCACCTTATACTGCAAGCAGAGTTGGGCCGTTTTTTGAGGCATCGCACAGGCAACACGGGATGTGACATGAAGTTAAAAAACCGTCTTAATCGGGGGGGTTTGGGTACCTGACAACATATATTAATTTTGGTTGAGGTGAGACCATCCTTTCTGGGCGAAAACGTGGGTTGAAACATGCTTAAAATCACTTTTAGGATGTTAGTTACTCCCTACTACTACTACTACTACTACTACTACTACTACTACTATACTACTACTACTACTACTACTACTACTACTACTACTACTACTACTACTACTACTACTACTACTACTACTACTACTACTACTACTACTACTACTACTACTACTACTACTACTACTACTACTCCTGTTAATTCGCCAATTCAACATAAGCAACGATTGTGCACGAACGGGTGAATGTACACCATTCAAACTTTGCATGGATATTGAACTACGAGTTCTTCGCAAACCTTTAGAAAAAAAAGTGTAAAAAGTTAACGGGGAGTCATGCAAATTGGCAATTTCATATTAATAATTGTACATAAATAATTATTGTTATATATAAGTAAAAGTGAAGATAAAAGAGATATACTGCGTGTTATTAGTCTTAAAAGCCAATAGTCATATATTAAACTTCTTGTTCTTTGTTATATTTCAAAGATTAACACCGTCAAGTAAAATGTGCAGCGGAGCCGCGGGGAGTATGCGTGCGTGTCGTTTACATCTCTTCGTCTCTCTCTCTCTCTCTCTCTCTCTCTCTCTCTCCTCTCCTCTCCTCTCTCGCTCTCGCTCTCGCTCTCTCTCCTCTCTTAAGTGTTTCGTTTATAGTTTTAAGAAAGATACAGAACGATGTCTCAGACCATTGCTCAGACGGCGAGCCAGGCATCTGTCAAAAAGTGTTGGTGGTGGTAGATGCCTACGCAACGAAGAGCGTGCGGCAAGGATCGAACCTCCTAAGAAGAGGTGGTCAATACCGGTGACAAGCACAATAATTTAAATTTACTTTGACAGCAATTAGAAAATATGACATTTCGGCAATATATATCTGGCGTGTGTCGTGAGTGCTAGTGGTGGACGAATTATTAAATATAACAATGCAACCTAAATTTAATTGGCGCGAGTGGCGGAGGAAATATTTAACATTTAACCTTGTTTTAAGTTATGGATTACTAACGATGAATTTATTATATAACAACAAGTAGCTATAGCGCCAAACTTAAAAAAGTATTGAAATCCCACACTTACAAAAACTTGTAAAAAGCCTGCCAAGCCTTTCACACCTAAAAGGTTTGAGATATACTTGAAGAGCCAAGCGACGTTTCATTCAGCAGTTATGCCCTACAAAGTATTGATATCATTTCGCCCCGTGACTAACGCCAAGCAATGGATTTCAACGTAGTGTTCCTGTACAAAACATAATGGATGGAACATAAATTACAGTCAATTCATAAATCAAAGTATTCAAATATATATTAAATAACACTAATAAAGCTTGGCGCATTGAAAAAATGTTCTACCCTTTGTGCACGCTCTCCGTTTCTTAGACATTTGCCCCACCCCACAGTCTTCGCCAGATATCTACTACCGCAAAGCCACATATTTTCTTTGCTGTTTGTATTGTACTTGTCAAACAGTCGGTATTGAATGATGACCTCTTGGTCGGAGGTTCGAACCTTGCCACACGCTCGCCGTTGTCAATGCGACAAGCTTTATTAGTGTTATTTAATATATATTTGAATACTTTGATTTATGAATTGACTGTAATTTATGTTCCATCCATTATGTTTTGTACAGGAACACTACGTTGAAATCCATTGCTTGGCGTTAGTCACGGGGCGAAATGATATCAATACTTTGTAGGGCATAACTGCTGAATGAAACGTCGCTTGGCTCTCAAGTATATCTCAAACCTTTAGGTGTGAAAGGCTTGGCAGGCTTTTTACAAGTTTTTGTAAGTGTTTACATTAACATGGGAAGAAACCGAGAAAACACAAATCATTACAATTATTAGGGTTGTTTTAACGATGCAGTTTGGCAATGAAACCAAACTAAACTAAACGAAGCAAGATTGGGTAGATCCAGAACTCTTTCCGATCGATGTCCGTGTTTCTTGCAATCATCGCCTTCATTACCAGTGCCGCGTCTAGATCCTGGGATCGACTCGACCACTACATTAATTCCTTGCCTCCCTCTATTACAACATCTTGGCATCTCGCGTGCTTTCTGAGAGAATGTTTTAAAATTTATATTGAAACTTGTTAGTGAAGAAGTTTGTTATAGTTTCGTTAGCTTCGTATGAAAGACGGCGAGTGAGACAAACAGAGCAGTGCGACCAACACTGGAACACAACAGTGGAAACTTTACCCACCACTCATCGAGATTTAATGGCCACGTGGTTGCGAAGCCGCCGTCCGTAACTCTTGCTTGAATTTCATTCATTTCATCAAAATAAGCGTAGGGGATAAATTACATTATAAGAGGTGCTCTAAATTCCAAACACGACTCAATTTAAAATATATATTTCTTTAACATTTTGTAAGTATAAAGATCAATTAATAATGTAGGCCAACTTAAAGTATGATTTCCGACGGTTTAGGGGGTTTAGGCTCCTTGTAAATGCTGCCAAATTGTTGCAAGAAGTTACAAGTTAGAATGATAATACCTCTTGAAATCACAATAACAAACAAATATAATTGCGTTCTTTTGGAAGCATTTTGAAGCTAATGTTGATTGTTGGAGTCTGTGCTATAAGGAACATCCAGCTGCCTCGGCTATGAAGCAGGTTAGTTAGTTAGTCTCGACAGCGAGGTAAGTTGTTACAGGCACAGTGCTAGAGCGAGCAGGGTTATCAGGCAACCAGGGGCAACGGGAGGTGATAAACTGGAGCAATTGAATAACAAGAGAGAGATGGTTCTAATCAAAGAACTTGCCAAACTATCTGTGGAACTATCAGAATAGATGGAAAACAATCTTGAAGTTCCTATCAGTTAACATTACATGTTATGCAGGAGGAGAATTCTGACGTTTATTGTCCTAGTTTAGTGTTAGGGTTCGAGGCGAGGCGAGGCAACGAAGGGGTTGATTTATCTGATTAGCTGGGTCTCGTATGAATGTAACTTGTAAGGGTGGGTGTTACCTTCTCTTTCCTCGTCTACCCCAACCTACACTGTTGAGGAGTGGGCTACATGCCAGCAACACATGTCCAACTCTTTCATTTATACCAGCATCTGAACGGACTAATTGTTTTTGCTTTATCCTAATTTCATAGACATGAAAATATATATCAGAACAGGTTTGGCTATCACACGTTTAGGATGGTGTGTTTGCGTAAGTTAGACAATTTTGTTCATACTAGGCACAGTAGATTTCGATTATACCGAGGTTAGGGTTTACAAAGCAAGAACAAACTTTAGTTGAAATAAATAATGGTTTATTATTATTATTTTACGACAATATGGTGAAGAGATAGCGATGGGCTGATTAAATACTTGACTTTCAGCAGGTGGGTCTTCGTTAGTACAGATAGATAGCACGTTTTAATTAACTTCATATTGATTCAAATCAATCGTGATAAAAGTTTGGCCCGGCTGGGGTTCTTCATACTTCATATCATTGTGTGTGAATACGTGTATTACATCATAGAGTGATATAAAGCTGTGTGGGTGGTAGGATAAACCGTCGTCTTCATTACAGGCTGGGTCCGAGCAACCATCGCCCCCTGATCCCCGAGCTAAATCAAACAGAGCGCAATTAACAAGTAATCTTCCCCTGCTGGACGCGGCTGTTCTAAGGGAGGGGGGGATAATCTGCATTACACAGCCCCTAGTGTCGCCCGGCTGACCTCGCCCGGCTTTACAAGGGTAGAAAGTCTTAACCGCGAAGTGGACGCATTATTCCTTGCAATGAGCTGAGTCGGCTCACTGACCATGTACTCAGACAGTATCATCAGATTGTTATTGAACTTCAAGTAACAAGGATATACAGTGGGAAAGTCACAGATAAGAGTATTCAAAATGAATGATTTTTATGATTTTGGATTTTTTAAATCGTCAAAATACGTAAATTTCGGATTTTGTTTAGACTAATCCACTGAACAAAAACTTTCAATAATCTACTTCAAAGTTTCATAGCAACCAGATGATAACTTGAGGAAGAGCTCCCGCAACAAAACTAACGACGTTGAGATCACACAAAGTAGCACAGCAGGGGTTGTTTGTGTATCATCTGTTTTTTGTTTATTTGGATTAAGGACGCGTCAACCGTTAGGTCATAATGCACCACTCTAACCTAGGGGGGGAGGGAGAGGAGGGGCACATGCTGGTCAGAACCAGCCACGGGTAAGGGGAGGAAGGAGGGTTTCTCACGTCGCGGTCGTCATTGACTTCGTCATCGTTCGTGGTGTCATTGTCGTCGAGGGGTCGTCAAGGGAAGGGGGCAAGTTCTCCGACGACGATTGCCAGAGCTCGCCTCTAGGGAGTAAAATACTACCCATCATACTAGCTGATGTTTGCTAGGTGGACTTTTTCTCTTGAATCGCCTTTTACGATTAGCAGAGCCATGCTCTGGTGCTAGGTGATTACAAGCCACTCTAGCCTACCTAGGGTTGTGGGGAGGCTCGAAAGACTCCTACGGATCAGGCAGAGCAGAGGGTGCTCATGTCGTCGTGGTGAGAGGGGGGGGGGGGCCACGGCGAAGACCGCCAGAGCTCGCCAATGTTTGCCTCTATTCTCGTCAGAGGAAACACCTCCACCACAGAGAGGTAACAGTGTTGATATTACAAAGTTATACATGTTTGTGTGTATCCCTGCTTGACATATCAATCCGACGCCTCGGGCTGCGGCAGAAATAGGTATTCGCTTGACATGAGCATAACAAACACCAGTTTATTTATTTAACCGTCTTGTTGATGCGGATCACGACGCCGAAGATGTGTGCGAGGGGGGGAGGGGGAGGGAGGGATTCACATTCTCCACAAGAACCTCCAGCATCAGGTGCGGATGTTCGGATATCTCTGCTGGGATTCACCCCCTTGTGTGTTATCCAAGGTTCTAATACGATATCAGCCGGAATCTGATACGTACAGAACAGAGGAAGCTTGACCTGGACCTGGAAGCTGACCTGGAAACTTGACGTGTGGGACTCTGATTCGGGAGGTCACGAGTTCGAATCCCGTCACCGGCAATCCTGACTGAAAGGTTTTCCCGGAGTTTTTCTCAAAAGTAAAGGCTGGGGTTGATTTCTATCAACAGCCTTCGGACGTTTGCTTCATAAACCCCCAGCAACCTGACACGCCACGCGTGTACGTACGTGCATTTCTATTCGCCGAGGAGTGTGTGTGTGGACTGAGCCGAGCCGGCCGACTGTAGTGCGCTTCCAGCTAAACCTGACAAGGCATCCCTACTAAACACTTCAAGCTTCCGACTACGCAGAGATGTCACATCTACCTGTCGTCGCAGCGATCACAGTCGTGCGGGGAAGTCGCACTGCAAAAACACGGACTTCAGTTAAGGTGCGGACGCATTTGTTTTTACAACACAGTTCAGAAGAAAATCACATTTCTAAGAATAGTAAGTGGGTAAATGTTCATAACCAGAATGTTCATCAGAATACTTCAGTTCATTACACATTTTCAAATTTCAAGGCCATCGTACACTACATTCGTTTTCGAGATGTGATGTAACAAGAATATATTTTAAAACCAAATATCAACTACACACACTTAGGCCTAGATAGATACGCCTAGATGATTACCCCACAATTAATCCCAAAACAATTAATGACAGCATCTTACGATGTAAACGAAGTCGCTTTGGTGAGCTATAATGAACCTGGCTTCTGCTCATCCTTATAAGGAGAAACTTGTAGTAGAGCTGTGACTTGTAGAGTTAATTAATTAGCTATTCAAGGTCATCGATTGAGCCATCTTCAACAACCAGTGTTCCATTCTGGTCAACAACTCAAAAGGCAACATTTTTTGGTAATTGGGCTATTTTGTCGCGGTTTTGTTTTGTTTTATCAAAAATGTCAGAAACTGGTCGCTACGGTCGAGACACAACGACTTTGTGTCCGAGGTTTGGACGTGTCTGGTTTACTTCTAGGGACATCGGGCAGTCCATTCACAAATACAACTTATTTAGTTTAGTTGGTTTGAGGACGCGTCAACTGTTATCGTCGTCGGGGAGGTCGTCAAGGGAAGAGGGAGAGGTCCCCGACGACGACCGCCAGAGCTCGCCTCTAGTTTCGGGGAGTAATATACTCCCCTACTTACTACCTGATGATTGCGAGATGGACTTTTGTCTCTCTCATCGCCTTTCACGATTGGCAGAGGCATGCTCTGTGCATAATTCTACACCAGGCCCAGACGGGCAACAAGAGACAAGAATAAGTATTAAACTGTAATTCAAAACGAGGACAGTTTAAAAAAAATGTTGATTCATAAGCATTTCAAGTCGGAGCAAAAGAATGTTAAAAGTATTCGGAGCAAAAGAATGTTTAATATTTATATATGTAAGTAGGATACGAAATTGCTGAAATATGAAATAAAGAAAAATTATTAATTGAGCGAGCGAAGCGAGCGTTTCCATTTGACTCTGCCGGAAAAAAATAGTCTGTTTATTTTTTATTTTTTTTTTTATTTTTTTTTGTTTTTTGTTTTTTTGTATGTCTCGCCATAACGTTCGAACGGTGGGTCGGATCGAATTGAAATTTGGACCATCCGCAAGCTTCGTTCTCGATTGAATGCCATAGCTAAGTTTTGTGGCAAAATCGTTCAAAAAGTTAAAAAGTTACATTAAAGTAAATCGAAAGTTTTTTTTTCAAACTAAACGGCGACAAAATCTGAGGTGGCCAAATCATTTAGAATGTCCGTCCGGTCACGAATATGTTAATTTTATTTTGATCCGATAAGTAGTGTAAATGGAAATTACATTTTAACAAAAGTAACGTTACCATGGTAACGAAAAGTCGCACGAGAATTCTGGTCACTGCACTGCCACCTAGAAGTAATCAAAATACTATCGAGGAAGCAGTGTATTATTTGCTTTTACCAGAGTCGATAAAGAAGTTTCCCCGTAAACTTCTTTATCGACTCTGTTATTACCAAAGAGTTAAAATAGTTTTCCCAAAGAAATTATGTCAAGGTCCTCTAGATGGCGGTAGATTTTATCCACAAAGTAAAGGTTTACTAAAATACCTTGCCAATAATAAATAATATTGGAAACATGGCCCCGTGGACAGCGAACGTCGCACATTTTAAAATTTAAAAAAAAATGTGTAATGTGGGTCTAGCTATAGCACGTGCTCTCTTATCAACGCGTCTAACTGAGCGTTTCCTAGTCTAACAACACACCTATAACCCGGTCGCAGGTCGGGATAGATTTTGTAATTTTTGGGTTGTATTAAAAATGTACCTACAACTTTCAAAGAGCCCTCCTCCAGGTAACAACCTTCTACAACCATATTGTTTTCTGCCTCCAGATCCCTTCCCCCCAACTGGCCTGCAATGATTATACATTAGCACCATAACTATTCCACGGGTTCACCCTATAGAGCTGAGCATGTGTGTGGCGGGCTAGTATTCTGTCTCTCTGCAGGCGCACCGGACAGTGGCGCTCAAGAGTGCGTGGCGGACTGAGGAACTACAGGGCTACATCACCTGCCCAGCTTCGCGCCATGAAATCTTTGTCCCCTTGTAATTTAGATTTTAGACCACATTTCTTATTCATGTATTTTGACAACTAAGTGGATCGATAAAAATCTAAAATAAACAAAAGGCGAATTTCGAGTCAGTCCTCGGACAATTCGCAAAAATTGAAGTCAAAATACAAATTGCGACGTCGAAGAAGCTGCGTTGGCAAATATTTCGTTTCCAACGTCCGGGTAGTATATATAAGTTTGACATTTTATATGGCCTAACCCGGTTATGATATTAAGAAGTACGTGGCTTATAAATGACAGGGTAGTAGTTGTAGGAAGCGCATGCAAACTAAAGTCACAAATAGGTGCCACACATCACAACAGCGAAATAAGGAACAGAGTTAAGATAGTCATTATTTAACTTTCTTAGTTCCTTTTATCATCTTGAGAATGTTGCAAGCGGGACGTTTGAGATATCGCTTCGTTTATGCACCATGAAAACATAAATATCATCTTAAATTATTAAGTTGATAAAAACACGTCGCGAGCGACAGCTTGAACAATTTGCCAAGTGACAAACACCCCTTGTTTGTGGAACCTGAATAAGTCCGAGCCAACCAGACGGAACATTCCTAGCGAGGAAATGTGAGTTTGACGCGAGAGCTCGCCTAAAAAAAAACTAAAACCAAACCAATAGAAGGAATGGGCAATTAAAAATTATGAGATCCTAAGTGGTTGGTGTAATTAAAAAGATAAAAGAAAGTAAAGCCCCACGAACCACGATTATTTTTAAGAACATTTCTTGTTTTGATTGAATTTCTGTGAGATGGAAGAAGAAGAATTGCTTTGGATGGTGGAGGTGATGGCTGAAAGTGCCCGAGAAACCGATACTCTCTTAGCTATGGTGGTCGGGGAACAATCAATGGTTGTTCGATGTGGAAGCGTTGATGAGAGTAGAGTGTTTGACACGACTCCTAGCTAGGGACACTGACAGGACAGTGATGGATCAGTTGGTGGTGGTGGTGGTGGGGGGGGGGGGGCACAATAACAAGCAGGGGTGTCGCAGAGTTGCAGGGGGCTGTTCCGCATGTGTAGTGTTTTAGTGGCATCCGAATCTTTACGTAAAACTTCGTCTGCTTTGAAAGCAAAGGCAGGATGGAAAAGAATTATGAGAAGCACAAGAAATAAAGATCACATTTTTATGTTTCAGTTTAGAGTGGTTTAGAGAGGTCGTACGAAGATGAGGGGACCCTAGTCGAAAATTCGCGAGGACGGGAAATAAACAGTGGCTTTGGTAAGTGAGTTTAAAGAAATACTCAATAAACATTATAATTCAGGGTCAAATAGCTAACGAACTAATAGCACTAAAAACCAAACATCATTTTTAGAAAGTCTTTGTAGAAGTGTAAGTTCAAGGTATAACACGAATTTACTTAAGTTATAATTCTTATTATGTTGCTTGAGCATGCAGTGTCTCATTATTTTGCAGTGCAGTGATGCTAATAAAGTGCATTTTTTAGTCTTTTAGGACCTGAAGTACCCTACAGCTGCGGACACTTCTACAAGTCTTCGGGGACGCGAGACTCACAAGAGGTTATGTGTTCACACCCCGTCTGATGATGTAGCCAGCTCGTTACCCGACAGAACAGCGCGGATTACAGTCAATTACCGTGATGGAATGACACACCTGCACTAAAGAAGTGCGGTTTTATCTTATTAAAGTATCGCCGGCTCCTCGGAACAAGCTGCTGTGTTCTACACGTTACATTATGAGAGGCGACTTCAAGAATTCGCGGATTTCTTTAAAACTTTACATTCGTGATGCAGACCAAGCAAAAACACGTCCAAACCGGACCTGATCCATTAGCCACGATTCCATAAAACGTATTTGCAACTTTGCAAGTAAAATGACGATGCGGAAAATGGAACATACAACTGCACATTGTAATGAATTCACCAAGTTCCACGATGCAGAATTGAATATGATAATATAGTTAAAAGTAAATATGTGTTTTCAATCTTGTTCCAAGTCAGGGAGTCGGATAAAGTAGAGACACAAGTTAAAAGAAGATTTTTATGGGAAATGTGGTGGTTTATTTTAGTCTTTCATTTGTATTTCGTAGCAGCGTCGATAAGTAAATTACTCCCGGGAAAACAGTTCTTTATCAACTCTGATTTGAAGTATTTTGTTAGTCAAAACGAAGATAACATCTCTTTTATTCTCTCGCAAGGAAAAATCAGAACTGGTTATTTGTGCTTCGCTTGTCGTGAAACACACGTAAATTACTATAGTTATGGCCGGTTGAGATTATTTTTGATAGGCGATAATCTAACATATGTATTCAATTTTTATCGATGTTTTAAAAGATAGAACGATAATCGATTACTCGATTAAAAATTGGTAGCCTATCAATCTAATACCGATCATCAGAAGCAAAAGGCATAGGCCTACTTAAAATGAACTAAAATTACAAAAAAATTTGGTAGGGGGGAGGGGAGGGGGTAATAAAACGCTTATAGAACTGCCCATGAAACAATTTTTTCGGGAATAGTAAGTATCCTGGCACAATGGGGGGACTGGAGGGGACGCCCCCAACTCGTGTGGGTCTGGGGCACAGCTCCAGTTAAAACAAATTGACATTTGACTACAGTTTAGAATGCTTTTGTCGATAATTTATAAAATTGTGAAGATTGACTTATTGCCAGTTTACAATATCTTTCCATTTATAAAATTTTAGAACTACATACTCAAAAAAGAAAGGCAAAACTTTATAATCGGTCATTATATATATGGGGGGGGGGAAGGGAGGCAAAACTATAGTCTTGCCCCTTGATTTCTCAGGGGGGCAAGTGCAGCCCCTCCTCCCCCCAGGCTTCGGCGCCACTGGATTGAATCGAGAGTGATGGAGGATTCAATACAGTAATACATTGATTTGAATCATCCTAGGGTGGCTCACGACCCGAATCCCGCCACCGGCAATCCTGACTGAAATATTTCCCGAGGTTCTCATTCAAGGAGGGATTGAGTCCTCCCTCGAACATTCTCCTGAAGAGGGGCGTACGTTGCACCCAGGGCGAATTACCCAAGATAGAAATAACAAGTTTTAAAGTTTGGGAGTCCCGGTGTGACAGTATATTCTTACCCATAGCCGGTCATTACTTCGTCCCACACTTTGCGGGGAAACCGGTTAGGTTAGGGGGTTGGTTAGGGTAGGAGCCTCGAGCGAACTCGTACGGTAGTAGTGTCCCGCCGGGGGTAAAGATGTCCCATCACACCGGTGAAGAAGGTGTTTGTTATTACTTGCTTGCATGAGGCCCTCCTCCGGATACTGCTTGACGGTGGCGACTATGGTGACCCCCACGGCCCCGTGGAGGCCGTGTGCGAGCACCTGCACCAGCACCCCGCACACGACCACCACCCACCCCCACCCGCCCTCGGGGTAGTAGTGCTGCCGGATGGTGCTGACGGGCTCGCAGGGGGCGAGGGGGCGCTTCACCTCGGGCAGGGGTTCCTGCTCCGAGGGCTGGCTGCTCGCCACCCCAGAGTCCAGCGCCTCGAGGCCCTCGTAGCTGTCGCACATCTTGACTCACGAGCTTCACATCAACATCAACATACTCGCACTTTGATATTGCCCCACGCAGACTCCTGGTCCTATACTTGAGCAAGTGTAACACAACCGACGAAAATAACTTTATATCTTCAATCACGATTTGTTGCGTCTGTTCCGTTACATTGCACCACACACGTCATGCAAAGTGATGTCTCGTCTGTTTGTTGCAATGTTCGTTTATTTACGTCTCTTCTTTAGAGAGTAAAATTGTTCCACTTGAATCACCGAATCACTGTTTTCTGCACGTCCAATGCAAATTTTGTGAATGTCGCGCTAGCATTAGCATACTGTGTGAGAATGCATAATATTAGAATAATAAACTCTTTATTAAACGAATCCACTTTAAAAACGGTTTAATCTCTGCGTTGTTTTTCTGCATCATTGATGTTCGCTCCCCCTCGCTCGCTCGTCATCGTGTCACTCCCGCCTGCTCTGGAGTACACTAATTCACCCTCTATTACACCCAAAGCTCGGGACTTCCGTATTCTTACACTTTACAAGTTTGTGCTGTAACTTCGGGGGACATAATTGGGGCGTACTTGCGTTTTATTTACACAGTTCCCCCCCTGAGGACGACGGTTCACCGCCTTCATTTCACTGTCAATAAAACACAATGTTTCCATTTCGAAAACATCGTTTCGTTTCACTCGACGATTTGAAGCCAAACCAAGACGAAACTATGTCTTCATTGAAAGATGCGACCAGTTAAAAATGATTTACGCTGGACCTAAATATTAAAACAATTAAACTATAATTAGGAAATGAGAAACTACAAACAAAGAATAAGAGATCAAATAAATCTGCACTCGAAATAGGCGAAGTGAATATTTCGTTCAAGAAATCAGCAACGTCAGATATAAATTTTGATTTTTTTTTCAGAAATTCCCCGGAAGTAATTTCCTCCATCACATTCTCCTACCTGTTTCAGTCTTGGCTAGAAACCGTCTAGTTTTTGTGCCCCGAGATCCCGTGTTACAACATGCACTGCACAGACGAACGGATATCGAGCCGACGGTGCAATGACCACGTGGCCACTTAGCCGACTAGATTAAGGTCAAATTAAGTTAATTTAAATGTTAATTATGTAGGATAAATCAAATTGATTCCATCTGAATTTTATTACACGTATCTTGACACAAACCACTTGGTTATAAGTTATTATTTTATTCATTAGCTTATTTAAAATTATTTATTGACAACAAGAAATAATAATGAACAAGCACTATTATCGTTTTTGGTAATTACCACTTGAATTAATGGCTAAATTTGCAAACTCAAAATTTTGGTTTTGAATTGTATTCACGGAATTAAGGAGTAATTTTAAAAAAAATCAAAATTTCGCCCGCTGATTCCTGAACGTCACTCACTCGCTCGTCCACGCGCGCACACGGGAGATGGTGCTAGAACACGGAGGTGTCTTGTCACGCGACCTTCCACCACCGCGGCTGGTAGCAGACTGCGCGAAGCTGAACCCGGTGGTGCCGCGTCCTGTACCCCACAGCCAGCCAATCACAGCGCAGCGCCCGGCCAATAGGAGCCTCGCCACGTGCCAGGACCGACGTACGGGAGAAAAACACATTCATTACGACGACGCGGAAAAACGAACTTTTCTCTCTGTTGTCGTAGTTGGAATCACGCGGATCATCTCGAGGAATAACACGCGAGGTCGGGGAGGGGTCGACTAGGTAGACCGCTAGATGTATACTTAGAAGGACCAGTTTCAACTAATTAAAAATATTAACACTGATTTTGAATTAAAAACAGTTGCAAGTTGTGTGATTACGTGGAGGAACAGGGTGAATATACTCCTGGCAACCTCACCTGGGGCAGTGTCCAGTGCGTATACACCCAGTACGAGATGGTCACCCCCTAACACAGTTGAAACTATACGAGGGTATCAGAAATAGTTTAAAATATTATATTAGAATATTAAAAGTTGCTCCAGTTAGTTCGATTGTTGGGTCACCCGGCAGGAAAATCACAATATTTTGTATCTGTTCGCACCCTGAGATAAGTATAGCCAAATGACTTTATTTCAATTTATTTTCCTGCGAGTCCTTCAAAGTCCATAACAAAATCTTTAATGTTTACATATTTCGTGTGATCAGAACTAGAGTAACTAATCCTGTACTGATCCTGACGTACACGGTACACGGTACACGGTACACGGTACACGGTACACGGTACACGGTACACGGTACACGGTACAACGAACGTGCCTTTGTGTCTAGCTTGGCGGAGTTCTCCTGCTCATTTCATTGACTTCGTCCAATATGATGTTAACAATTATTGACTGAACCAAAATAATACAAAATAAAGCTTCCTTTACTTAATTAACAAGTTTGAAGTACGCTATCGAAAACTATAGCACTTCCAAACATCTTGATCTAACGAGTTTTCTCGCAAGTTAGAAGGTAAATTGACCTGTTTGGTTTGAGTTAAAATCTATAGGAGTATAAAGAAAATCTAAAGAAAATGGCGTTAAAATAATTATAGGGAAAACTTTAGGAAACTCACGCACCAACATTAATCTGTAAATGAGATTTTAGGCTTTCTCGACGCCCATGCATTAGTCGGGACCACAAACTTCAGTTTACGGCTCGCATTAGAAGTTTGCAACAACGACCGCCAATCATTCCACATTCTGAGAGGGAGCTTTACATATTATCGCCATCCACGGCAACGCCCGCACGCATTAGGTAATTTTCACATTATTTCAGTCATAGCGAGCTGGGATTGTGACGTTTGCAGGAAAAAACTGAATTAATACTGCACATTCCAGTCCTGAGAGCGAGCAGTTTGTATTTATTGAATCAGATCACGGCCAAAAACTTGTTGGACAGGAATAGATTTATCCATGTTATTCGCATGCAGCTGATCACATGTGAACAGATTATGCGGAAAAAAAAATAGTAATTAATAACTTAAGGCCGGAGTTTAAACCAAAATCGACAAACAGGAGGTGTTTACTTGCGTGGTCGCAACCAAACCTCTTCAAGTTGGAATCGTTTTTATTCATTTATAGTAGACACAAACTTATTAGGTGTTATAGGACAGAACAGTTAAAATTAACGTTACATGTATCTATAATCTCACAAATTAAGTAGTAGAGTGAAGTATAAGGTCTGATTGTTAAGAATAAGATTTATTACGTACTTTTAATATAGATCGCCTTATTGCAGTGGGTCAAACAAATAGGTTGTGGAAGTGGGATTTAAATACGTATTTTAAATTTCTCCCTATTCAATTCAGTAGCACAGATAATTATAAGGTTTGATAGGTTATATAGAATCGAATTAAAATTTCAGCAGGATTCTTGAACCATAGCTTCGCTTCGCCCTTATCATTGTAATGGTGTACATTAAGTTATATCAAAGGGTTATATGAATGTTTTTTATCTGGCGAACAACTTAAAAAATAAGGCGTTTAGCCCCACAAATCAGGGGGGGGGGGCACCTCTACAATCAGGTGTCGATCTTCAGATATCTCAGCTGGGAGGCCCCTTTGAGAATTATTCACGGTTCAAAAGACGGTATCAGCTGTGGTGAGCCCAAGCGGGCTACTGAGGCGATAGGCATCTGACTTATAGAGGCTCGGTTTAGAGAATATCTTTGCGAGGAGAAGAAGAATGGGATCAATGAAGTAGTATATGGCCGAAATTCAGCTTAAATAATTCATTCAAGATAAAAATAATGAAATAATTGAGAAGTTCTATATGTACGATTCCCGGCAGTATTTTTTTTTTTTTACCCGTTGGGAAAAACAAAAAATAATTATAAAATATAAACCTGTTTACTGACGTGGTATTTAAAAAATATGAAATAAATCACGTCTATTCTTATTCGGACATTTCCGACTTTATACCTTTGACATCGTGAAATCATATACACCAATAAGGTTCACCGTGACTGAACTGTGACTCCCCAAGGGGGTAATTAATCACACGGCTCCATTGTGAGGACCAAGTATTAATAGTGTCGACAATATCATAAATTATATTGCAAACAAGTCCCACCTTCAGTCCGTAGAAGCTCTCACACGCACACGCACACGGCCGAATCTTTAC
Organism: Sweltsa coloradensis; assembly: GCA_024449915.1. Lineage (NCBI taxonomy): Eukaryota > Metazoa > Arthropoda > Insecta > Plecoptera > Chloroperlidae > Sweltsa > Sweltsa coloradensis. Next base: position 23,420 of record JAMZAV010001253.1, read on the forward strand.
TCTCACACGCACACGCACACGGCCGAATCTTTACCCTACGTCGTCCACTTTACAGCTACTACGAAACCCTATAAATCTCCGACGCGTTTTGCATAAGAAACGATGTTTCTGGTGGTGGACGGCCCCAACCAAGTCTTACGATCTGGTTTATCTCGTGTAAAGCGTAGCGCACAGCGATCATAACACAACAAGATTCTATCATCGCGTCGCAGATGCTGTGTGTGTAGTCCCCTCCCCCCTGAGCAATACACGGTATTGCCGGAGATCTTTAATGCCTGCGCGAAGCAATATATCATCGGTGAAAAAACAGCGGCCGAGGTTTGTGCGACATTGTGGGAATACCACTTCAAAGCTGGCTACTTGCTCTGCGGGGATATAGCGAGAATATGGTGGGTGGAAGCTGCAGCTACCGTGTGTGCGGTAGGTTGGCGACCATGCTGTGTGGCTGTGTGTTAAGGCGCCCCCGCAGGTGTCAAGATAGCTTGTAGATTGTAATATATATTACATGGTGGGATTATTAGGACACTCAACGTCAACAGTTAATCACCCTAGGGTCAAAACCTTCAAAGTCAATGAAAGTTGGCTAAATAAAAGAGTACCTAAAACAGCAAAAAAAAAAAATTAATTTTTTGGGCGGGACACAACCTAACTATCGGCCATTAGATGTCGTTTTTTGACAATAGTGAGGTTATGTCCCGCCCCCAAAAATTAACATTTTTCCTGTTATGTGTAAGGCCATCTTTCATTCAGAAAACTTTTCAGACATGTTTCTTCGACTTTCAAAATATCGGCCAGGGAACGAAGTACCTCAATCAACAAATGGTCGAAAAAAGGATACTAAAATATATTTCCTCAAGTAATGAGATTTGGTTTGGTGGAGGTGCCGGGCCAAAGAAGGATACTAAAATATATTTCCTCCACATGCAGTAATGAGATTTAGTTTGGTGGAGGTGCCGGGTCGAAGAGGATACTAAAATATATTTCCTCCATGCAGTAATGAGATTTAGTTTGGTGGAGGTGCCGGGTCAAAGAAGGATACTAAAATATATTTCCTCCATGCAGTAATGAGATTTAGTTTGGTGGAGGTGCCGGGTCAAAGAAGGATACTAAAATATATTTCCTCCATGCAGTAATGAGATTAAGTTTGGTGGAGGTGCAGGGTCAAAGAAGGATACTAAAATATATTTCCTCCACTAATGAGATTTGGTTTGGTGGAGGTGCCGGGTCCAAAGATGGATACTAAAATATATTTCCTCTATGTAGTAATAGGATTTAGTTTGGTGGAGGTGCCGGGTCAAAGAAGGATACTAAAATATATTTCCTCCATGCAGTAATGAGATTTAGTTTGGTGGAGGTGCCGGTCGGAAGAGTTGTCCCTGTAGGATGTTGATATGCCCGCCCCCCGACTCTCACGGTCACCAACACATAATGCCCATGAATAAGACGCACTTTAATCGGAGGCAATGTTCGGTTTTAATCGTGCGAAGGGACTCACGCACAGACTCAAGAACAGAGAAGGTAGTCACGTAGGGAAGATTCCCTCTCTATTGCTCATCTAAATTTAAAAAATTGTCAAATCACGAATTAATTTTGAATAAAAAAAAAAAACTTCTAAAACATATAAAGAAGTAAATAACTTCTAAAACATATTAGCAGTTAATTACTTCTTTGAAATAAATCTGGACAGGAATATATCCGGGAATTATTTATTTGAGTTGTATCTTGTAAGTCGCGCCCTAACGAGAACAATCTTGAATGTTGTGGAGACACAACTCAAATATATACTTTTTTAAATTAAAATTTATTTTGTTGTTGTTAACATGTTACTGCTGCTAGGAAGCTATACACTTCGAAACTTTCCACTACTAGGTGCAGTGACGATATAGCCCTTGTGCTTTAGGGGAGCGAATATTTTTGTAACCTCAGAAGATCAATGTCAGCTCGACCATGGTGAAAGGGGTATGTGGAGTGGGTATATAGTCAGGGTGTCTTCCAGACTTATGGGTATACGCTATTTCCTGACTAAAGTATTTGATTATGTACAATGGGAGGTCTGGTCCTAGTTAAAGCATTTTCGCTCTTAGGGTGTGGTTGGAGTATTTTAACGATTTGTTTTTAGACAGATACCTTATAAAAGCTGTAGTAAAAAATTGCAAAATAACAAATATATCGCAATATCTATATAATATCACATGTCAAATATAAATTGTACCCCCCCTCGGACCGAATTTTATGGGGCAGTCGCACCCCTCCCCCCCGGAGTAAAATCACTGACAAAAAGTGTTTACTTGAAGCAAGAGGCTAAATCTTTCGCTGTATGTACATCGCATTACTTGAGCATATACCTACACTAGACATTATACTATAATATACTCGATGAGAAAACAGAAAATATAATTCAATAGAACACTATATTTTCTTAGATGTAATCTTTATTGATATATTTCCGTAATAGTCTAAACTTCAACCGTTAAAAGCCAGAGAAGTTGAGTAAAATCGTCGTTGTAAGCATTCCATTATCTAGGTAGGAATCTCATATCTCGTGTTTTACTCGTTCAGTTCTTCATTGCTCGGCGGTTGTGTCTCTCGCTCTCGCCAGCTTGCTCGCGCGCAGAGATGTGCAGTTATGCAGCCGCTCAAGTAGCCTCCGAGGCGCAACAGGTAATTAGCGAGGTGAAGCATGTTAATTGACTTCGGTAAACTGTAATACTGAAATCATTTTAAATCACGTCTTTGCATTTATTTCTAATCGACGATAAAATGTTGTTTCTATAATATTACCACCATCATATCATGGTTGTGCTCACTCTTGAGAGACAACGCTTCAGGGTGGGGGTTATTTTATTTATTTACCAATATGCAGTTATAAACACTGATTTATAAAGGAAGACTACATCGTTCTAGGAAACTTTTAACAATCGATATAGATAATTAATTTAAACAAAAAAGTCTGCAACATAGTCCACATATAGTCAAATGGATACCGGGACAATCGACTTTACTTGACTTCAAAACCTTGCTAGTACAAGAATAAACACACATTTATATTGAATAAAGAACTTGACACAGTTTTACCAAGCTATATAGTATTTTACTGGTGAATTAATTAATAAATTTATTGATTCATTTATAATTATTAATATTAAAGTTTATATTTTATTGAACATATTATAATATTCATACCTTACTTTTTACAAAATTGAAAAATACCTCGACAATTCAACAACAATGCAAATGAAAATTCACCAATTTACGACAGTTCTACGACAGTTCTTCGAGTAAGCAAATTGAGAAATAAACTACCTTCGATCGTCTCAGTAAAATGCAAATGAAAGCATCGGTCACCCCAAATTTAAGATTCTTACGTACAAGTTATATTTGAAAAACTTCGTTTCTTGAACATGTTCCTGTTCAATGCTTTGGATTTATTAAACTTGAGGACATGTTTATTTAAAACTCGATCTAGATTAGTGACACTGGGCGGGAAGCGCCCTCCTAACTCCATATACGCTGTACGATCCAAGAAGGCGGTGACACTGCGAGATAATTGGGCTAGGACGCGTCACCTGAAAAACATCCACACAAGTCTGAACCCGAGTTGGACGGTTGCCACTCCAGCACTGAACGCCGTTCCACGGAACAGTTATTAGCGTATCTTATCTGCTGAGTTAGAGTTTTTGAGCAGTTTGTGTCAACCAGAAGAAGAAGACAACATAATATATAAGAGAAGAAAAAATATTTCCAGGGACATTATATTAAATGGAAATGTGTAACTCAGTTGGCCGGGCTGTCCCATACGTTAGCTGCAGGAAGCGTCTTCAAGCAGTCCGCGAGAAGGTTTGCGTGTTAATTCACTAATTAATTAATTACCAGGAGTTGCGGCAATCACTTTTCCATTAAATCGACCCGTTCCGCTTCGTCGGAAGCTACCAAAACACGCCACTAACGAATTTGAATTTAAAAAAGAAAACAAAATCTCTTCGCGTCGTTTTAAACTTGAATTATGTTAATTGGTCGAGCTCATAGATCAGTGAAATTTCAATTTAAAATAATTATCGTGTTATTTTTAGAAGTTTTTAATTAAAAGTGAGGAAGGTTTTCTTGCTAGCTTCGGCGGCGATCTGGAGTTGTATTTCTAGCCGTCCTGTTTCATAAGAAGCTGAAAGACGGTGAGATCCAAGTATCAGAGTCAGAAGCCATCTAATAAATACTGCTTGCAGTTATACAGTAGTGACCAGGCCAGGCCGCGCCAGACCGCTTCAATGTACATTACAATGTACAGTCTGGTTCTGGTTCTTCCCACGGTAAACCTGAAGTTCACGTCTACTTTTCAACGTTACAACATATATGCTCAAGATTTTGATGATCCAGTTACATTTTTGTCCATCATCAAATAGTTAAAATGTTCAGTACCGTATTGAGTTTGAGGAAGACTATTTGTCTGGATATGGAAGTGGAAACGAAAAATGGCGGTACATCGAGGAAAGATCGGAGACGAATTGTAAACAGGTCTGTCCTGCTAAACATCATTGTTTGTGAGTTTACTATGTTGTGAACACGGTTCTTGAGATAAACAAACCACGCCGGCTTTAGTAAGTGTTGTAGTGTTTCTGTTAGAAAGACTTTACGACCCTGGTTACGAGATGCTGTTTACATCACAACCTTAGAGAACAGCCGTAAACCTCTAGCTTACACTATATGTGGCACTGAAGGGTAAATAACTGGGTGCTACCTAGATGATCTTGTGTGAGTTTGAAGTGTGAACCGAAACATCGCTCGATGTGAGACGCTCATCAACCGAAGAAGCTTGATGTGTTTTATCTGGTTGGATTTGTCCCTGCTGACAAAGAGATTTGTCTGCACGGGTCGAGCTTAGGTGGAAATCACGAAGAGATCGAGGTGGAAAAACTTGGCATTGGTTGACCGGCCAGCCTAATTAACTTCCCCGTAAAGGCAATTTATATGAAGAAAAATTGTCGGTTCTCAAGATCTAGATGGACAAGAAATTAGATAAATCTGTTATAAAGTAGAGAAATGCGTAGGTAAAGTGGGAAATAAGAAGTGAGATACGAGTGGCCAAGCTGGGGATTTGTTAAACTAGCCTGATGGTTATGGGGCCGAGAGTGGAATGCTGTAACACATGGTGACGGCTGCGAGGCGAGAACCTAAACAAACGAGGCGATAAGTAGTGAGGATTGAGGTCTGACCATTCGTTTGGGAGGACAGACCCGTGCTGGTCACATCCAGCCACAGGCAAGGGGAGGGGGAGGGAATTAATATATTCGTTTAAAATATGAGTACAATCGAATAATTATTTCTTATGAAAATCGAAATTTTACGATTTTTTTCTTTTTTAAAATTACGATTAATATAAAAAATTAAAAATTAAAATTTATTTTTATATAATTTAAATAAATTTTTAAAAAAATCTTCAACTTAGTAATGATTTGTTCACAGAACAACAGAAAATCCGCATAACACATGGCAGCTCAATTCACCAATTACGCTTATCCAACAACGCGGCGGGACTGAAGCGTTTTTCCTAGTGTAAGAAAATTATTAGATTTTATTGTACTTCTTTGTGGAAAATAACAATGTTAAATAAATGACGTATGTTGCAAGTTGAACGCGTATTTAATTATTCTAGTAATTACTCGCAAGCAATTACAACTAGGCTAATCGCTGCGGTGATGGCAGGATGCGAGCGCGGAATGTACTGAGCCGAGCACTCTCGGACATGCAACCTGCAGCAGCACACGAAGAGGGCAAGGTCTTCGTCTCATGGGTTGCAGAATCAAGGCTTAATGTACCATAAAAACAAAACATACTTCAGAGACAATTACAAAATTTATCAACATACGTTGTAACACAAATAGTCTGTGGAAACAGATAGATGCAATGTTGCAGAATCATTTTGTCTTTGTCACGGTTTCTGTGACCCTATCAATAGTCTTACTCTTGGTTCGAGTCTTGCAAAACCAAAGTAAGATTCGAATTGCTCTTTTGGTCTGCAATTTCTGATAGATTTACAAGTAAGAAATTATTTTCTGAAATCCACTTTGCTCACGATAAAATGTTATTAGTTTTTGTAAAAAGCAACGAACGAGTGAAACACATAAAGTGGTGTCACCATGCTATAGCAGTGCAGAGTGGGCTGATGATTTATGCTGACGTATGCAGAGTGCAGTGTCTTGTTGCCCGAGATACGAGTGCAGAAGATAGCCAAGTGCTTTATCACAGTTTTTATCTCCTTACAAAAACAATTCAGTTTTCTTGAGGGATGGGTAGAACGCTGTCACACGCACTATCAATTTCCATAATAAAGATTTCTTGATCGCACAATCCAGAGCTATTTAATTCATTGCGTGGACAATGACTAGGTACGGGAAATGTGAAATAGTTATTATGTAGTGAGAGTGAGAGAGAAACATTTGCCTTTCTAACAAACAACACTGCCACACAGAAACATATGAATTGCAGAAAGGGGATGAAATGGAAAATGAATTAAATTAACCGCAGATAAGTAAGAAATGATGTGTCATTCTTTCTTAAGATTGCAATTTTTTATGGGATTGTTTTGAACCATTAATAATATTTCTTTAAAACAAAAATAATTATTATTAATATTATTATATTCAGGTTATAGAAAACATGGTTATAGAAAACAAAGTAAATATATTTTAGAATATATGTTAATATGATATTGACCACAGACGGTGTTGGCTACTCTGATTCGGGAAGTCGCGGGTTCAAATTCCGTCGAGACCAGCAATCCTGACTAAAGGTATTTTCCTAGGCCTCGGACGTCCCTTCACATTGTCCTAAATCCAATATACCTCAGAGTTAAACAGCTGAAGAGGGGAAGGCATTGCACCCTGGGCAGGTTTCCTACGAAAAATTATAAATAATAATGAAATTGACCATGTTATAGAAAAGTGCTAATCGTATGCCCCCGTCTGGGCCCGGGGTAGAATTGGCCCAGAGCATGGTTCTGCTAATCGTACAACGCTATTCAAGAGTCCATCGTCGTCGGGGACACCTCCCGTTTCTCTTGACGACCTCCCCGACGACGATGACACTGACACAACGAACGACGACAAAGACGATGACGACCGCGACGTGAGAACCCCCCTTTCCTCCCCTTACCCGTGGCTGGTTCTGACCAGCATGGGCCCCTCCTCCCCACCCACCGTGGGCTAGAGTGGTGCATTATTACCTAACGGTTGACGCGCCCTTAATCCATATAAACTATAAAAAAAGCTAGTCGTATGAGACTCCACCTCCGAGGCGACAGACTCAGCGAGCAGGTTCGAGGCTCGGCTGACGGAGCAAGAATGACGAGCTCCTCGGGTTTGGTCAGCTTTATAGTTGGTCGGAGCGCGAGATATTTAGAGGTCCAGCCCAGCCCAGGTGTTGGTTCTCAAGACGGTGGCGTCACCTTGCGAGAGATGCAACAACTCTTTCGGTTGGCTTGGACCAGGCCGAGACTTTTCATCTCGCTTGTCAGATGTAAATAATATCAAACTACGCAGATTTCAGCTGATTCGCTTCAACAAGATCGAAGTCCTGCATGAAACATGGAAGTCTTGTCTGCAATAGACATCTGTCATTCCGTCTATCCTTGCATAGATAGGGAGATACTATAATATACCCATCCTTTCCTTGCGTTGAATAGCCAAACCACAACAACCTGATTTATGTGGCAAAAAACACAAAAATATACTTTGCCTCAAAGAAAAAAATATATACGAAAGTGACAAAAAAGAAGTGACTAACGTAAAAAATTTTGATTGAAGTATAATATTTGATGGAAATAATTTTTGTTATTAAAAATCATAAATCCGTTTTAGTTATAGGTAAAAATATATTTAGTTCTTTAAATAAGCAAACACAATTCGTAATCTATAATATATAATATCGAACAAGTTGATATATAACATAAAAATATATAATAAGATAAGAATAAGAATGGTATCTAGACACGAGGAAAGGTGATCAACACTGTATATAAGAATATTGCTCCTGAGAGAACCCCTCAGCGAATGAGATCATCCCCCCCCCCCCCCCAACACACAAAACACTGCGACACGTCACAGCGTCGTTAACACGTGCCCACATACGACATGTGTTTTAGTGTCGCTATAACGTGGACATTAAACTAAATTACAGCGTGCGATATTAGATGGCACCAGCTGCCAGAGCTCGCCTCTAGTTTCTCGGAGGAAAATACTCCACTTTACTAGCTGGTGATTGCGAATGTACATTAGCATTGAATAATGTGGTAGCTCTAGATTTATACAATAATTGAAGCGATGAATCAATCGAATACTTCACAGTTTATTACGAGTTATCCAGTGCACTTATACTTAGAACATTAATATTGATACAGTAAATTTGCGATTATTTTTTGTTCTGTGGTGCTGACATTGCACGCACATGCTACACCAAACAAATCTACATCCACGCCCTTTCCACAGAGACAAATACAGAACCCCGCCTGTATCATCATTGATATAATATATTTATCAGAACTTATACTATATACATATACATTGAAAGAGGAGGTAAAAAATATAAGCGACCAAAACTTCCGCGTTCCGTATCTAACAAGTAATAATCAATAACATATTGGCAAATATAAATCGAAAGCATCGTTTGAATTGAGATGATCGCGGGAACAAAATATACAAAAACAACAAACGCACAAATACAAATATATTACCGTTCAGTACTTTTTTTAAATTGTAGAGAAAAGTAGACTAATTATAAATTATGATATGATAGAGATGGATGAGTTAAATATAAAACGAACAATTTTATCAAAACCATGAGTTCACGGCTAAAATCTTCTCTAAAACGCGCTTGGCCACCATTTGAACCGCCCACTTCCCAGGCCAGGCCTCGCATGAGATGCCCATGCAGAGAATGTTATCACAGAACGTTTCTTCTCAAACGCATTTAATTAAAATAAAATGTTTTCCGCGACGCCCAAACCAAACGACCATGGCCGAGATTTATCTGTCCCGCGCATAGAGGAGAAAACCGCGCATTGAAAGAAAAGGACTTAGTAAATGGTCATTTGTCAGATGGGCCCTTTGAGAGCTTCTTTTAGATAGATTATACGAAATTTATTGTCGCTATAAAACAACAATGTATTTTTTTGGCGTAATCCGTGGTCGAAAGACGTAAAGCTTGCGAAATGTTGGCGGATATGAGCTACGAGGCTCGACAAAAGAAGGAATTAGGGAAAGTGGCTGCGTGGCTGGTAGAACGTTCTCACTTATCATACAGCCTGGGGCGCGCAACAATTGAAATGTAAAATGTTAGCTCGGCTTCACAGTCGCTGAAAAGAACGTTTCTTGCGTAGAGATAAAGCGGGCTCTTTTTGGCAACGATCATGTAGAAACAATGTGTGTGCATGGTGGATAATATTTATCGGGATGACAAATCCCACGTGGGTCCAAGTCAGGAAGACCCGTGAAACACGTTCACATGTTAACATGCAACAGTCCAGAAGAGAGGAATTTATTGACGATAACAACATATTACGTTTTACCGAACTACAAACGCCCAACGAAACATATGAATTATGAAACAATAAACGAGTTCTTTCAAGATGTGTTGTCGATAACCCTCTTTGGAGAAATTCAATATAAATACATACATATATTTAGTAAAATCCTGAATCATAAAATCTAAGTCCGCGATTGGGGACCACAGGTTCAATCCTCGGCTAATTTGGAGTTTAAAATTACTGAATTATATGAGGGATATTTCAAAACTACAGGATATAATTATTACTATAGTAAAAAAAAGGAAATGAATGCCCAGGTTTGTAAGAAAGTTGGTAATTATAGGTTGAAATCAACGTGTAATTGAAAAATAATAACAATTGAATCTTTTTCGACCTAAATAAAGTATTTGCCTGATACATTTTGTCAATAACGCAAACAATTAATGCATAATAAGAATCTTTACACTTCAGTCAGTTTAAGCGACTCGGTATATTACGTGTAGCTTTGTTCCTTGTTTGTGATGTGTAGGCCTACATACGCTGCCCTCTACACTTGACAACAACTTAGCAATACCTCTAAAACACAGAACAAGCAACGTGCTCTACTCATGCTGGGTGGCTGGTACGGCACAAGACAATGCACCCGTTGTAAGCGACATTCTCAATCTACGAATAGCCATCACAATTTATGATCGACCCGGCTGGCTGTGTACTGTGTACCAGGCCGACTGCATACATCAACTATAGGAGGGAGCTCACTTGACAACAACTTAGCAATACCTCTAAAACACAGAACAAGCAACGTGCTCTACTCATGCTGGGTGGCTGGTACGGCACAAGACAATGCACCCGTTGTTAAGTAAAGCGACATTCTCAATCTACGAATAGCCATCACAAGTTATGATCGTTGCCCGGCTGAGCTGTGTACTGTGTACCAGGCCGACTGCATAGATCAACCAGGAGGGAGCTGTTCCCACACAGAGTCCGCCCGCTACTAGTTTTTAACCAGTCCGTCCGTCTAGCTGTCTGTCCGTCTGTCTGGTAGAAACAATAAATACACGTATAGGTGGTTTCAGTTGAGAACGCCACGGCAGCACTATCGCTTCCTGTTAGGATGCAATAACACAAGCAAGCAACTCTAAAATCAACGATGCTTTCGAGAATTCACCAGGGTTCAATACCCGGTAGAGATGTTGGGTTTTAAAGATTTCTTGATTGATTTCCATATTATTAATTTCAGTTTTAATATATTGATAAACTGGAAGATTTCGATGTAGTGCGACTCATTATTAACTGCATGATCATGCAAACACCAGCATCAAGGTTGCAGTTTACAAATAACAAATAACGAAGTAAGGTTGGACCCCTCAAGTTCTAAGCACGTTTTCTCTGCGACTTCAAACGAAGGATGAATTTGAAATGAATAATAGGACAAAAATAATTTTTTTAAAACAAATATATATCCCAACTAATTTATTTTTATATACACTTTTACAATGCTTTTACATCGATATCCCTCGTCCCTTTATACTTTAGAAATTAAAAAAAAAATTAATCGTGAAATATCAAAATAAGATAGCCACATAATTGATATTTGGGTCCACGAAAATGGTAAAATTTGGCACAATGTGCTCGCTAATCTCTTTCCTCTAAGGTTGGTGTTCTAAAGTGACACCACGCTTACTATAGTTATATGTGGATATGGATCCAGCAAGAGCACGTCTGTCTGTCTGTCTGTCTGTCTGTCTGTACTCGAGTACTGAGGGGAGTCACCGACCTATACCTATACCTACCTCAACCTGTATCAATTACTAAATCACTTCCAAGCCAAAGAACTCACGACCAGGAAACCTGATTGATGATCGCAAAACATTGATCAAGTATTGAAATTATTTAATGAGCCGTCTGTTTAATTACGCTTGTGAATTGAAGATAAAAACAGTGAGGTATTTTGTCTCATTAATTCGAAATTACGCGCACCAATAAAACTATCGAACGCTCAGCTTGTCCCCCCTGGTTTATTATGCGGAGCGGAGAAGTCGCTCTGTGCAAGAAAGAGGGAGTAAATAAATCTAGACGAGCTTTCAATACGGTTCCGATTTGTTGTTAATTGAATCGCATTAATTGTTATTTACCGACCAATCAACTGGACATATTTGCAATGTACAGCATTGTTTTTCCAGACGATTCTTATCAGTGGGGTAGCAGGGGCTGGGGCAATGACACTATACAATGTCGACTCGAAACTATCTCAAATGTGAAATGTTTGCTACGATGTAATGTTATCTTCATGCCGTACTTGAAGCCAGAAGTAATTTTAAAAGTTTCAAATGAATGTTTCACATGACAAAAAGTTTTGTGTATACAAAGAATCATGAGTCTCCGTCGTTTTCTTAGCTAAGCTATATTGATAACGTCAGCATACTTCAATTCAGACGATTTATTTGGTAATCGTGTATATCTCTCTCTCTCTCTCTTTTTTTTTTTTACAGAAATAGTATATTATCTGCATCACTGTAAACCCATACTATATAATATATAAATATAATATATATATAGACAGAAATTAAAAAAGTGGCCTTGAAAAAGTGACCTTGGCTGTCTGGGGGACGGTCCCAGGTTCAATCCCCGGTGGAGGCACTTTTTAAATTTCAGTCTACAATAGCACCATAACAGCGTCATAGTCGCCTACTATAAATCCAAGGTTAAACATGTATAGTATTGTATAATGTATAACACAGTTAGTTGGTTTTCAATTTAAACTGTAAGGCTCATTTCATTAAAAACTAGATTGGAACAAGCAAACATCGGCTCCGCAAGAGAGATAGACTCTCTCTCTCTCTCTCTCTCTCTCTCTCCCTCTCTCTCTAGTTGAGCCACACATTCAATCTTCAGTGTGCATTACTGGGCGTCTCGGTTTAAGCCAACATCTGTGTGAGTTAGGACCAGCGAACAACTATTTAAGCGAATCTCGTGCCAAAAAGAATCGCACAGAATGAGAAAATGCTTCGAGTTATTTATCATTTCCTTGTTCAGTATAATAGGAAACATTTGTATGCTGCATGCAAAGTGTGAATCCAGGATTGAAAGTACAAGCTAGAAGTGAGATTAAATCGGATTTACTTGCGTTATGGGGACATTATGATGATGATGATGATGATTTAATAATTCTACGAACGTAACATTTCATCAATGTATTAACACTATAAAGTGATGCGGTAAATTTATTTTAATAGTATGTAAACCTCATCATCGTCCAGAGGGGATACAGGGGGGGGGGATTGCCCCCTGATACTCCGGTGGTACTTTCTACGTTTGTTGTTTGTCGATAAAACTAGTTATTTTATGAATGATTTTTTTGTTTTGTTTTGTTAAAGAAAAACCGCAAGTGCCACAATTTATCAATACTGTCGTTAAATGACACTTTTTGTAATAAAATCGAGTGCTATTGTGTATCGCGTCAATTCATCGTTACTTTAACAAGCTTGCGTCTCGTGATCTTAGACACATCAGGCATTGAATGGAAATCAGTCCAGAAATTAAAACAGCCACCTCAGCCGGGTAGGTCGAGCAAGATTCTTAGGTTCAAGAGTACGCAAATAACTAACTAGTTCACAAAGCTCTTCGCAGATGAGTCTATTTACCAACAACAGTCGATCAACAACTACAAGCGACAAAAGTCGACTGAAATTACAACTTTTGTGACAATATTCACGCATCTGACTGCAGCTATACAAGATGATAAGCTGTCATTACCATATTGCACAAATAACATTAAACATAAACATTAATTAATTAACGTAATAAACAAGTACAAACATCAAAAGTAATTACTATTTTAAGGTTGTATGATGAAAAACCTTAAGTAAATAGACCCCCTGGAATATTCGTCAATTTACTGTACCCCACTAATTTTTTTCCCCGTTTTAATTAAAAACAAAAATTAACCAACTTATTTTTGGTTCGTTCTTGGGGAAAACAATCAGGTTCCCCGCTGTATAAGTGTTGTATAAGTGACTTTGGACCCGTCCTAGCAACGAAGCACATAATAAATTCAGAGTTGTTCTGAATCGGCCTTGTATGATTCTGGCGTTGATCCGCGGGTGTTCGCACTGTCCATACCACTGATTGCTATATTTCCTATTAAAAATATTGATCTTTGGTTGGTTATCGCTCACTCGTCGATTGCGTCGGGGCCTACAGGGTTGGCTTGGTTGCTTTGATTTACTGTCCCCCACTGAAAATCAGTTATATAACTGAGTGGGTAGACTCTAAATACAATTTCTCTCTTTCTTTCTTTCTTTCTTTATTTAAAGGGTAAAAGTGCTACAATTGTCGTCCCGACTTGGACTAGTACAATATTTCCCACCGTGGCAACAGCGCTCACAGTGTGTTACCACGTGTTTTATGTGTGTCGTCACAGGCGCCGTTCAAACCGGGCACACACGACTTTGCATCAAATATTTTCACGCGTTATTTTACTTTTTTCGTTTTTATTAAAATTCCTTTAGAAAATAAAATGGGCATATATTCGGCGGCGTTTTACGTCGTACTTAACGGCCAAAATTTGAATGTCATCTTTTTTACAGCCAGCGTATGATAGCGTTTTGACTCATGCATGGACGAATACTCCGCCGCAAATAATAAAAAGTGGGGATTTCTTTTGAATAGTTTAGTATCCGGACAGGGCTTTTACTTTTGTGTATGTGTGGTTGTGTGGGCCTATGAAACCCCAAACTGTATCCCGTTAACCTCTAAAGCCCCGCTCTTGTATGGACATTATCTCGCTGCCGTCTCTTTACACACAAGCCAAAGTAGACAACAACAACTCCTGAGCATTATCTCGCACATAGCCACGTCTCGTACACACAGAGCCAAGAGTAGACCAACCAACAACTCCTCTGAGCATTATCTCGCATCATCAATATTGTTACTAGTCTAAGAACTTATAATAAACCTGTATCTCACTGAGACTAGAAAAACAATTAAATTACATTGCACAACAAACATCAGGGCAAATAAATATCCTTGATTTACTTCTGTTGACGGGTATACCTTAAAAGTCAACACAAGCTTATGGTGAGTGATAAAATCCTCTGTTATACATCAGTTTAATGATATGAATAGAGTAGACATTAACTAAAGAAATACAATTGACATTCATAATATACTTATGTACTCATACATCATCCCAGAGGATAGTTATAATTTTAACTATGCCACCACATGGCTAATGAGTTTGAGATAGATAGTTCTAATATTAACTGCAGAGAAAAGAGTTGCATCACAATTTCAGACAGTGGCGGCTTAAAGGTTGCAAAATGACCGGTGCCATTTTCCATACCACCCCCCACCACCACTCCCCCAGCAGTGAGAATCAATTTTGTAAGGGATGAATAGTAAATTGGGAAACAGGGGACTTGCCTCAGTTTTTTCCTCTTTAAGATTATGTTTGGTGACAGCCTGTGCATTTAAGATCAGCAGAATAATTACTATGATCGTTATTTGTGAATCACAGAACCCCCTATTTTTTAATGGGCTCCACCAACAAATGAAACTCTCGATATTTTTCCGTTTTGCTTCATATTCTGTGTAAAACACGTATAACGACTGTGTTCTAGGTTGTTGAAAAGGTCGTCGCCTCGTTAACATCAGCGGGTTGCACGTAATAATATTAGTCACATTTCATAGTTCTTGTCATATACTGATAGTTCACACATGAAACGCATGCGACGCTGAACGGCAGCTGTCAACACTTTGTATCGCTCATGAGGCAACGCAACGTTGCAGCGGATCCCTGTAAAGCGGGTGTAGTAATACTCGTTGCAGGGGCACCGTCAGGTGCTGCCGTGCGGTGCAGCGGCAACTAGAGAACTACTTGTGCACGCGACAGCAGCTGTAGCGGATCTACCATGCATGGTCGACCCTGTAAAGCGGGTGTAGTAATACTCGTTGCAGGGGCACCGCCAGGTGCTGCCGTACGCAGCGGCACCTAGAGATATTGGGAAAGGTCTGGCCACGCGCATGTGCTGATGTAACGTCTATATTACCATTGGCTGCAGACCAGACCTTATTGAAGGCCTACATAGGACTTATTTGATATTTTTTTGAAGGGGTAGGGGGTTTAAAAAATGTAAAGGGAAATAATAAATTGGAGGTAACAACGGAACATTATCGTCATTGTTTACCCACTGTTAGCTATTTTGTGATTTTTTTGTATTTTAACATGTCAATGTCGAATGACTTGATTGTTTTTATTTAATTATCTATAACTGTGGTATGTCCAATAACAATAAGTAATAAAATAAACTGCTTCATAATGTGGTGCCCTTGTTACATTAGAATTTATTCCTGGCCCAATAACAGCCTGTACATATGTCACAAACTCAAAGCTGTTTTTTTAAAATGTAATAAATGTAATTGTGTATGTAATATAAATGTAATAGCCCTGCACTATAGTTGATACATAGGCCCATAATGCCACGCGGCGCCTCCATGACCTGGTGTGAACTAGGCACCCATCATCTCAACACAGCCATAAACTAAGTTTACAAATTAAATTAAAAACACTTCGCGAACGCCTCTAAATACACCCACAATTATCTGGTAATCCTTCCCCATCCATCATCTGGCCGACTGCGGTCTGGGATCTCTCTCTCTCTCTCTCTCTCCAAGCTCAATATGATCCGCCAAGTATTTCAGTACCTAGCAAAGGAATAAATTAAAACCCGCCGAGGAATATTTCTATGTCAAGATTGATGTCTACTCCGGGGCTAAGGTTCTTGCGATATTAATGATTAAAATTAATTATTTGTTGGGGTTTAAAGACGCACAACACTATGGTTATTAGTGCCCGGATGATTAAATCTAAGAAAATGTACAGAATAGAATGTGTGTCTCATTTACCAACAGCTCAAGCGTAACAGGCAAGACTCCGACTCGGTAGGTCCCGGTTCGATACCCATCACTGGCAATCCTAACAGAGCGTTGCTAGGGATGAGTCCTCTTAAATATTTCTCGGACATTCTCTTAACAATATTAAACCTTACTCTAGAATACCAAGTTATTTCCCCTGGCTAGGTTTCCCCGATGACTAAATTCAGCAAAATAACAAAAAAGTTTTTTTTGTTGATTTGATTAGTTAGTTGGGAAACAGTCCCAGATAATGTTTGGTTGGTCAGTTCATAAAAGCAGATTCGTTGCAGTAGGCCTACTGTTTCATCCATTCAGATCTAATGCACCTACAATTCCAAGGTTAAAAAGTTACCGTCTAGGTGGTCTAAATGTGGGAGACCCGGGTTCGAACACCGGTCGGTCGGGATGGATTTGTTTAGATTTCTGGTTTGTTTGTCTCTAAATATAAAATCAGTGTTCAGAAAGTGATTCAATAAGAAGGCGTATTGTTTTGTACGTAAACCCTGGTGTCGATTCTCCGAGCACCGGACAATCCGTGTTTTTCTTGAGGCTGGGCCGAGGTGATGTCTGGTCTTGATGTTGCTGTCACTGAGAGAGACGAAGCCTCAGCACAGGGGGAAACTAAGTGGGGACAAAACCGACCCTTGTAGCCGTTCAAATACCAGGAGTGCGCCGGACAGTTCGCGTCACACACAAGAGAACGCTGCAAGAAATAAAGTGCTGCACAATCTAAACAGTTTGGGAACGTGGCTTTACTGCACTCAATTAATTACATTTACAACAGTATTTACAACATTATGAGCCCCCTAGTGGACGTACATACCATACAGGCGTATTTACAGCAAACGTTTCAATTCATCGGTATTCATGTAGCAATGTTCTATTTGTCTCGTGTCTTAGATTTGCAAGATCCGATGATCCTGGAGACGATCGCACACAGACTCGCCTAAAAGATTGACGCTCAAATCTTAACATTTAAAGTCCCACAATGTTAGGACGTGCTACGATCAATTAATTACATTTTCAAGTATATATAGACCAATATTTTTTATATTTACGTGGAACCATAAACCAAACTATCAACTGTTTACTTTCCTCTTCATCATTCGGTTATTTCGTTTTGAAAATCGCCAAGATGATTAGATATGTGTCTTATTTCAATCCTATTGATCACCAAACATCAGATCCCATATATTATAGGAAGCTCGGAAGAATTACTCTTCCCCTTCGATAAATAATCTGGTTTCCTCCTCATCCTCTTTGACGAAATTTCCTTGTCAATAACCAATTTGTCGGCAACCTACGTGTCAACATTCGCAAACTTCACTGTTTACATGTCGGCACCTCGTCAACATTCGGCTAACTCTGCGCCAACATGTCGGCACCTCGTGCAACATGTCGGCAACCTCCGCCAAGAACATGCGGCAACCTTCGCGCCAACATGCGCGAACTTACTCTTAACCTTCGGCAAAACTCGTGTTCAACATCGGCAACCTCGTGCCAACATGTCGGCAACCTCGTGCCAACATGTCGGCAACCTCGTGTCAACATGTCGGCAACCTCGCGTCTTATGCCCAGCAACATCAGAGCGGGAATCTCAGCACTTCTTATGAAGTCTTCTGTCTCCGATGTAAAACAGGCGATTGAAGAGGCTTCAAAGACAGGTTATTATTGTTCAAGAGGCTTCCGAGATAAACACGTCATGGTTGAAATCTCGTCACCATTCTTAGTGATGAGCAGATAGTAGGGAGATTCTCAGATGCGTGATTTCTCAGTTTGACTGTTCGCTTTGTATTTATTTATTTATTTTATTTTATATATAACTTATACCTATAAGAAGACCATGCATTTTTTTCGTTAACACATTTTATACTTTGACTTGACCACACTATACCAGTCAATGCTTTTACATGAAATATCTTTTCTTAAACATCGTTGGAAAGTTTTCAAATCTAAAGTAATTTCGATGGATGATATCTTGTCCCGGTTAAAACCTTGAGAAGACTAAACGCGACCAGCAAAGTTTATACAGAAATAATCATTGGGAATCTTTGCATTGAACATAAACAACACATTTTAAGATATTCATTGAATAAATAATTACACGTTTAAATCAGAATGGCACTCAAATATCAATTCAAACAAAATCTTATTTCCACTGTTGATGTAGTTAATTGAAGAAGAAAAAACGTAGGCATTACATACATTATAGTGTTTCATCAATAATAACTCATTTTGGGCATCACTCTTGTCCTCGGAAAAAATAAACATAGGACATCAGCAATGTACAGAAACCCCGCATAGACGCGCAGAAGTTTTGAGGAAGAAAATCAACAGAATCGAAGTATGATCTATTATAGATCGTTGGGTGAGACTAGATCACTGGTCGGTGGTTATCTTGCGCTGCAGTGTATCTTCAACTTCTGCCATCTATCAGCGGGTCCGCGAGCTATCAACCTCCCCCACCACAGCCCGACAACCCGGCAAGAAAAACACTTTTCCGAGAAGAAAATACGACGGCACCGCGATCTACAGGCAGTTTCAACAACGACTCCAGATGTGAATTACTACGACATCTTGACACCTGCTGCCGGACATGTTCGAAGACTTGCAGAGCCTTGGGACGCGGGATCGAAGTCCGGAGTTGGTACTGTACAAAACGTTCTCATTTAGAAGTCTAACTAAGTTCTTGAGCTTCAGGTATTCAAATAAAATGTATATAATAATGTAAATGATTATTTAAACGTGCGTAAACAGGCTTCTAAGTAATTCACTTGATTGGGTTATTCAAAATACAAATTCGGCAACCACCATCACTTCCTCACATAAATATAATGAATAATATTAATAAATATTAATTTCGAAAATGTATATATTATTTATTAGTGCTACTATAATATGATGAACACTTTCTCAACATCAAGACTTTTCTAACCAAATGACGCAGTTTTTCTCCCAAACAGATAATAAAAAAGGTGGCAATAAAGAGTAAATTTCAACCACATGTTTAGCTTTACTTATGTGCGGCTATGAATCTGAAAGATAAATAAATATCTTAAGTGAGTCTTGGCCTGGCCGAATACCAACTCTAGAAATAGTTCTTTCAAGATATGAACGGCGAGGTCGCGCACACTTCCTTTGAGCATGATTTAAAAACTAAACACCTTGTTTGTAGGTCAATGCGTTTGAAAACAATTTAGATGTCGAGGTGTGAGATAAATAACGGTGATAAAATACTATATATTACGCTTAATTCGGACAGACATTCATGGTGATATAACATATCTAACAGCTATGAGCCGTAATAAACTAGTAGAATGAGATCGTTGGCCAATCTACTTCGGTTGTTATTAAGAGTCTGCAATAGAAGTGATTTTTTCTGGATCTCTTCCTAAAGCCAGTTTTTATCAGATTGTTATGAAGACTTTGCACATAGCTTATGGTCATGTATACAGTCTAAAAACTAAATAAATGAAATGTATTTTTAGGATTTAGGATTTTTGTAAAATCATCAAAATTAATAAATTTCGGAATTTATTTGTCCGTATTTAGTAATCTTTTAGTATAGACGAGTGGCCATATTCTTTCTTGACAATATGCAAAATTGCATATCGATCGGATGACAACTGGAAGCAGGAATAAAACTTCCCAAAAAAGTTTCAAACATGTATACTTGACTCTTAAGAGGAACGACTACCGCCAACATTAAAACCACGCGAAATAACCTTATTTTAGTAATAACTCACATAACGCTACATAAAAACGAAAACGCGGATACTAGGTCCCATGTGGTTTAGTAGAACTATATCTGGCACAAAACCCTCTTAAAATATTGTAACCAGTAATGATTAAATTAATATATTCCGTAATTAAAAACGCAACGGAAAACAGTACTTGAATAATTTTTCATGCAATGTGTAGTTCTTACGTTACGGTTTAAGAAATATTACGGAAATAAGGTAGTTTCGCATGGTTTTAATATTGGTGGTAATCTTCCCCTTAAGAGGGATGGCTACAACTAATATTAAAACCAACCGAAATTGTTGATTTCAGCTTTGGAGAACCCTAAAAATCTCTGCAATCGTAGATACATTTTTTGAAAATCGCATTTTCTTGACTTATTTCTTTTTAAATACTAAATTTATGTTGAAGAGAGAAGAGAGAAGTATTGCAGCAGGAAGACTGTGGACTGGGAGGAACAAATACAATGGCGTGATCTGGTAGGTGTAGTGTATATTATATAGAGGCAACAAAGTAGAAGAAGACAGCTGTATGCCCAAGAAAGCAGGTGGTGAATATAGCTACCCATCGACCCGACTAATATAGGAAACAAGGCCATTTCGGCGTTGATGAAACTTTTCAGATAACCTTCGAAATCCCTAAACTTATAGGTTGAATATCTAAGGTACTTGCTCGTCTGGATGCAAGATATTGAGCCCACTCGCCGACCTCAGTAGGAGAAATAATAAGGTGCGGGGCGGCGAGGTCGTAGCCGTACGCGGCCATTATACGCACGAGTATTATACGGTAAAGAGAAGTAAATGCGAGTAAATGGACCGAACATGCTCATCCGTCAACGTGGCCTTCACTCACCGGATATCGGCACGTGACACGCGAACCTCCATAGTGATCAGGGACATGCAGTGTGGGTTTCAATCCGATTAGCTTACCTGTAAAGAAGAAAACATAAGGATTAGCCTCAAGAACATAGTACTTTAAATTTTAAATGTATACTGCCTTTTTTCTGTTTGTTTACTCTCTACCGGAAAAACGGATACCATGATCATGATGATAATTTGAAGGAACCTTCGAAATCTCTCACCTCTGACATGTCACATTGTTAATGACAATAGTAGAAATATTTCGGTTAATCGCATTTTTGCAATTTTTTGGTACGATTTTTGATTTTTATGTTTTTTTTCTCCACCGAAACAACAAAATAAGCTCATATTTCAATTCCAATTTATTTTCAGGACACAGTATAATACATACTAGGAAAACGCTTAAGTCCCGCCGCGTTGATGGATGAGCGTATTTTTTTTTAAACGAAAAAAGCGTAAAATTGAGATTTTTTTTAATAAATAAGTTTTCGATTACGCTCAAATTTCACACGAATATATTAATTAAAAATATAATGGTTCTATTAAAAAATCATTACAATCGGATAAAGCATGTAGGTGTTTAAGTCGAAGAATTATTTTAAAAATCGAAAAAATCGTAAAATTGCGATTTCATGAGAATAATTTTTTGATCGAATTTTCTCTCTCCGTTGCAGTTCTTCGTTCAGAGATTCATAGACCTCTATAAAATTTCATCGCAATTGGAATATTGGTTTAGCCGGAATCGTGTTCACAGACACACAAAAATACAAAAAAAAAAAAAGAAAAAAAAAAAAAAAACATTCCGGATTTTTTCATTCCATGTATGAATGGAATCTTCGCTTCAGCTCGCTACGCTCGCTACGTCATCCAACAAGTATAACAATCAATAACAATTATTAAAGATTGTGTCGCCTATGCCGACAACATAATATAATAACGTACACCCAGGACCAGAAGTAAATCAAGGGCTGGGTATAGTAGCTACATACCACTTGATTAACTTATGTACGATAGTGTAAATACATAAACAAACAATATTAGGCTACACACATTCCCTTCATAATATCGCTTAAAATTTTAAATGCAACTTTTAAATGCAATATTGAGCTGTAACTACGTACAAATAAGACACAATATTTCAATAACTATTTATTAATTAATTATTATTCATTTTCACAGGATTGAAATGGAGTATTGGTAAAATGTAATGGTTAATTATTCTTTGGTGTGTTTCAAAATACATAAGGTTAAGAGTTTGGCGCTTCTTGTAGCAGTATTTCCTCTAGAACATAACAATTATTATCAATTATTAATTGTTCTAATCTCAATGCACCAACAATCCAGATGTTATGAAGTTAACCGTTTCGGTAGCTATTATTTATTTAGGGCACATAATAAAATATGTATACAGTTATACAGGTTTGATTATAACGTATAATACTATTTAGAACAGAACAGGCAATCGGGAGCCTGGGGTTCGATACCCCGCTGAGATGGATTATTTAATTCCTGGATTGATTTCAATATAATGATCAACAAAATATAAGTATAATATAAGTACGGTATAAAGCTGCCCGTGAACTTCCGTCAAGTATTATTCTTATTCCTTATTCTAAATCACGGTGCGATCGCATTACCAGCTATACCCTTATTTAAAAGCTTGGACGGCTTTGTTTTTCTGATCTGTGCGCAAAGTCCTCGAAGAAAAACACATAGTACAGTAAAAAGTAATTGGGTATTTGCTAGTCAGAATGAGCAGCCATTATTTCTATAGTATGTTGTTTTTCTTGTGGGGTTTGTTAGGGGGGCAATAACAGGGGAAATAAACCTTGATGTTATGTTAGGGGAGGGGGAGCGAGAAAAGTTGAAATCGTGTCAGTTTAGCGGGTCGATGTGGAGACGATAAATATCCTGCTCTGATTGGAGGGGAGCCCTCTTCTGGTGACGTAGCATTGTTGTCGCCAGCGCGCGTGCCCAGCAGCAAACTAACTTTACCTCTAGAACTATAGAAGCGTGGGTATGTGTAATACATTGCCTGTGCTGCAGGTGTCTAAATTAAACATTGTCTTTGTAGAGATTGCATTTTAATTTCTGAATCTATACGTGGGAAACACAACGAATTATTTCACCATATTTATAAATACCAACCTGCTGTCATAGGCCTAACTAGTTTACAAGTTTAGCGACTAAAAGTCTTATTTATTTGTTTTATTTATTCCTATTCAGTTTAAAAAACTGATTCACAAAGGAGGACAACTAAATAAATCTGATTACATAGATGCAGACAACAATGAACTACAGTTGAGAAAATATTTGAAATAGTAATATTATTTCAAAAATGCATTTAAAACTCAACAATTTTGGTAACAAATTCCAAAAGAATATTAAATTCAATTAAATAATAATCAAATATAAAAATGTATAATTTAATATTTGTAAACAACTCTCTCCAACGTAAGAGTACAAGAAACCCACGGTCGACGACTTGTATCCATTATGAATCAGTATTTGAATTTATATCCAAAGTGAAATAAATGTCTACACTTGTCACATTGAATCTATGGTTTATTAACATGGAATGCAGTATTGGCGGGTGTACAAGACCTTCGCCTGAACCCAGGACCTGGCAGCCCACGTGCAACCCCAGCCCCACCCAGTGATACTCCTGCGATCAGTGTCAACTCAGCGCTCAGTTCCAAGAATAGTTTCACTCCGAGGAAAGATTGATGTTCCATCACGCCAAATAAGGCAACCAACGAAACTTAACGATAGGAACACTTTTACCGTTGAAATAAGCTCATTACATTTTAAGATAAATTGCTCAAAATATAGATATAAGTACGCGAAATTACAGCTTGTGAATTCACAGTTGGTAGAGTAAATTACAGTGTCTGTTCTGTGATTGATGGTGGCGCAGTCAAAGGTCTCGATGACGCTGTCGTACGGTGTCCACATAGGGGCGGACTCGACACCAGCAGAGTTCCAGAACTCACGATCAAGTGTTCCAATACTGATCTCGGAGGTAGTCCAAGTGTCCCAGGATCAATACACCAAGGTAATCCGACATGTCATCCAACTCATCCAGATCTAGAAGGGATGTATTGGATTGATAAATTAAAATTGCGAGGTAGGCCTATTTCTGAAGTAAGATCGCTTCTTTGCTACACAACATGAATATGAAGGCCTATGATGATAAAGAATTAAATCCGTTCTTTAAATTTCTTACGAAATTTGAATCAAGCGTGGACTATGTCTTCTCGTAGGTCCAGGGCTCGCAAAAGATCCTGGCATCGAATCCCGGAGCTAGCATCAGGGTTTTCTTATTTTGGTTATTTATTTATTTAACGTCCATCCTACTTAGTTAAATAACTGATTTACAAAGGAGGACAACTAAATACATCTAATTACACAGATGCAGACAAAACAATAAACGGCCTACAATTAAGTTAATATTTGAAATTCCAATATTACAACAACAATGTATTAAAACAATAATTTTAGAAACAAATTAAAAAAGGATATTAAATACAATTAATTAAAGAATCAAATATAAAAAGAGCTCGGTTTGATGCAGAATGCAGAGGTTTATTCCGGATAATATAGCGACTGTGGTTTGCACTAACATGTCACGTTGCTCGGAGCAATCAGAGCACATTGTCAAAATATTGCTTATAGTTTTATTTTTTATTTATTGTAACTGACCGTAAATGGGCCACTAAAGTTTATTTGTATTGACTAGGAAAACGCCGATGTCGTTGTCAGACAATTGAGTGAACTATGTGTTGAGTACCTGGGAACAATTTATTTCCTCCTTCTACCTAAGGCTGGATCCAGAATGGTTCTTTCCTCCCTAGCCTAACATAGGGTAAAGTGACGCATTATGGCCTTACAGTTGACGCGCCCTAATACCAACTAAACTCTATCATATCAATCAACTTAAATGCAAATGTTCCCGAGTACTCGCTCACTCGTCTAACAACGACTTTGGCGTTTTCCTAGTATATGGTTACAAGACGTGTCAACCGTTAAGTCAATGCGCCATCTAGTCTGAGGGATGTGGGGAGGAAAGTCCCTTACTGGTCAGAACCAGCCATGGGTAGGCCTATGTGGGGAGGAAAAGGGGAAGTGGGGGTTTTCACGTCCCGGTCATCATCGTTTATGTCATCGTTCGTGTTGTCATGGTCGTCGTCGTCGGGGAAGTCGTCAAGGAGAAGGAGTGGGGTCCCCGACGACGACTGGCAGAGTTCGCCTCTAGTTTCAGGGAGTATTCCCCTAATCGGTAGCTGATGTTTGCAAGATGAACTTTATCTCTTCCCTCGCCTTGTATGATTAGCAGAGCTATGCTCTGGACCTACTTCTACCCCGGACCCAGACGGGGTGGGGAGGACAAGCCCGTGCTGGACAGATACAGCCACATGCAAGGGGAGTGCTCTGTCTCATCTCCGTGTTTATTATGTAGGCTTATAACAATAGCTCATGTCATTATTCGTGCACGGTTGAGTCTCCACACTTATTTTTGTGACTTCAAACATACACTGCTCTTATTTTACAAATAAAAATACCATAGTTGTTTTAATCCATAGCTAATGACTACTTGTATTTTATTTTATTCCGTGGATTTCCTTATTAGGCCGCGTTCCCATAACTTTGTTTTAGTCTTAAGAAAATTGTTATTGTTATAAGAAATCCGATATCCTGATTGGTTAGTAATATTTCAATGGGCTGTCATAATGAAGTTACTCCTTTTCATTGGTCATCGTATAAATAACAAAACGACTGATTGGTCCGTCGGAAGAATTTGTTTTTGTTATAAACTATTTCTTAGGACAAAAACGTAAACAATTTAACACGTATTTCCTATCCCCTTATAACTAAACCAATTAGTGGGAACGCGGCCAAGGCCGCGTTCCCATAACTTTGGTTTAGTCTTAAGAAATTGTTATTGGTTGTTATGGTAACAAGAAATCGATATCCTGATTGGTTAGTAATGTTTCAGTGGCCTGTCATAATGAAGTTACTCCTTTATTTATTTATTTATTTATTTATTTATTTAACGTCTATCCTATTCAGTTATAAAAACTGATTTACAAAGGATGACAATTCATTGGGCGTCGTATAAATAACAAAACGTCTGATCGATCCGTCACAAGAATTATGGCTATGTCATAACAATTACTTAGGACAAAAACGTAAACAATTTAACACGTATTTCTATCCCCTTATAACTAAACCATTGTGGGAACGCGGCATTACGGTTCCGTATTTTGACATGACATATTTTGACATATATGATTTAAAAACAAACGACGAAGCCTTGTAACATAATGTGCAAGATGGTTTGTTATGATGGTTATGATGGCTGTGGGAGAAGGAATTAATTAATTTATGTTTACGCAATTTTAGTAAAATATTTCGAGTGGATTTGAATTGTAAGAGATTTTTCTGATTTAGTTATAGCAGATCTAAGTACGGTACACTGGTCACGGATGTCTGTTTAAAAGTTCAGCTCAATCTGTTCGACCGTTCGGAATCGAACAAACAAACATTATCACATAGGAAGACTGTCTGCAGTGCAGTCGCTTCGCTCCTTTTTTTGGGGGGATGAAAATTAAAGGAATGTTTGTGGAAATTTTCTGTATTTGATGATCAAGAGATCAAACATGTTCCAACGTCCACCAATGAAAGTCACTTGTTGCAACTGAGTACGGACGCATTTATTCTATGTGAGTAAATTGCGAAGTTAAAAACGTTAAAATTTCATCATTGTATAGTTTCGCCCATCTCTCAATGGTAAGAAATGTTTTCCACGATCTGCTGTCTGAGGTGGCTAATCAAGGAGATTGCTATAGCTACGCGCGAGGAAACAAGCATGACGACACTATTAGCCCTCCCCTCCCAGACCCGGGCCCAGATCGCAATCTCACAACAAGCATAATTACGAGTTTCACGGAATACTTTCTACACTACACTTTACTCGTGGCCCCTAGCGGATAATTTGATGCGATATATTGGGTTGAATCATAGAGTTGGAGGTCTAGGCACCGCACCACGTACTTTCAGCATGCCGACGTCGCATGGTAGCGCCCGTGTGGAATGGATTTCAATTGTAGACATCCGTGACCAGTGTACTTAGAACTGCTATAACTAAATCAACGTCTAATAAATCAGTTTTTTTCTTTTGTTTTTCTTTTTTAATGTTTTTTTTCTCTCTTTGTCTTTTGTCCTTTTTGTCCTTTCTTTTCATTCTCCACCTTTTTTTATATTTGATTCATTCATTAAATGCATATAAATCATTATATTTGTTACCAAATCTTGGTTAAATGCATTGTTGTTGTAATGCTACTATTCAAATATTTACGAAAATGTAGTTATTGTTGTTTCTGCATCTACTGTAATTAGATTTATTTAGTTGTCTCCTTTGTAATCATGTTTTTATAACTGAGTAAGTAGACGTTAAATAAATAATAATAAATAAATAAATAAATAAATCTCATGGGAACGTTCTATTTTTTTAACCACAATCCAAATAACTTTGCAAAAACAATAAACAAATGTCCGAGCATATATTTCTTTAGCATAGTCAACACGAGTCTTTGCTTTACTCGCTTCGCTCACCCACAAACAAAATTCAGACATAATATTCGAAAGCAAAAAATAAATAGGGGAGAAAAATATATTCTTGCTACTAGCAAGAATGAAATAAGGTTTTCCTAATTTTCCTAAAATTTCCTCTTTATAATCCCGTTGATTGATGAGCAAATTTCGTGCATAGGGTAATTTTGTAACATTTGTTTCGTTTTTAATCGAAATATTAAAAATAATAATCCAATATGCCTGTCAGCAAACAAACATACAAAACTCCTAGCATTTTTCTCAAAGGTCAACTTCTTTATCGACTGTGACACTACTATACCCTACCCGGTTCACTTCTTGCTAGAGTCGTTAAAGAAGTTGAAACTTCTTTAACAACCAGCTAATAGATTAATTGACAGAACCCAACATCAAGACGGCGGTGGACAGAGCGTTTCATCTTCACGGTCCGAGTGCTTTGTCCAATGATTTGAAATGCTCAGAAGGCTGTGTTATCATTGTTGAAAATGTTTTGTTTTAAATCCATTTCTCTCTGAAACAAAATTATTTTTTCTCGATGAAAGAAACTTAAGAAAGTTCTGGTGTGGTGCGAGGGTCTTTAAGATCGAAGAGAGACGTTTCAGACGGAAGAATCTACCTCGAGGACTTCTGCGAGAGAATACTTGAAAACAAGACGAGGATCTCTGTCCTAGATGTGTTGGTCGGCCTACAAGAGAACACCCAGTCAGGCTAGGCCTAGACGAGGGGCCCTGCAGTCATACTAGGCCTAGGCTATGCCAGACATACGAGGGGCCCATGCAGTCATGCTAGGCCTAGGCTATGCCAGACATACGAGGGGCCCATGCAGTCATGCTAGGCCATGCCAGACATACGAGGTCCTCAAAGACCAACTCCATATTATGGTCCAAGTAATCGAGTGCATGTTATACGAGTATATGGCTGGGGATGTCCACGTTCAATCTAACAACCATTCACATCGCCTGGGCCAACATCTGCTTGTCTGGGCCCCCCCACCCCCCTTAGGCTAGAGTGGTGCATTATGACCTAACGGTTGACGCGTCCTTAATCCAAATAAACCAAAAAAAAATATCTCCGTAGAATTTGGTAAAGTGTTTTCCTCTGCCGGTCAAAATATTAAGAAAAGAGGCTAAGTCCATCTCGCAAACACGAGCTAACGAGTACTGGAGTATGTTACTACCAGAAACTAGGGGTGAGCCCTAAACTTGTATAACAAAATAATCGTCAAACATCATAAACTCATTTCGTAAAATTACAATATCACGGGCGGCGCAATATGACCTCACCGGTTGAAGCACCCTAGTTTCTCACGTCGTCGTTCATCCCAAGCAAACTCTTCCCAGCCCTCCCCTTTCTTGTGGATGGTTCTGACCAGCACAAGCCTGACCACCCCGCGTTTCTCCTTACGTTCTACTAACTAATAAACTACATTATCACATGAGGAGCAATATGACCAAACGGTTGACGCGCCCTTATCCCTAATAAACAACAACTCCCCAAAACTATAGAGGCGAGCTCTGACTTTCGTCGTCGTGGACCTAACCAGCTTCCCTTGACGACCACCCCGACGACGACGACAATGAAAATGACGACCACTACGTGATAACCCCTCCTGTCCTTCTCTACCCGTGACTGTTCTGACCAGCATGGGACATATTCCCGCATCCTCTAGGCTTAGTGGCGTGTTATGACCTATAACAGTCGACTCGATCATTATTGAAAATAAACCAAAATGCTATACTTATTTTATCACAAACGAACATTATTACCCAAGATAAATTAATTAATGAAATATAAACCATGCGACGCAATGACCTACCTATTGACTCGTCCGAGTTTCTCATGTTGGTATATAGTAGGATGTCTCCGATTTCCTCCCATCCATGCGTGTGCTACCCCCCTCCCCCCCCCCGACCAACCAATCAGAGCCCGGGGTAGAATAGGCCCAGAGCATGGCTCTGCTAATGTACAAGGCGAAACAAGAGGTAGAGTCCACTTCGCAAACATCAGCTAGTAAGAGGGGAGTATATTACTCCACGAAACTAGAGGCGAGCTCTGGCAATCGTCGTCGGGGACACCTCCCTCTTCTCTTGACGACCTCCCCGACGACGATGACAATGACACAACGAACGATGACAAAGAAGATGACTACCGCGACGTGAGAAACCCCTCTTCCTCCCCTTACCCGTGGCTGGTTCTGACCAGCATGGCATCTCCTCCTCCCCCCACCCCCCTTAGGCTATAGCGGCACATTAAGACCTAACGGTTGACGCACCCTTAATCCAAATAAAACAATAATCCCTGAACTAAATAATATTCAATGGTTCACATTCTCTCCTCCCTTATCTCGTAGCTGCGCTTTTCAAAACTCAAGACGAACTATTGCGGGTTAAAGATACATTAAGCTAGGCCTACCTATCTTGCAGACAATTGACTACCGATTAAATTTAACAAATGTACATCAGTAGTATTTTAGTCACCGAAAGTAGAGGCGAGCTCTGGCAATCTTCGACGGGGACCTTGCCCCCTTCCCTTGACGACACCTCGACGACGATGACGACAATGACATCACGAACGATGAGGAAGACAATGACGAACGCGACATGAAAAATCCCTTTCCTCCCCTTACTCGTGGCTGGTTCTGACCAGCTTGGCCCTCCCCCCCAGGTTAGAGTGGTGCATTATCACCCAACGGTTGACGCTCCCTGAATCCAAATAACCAAAAAAGTAAAGAAATCGACTTACCATGCACATTTAAAACACAATTTTAATCATACGTCCTTAAATCAAATGAGGAAAAATTAGATCAAATGAAGAACTTCTATCATAACGGCGTCAAACTTTCTAAATTTCTCATCCAAAATAATCTATTTAACAAAATTTAATTTACATCATACACATTTCTTTAATTTATATATTTCCATTTACATAGATTACTTTTGTTTTGCTATGACTATCATCATTTTATTTTCTTATACATATACTTAGAAATCAATATAATCATCAAACTCCCCGTCTGGGCCCGGGGTAGAATTGGCCCAGAGCATGGCTCTGCTAATCGTAAAAGGCGATTCAAGAGAAAAAATCCACCTCGCAAACATCAGCTAGTAAGCGGGGAGTAAGTATATTACTCCCCGAACCTAGAGGCGAGCTCTGGCAATCGTCGTCGGGGACCTTGCCCCCTTCCCTTGACGACCCCCCGGCGACGATGACAAAGACACAACGAACGATGACAAAGACGATGACGACCGCGACGTGAGAAACCCCCCTTCCTCCCCTTACCCGTGGCTGGTTCTGACCAGCATGGGCCCCTCCTCCCCCCCCCCTCCTTAGGCTAGAGTGGTGCATTATGACCTAACGGTTGACGCGTCCTAAATCCAAATAAACCAAAAAAATAATCATCAAACACACCATTTAGTCATATCACCAACTTTCAATATCACAGGCGGCGCAATATGACCTAACCGGATGAAGCGCCCTAGTTTCTCACGTCGTCGTCAATGCCAAAGGCAATCAGGTGAAGGGGATGTAGCCCGAGTACGAACACAGGAACAATACATCGTTGACGGAAATGAATTGAGTTTCCGGAAGTTAATGGAGTCGGAGTGTTTTGTTGATTTCTTGAAGGTTTAAGTTCAAGAGATGCTGAATGGAGAATTGAGTTGCATCTTGTGAAGGTGGAAGACGAAAATAAACTTTTATAATAAGGGCACTCTGTATACTTGGACAGTGAATACAATCATGGTTTAAATCCTTGCATTTGCTCGGTGGTTTACATTTTCCCCACACCCGTCTGGGCTTTGGGAATAATTTTCCCAGGGTATTTGTCCATGCCGATCAAAGCAGGAAGGAAAGAGGCAAAGTCTGGCAAACATCATCCAGTATTAGAGGCAAGATCTGGCCGCCCCCCGTCTGGGCCCGGGGTAGAATTGGCCCAGAGTATGGCTCTGCTAATCGTAAAAGGCGATTCAAGAGAAAAAGTCCACCTCGCAAACATCATCTAGTAAGAAGGGTAGTATTTTACTCCCCGAAACTAGAGGCGAGCTCTGGCAATCGTCGTCGGGGACCTCTCCCCCTTCCCTTGACGACCCCTCGTCCTCGACGACGATGACCAAGACAACACGACAAGACAAAGACGATGACGACCGCGACGAAAGAACCCCCTCTCCACCCCTTACCCGTGACTGGTTCTGACCATGGGTCTCTCCTCCCCACTCCCCCCATACGTTAGAGTGGTGTATTACTAGGAAAACGCTTAAAGTCCCGCCGCGTTGATGGATGAGCTTTTTTAAGTTTTTGGTTTGCGTGGGATATCTTTACTTTTGTAAGTGTTTTGCTTTACTGCCTATGCCTTGTAGGTGATTGTTGTCAAGTTTCTTTTGTTACTTGTCAAATGTTATTATTTACCGTAAAAAACTTATATTAAAAGCTTTATTTCTATAGATTCTGGCTAACTTTTTAAACTTTTTCTTTCAAAAGGTACTACATCACCATAACCTTAATGTCCATGTATAATATGAACGTTGTAGCCCCACCCGTTTGGTCAGAATCGGCCCAAATGGCACGAAAATATCGCACTAAACCGTAAAAAACTTATATTAAAAGCTTTATTTCTATGGATTCTGGCTAATTTTTCCAACTTTTTCTTTCAAAAGGTACTACATTACCATAACCTTAATGTCCATATATAATATGAACGTTGTAGCCCCACCCGTTTGGTCAGAATCGGCCCAAATGACACGAAAATATGTCACTAAAAATCGAAAAAAATCGTAAAAGTACGATATTCATGAGAAATATTTCATCGATTGTACCCAAAAACAATACACCTCTAAGTTTAGAGATTTCGAAGGTCCTGTCAAATTTTCATCAAGATCGCTAATGCCGTTTGCCCGGAATCCTGCTAACAAACAGACAAAAATACAGAAAAAAAAAAAAAAAAAAACATTGGAGCTAAATTTTTTGGGGGGTCAGTGAAATTGAAGTCTTCGCTTCGCTCATCCAATGAAGTTGACGCGTTCTTAATCCAAATTAACCAAAAAACGTACCCCCGTGCCCTCCTCATGCTTGTGGCTGGTTTTTGTTGGGAATTCCCCGTCTGGGCCCGGGGTAGAATTGGCCCAGAGCATGGCTCTGCTAATCGTAAAAGGCGATTCAAGAGAAAAAGTCCACCTGGCAAACATCAGCAAGAAAGAGCGGAATATCTTACTCCCCGAAACTAGAGGCGAGCTCTGGCAATCGTGGACGGGGAAACCTCCCCGAATACACTTGCATTTACAAAACGAACGATGACAAAGACGATGACGACCGCGACGTCCCCCCTTTCTTCCCCTTCCCGTGTCTGGTTCTGACCAGCATAGGCCCCTATCCTCACCATATCCCCTAGGCTAGAGTGGTGCATTATGACCTAACGGTTGATGCGCCTTTAAACAAAATAAACCAATATAATTTTCAAACACACCATAAACTCATTTTATTAACTTACAACATCAATCACAGTCGGCGCAATATAACCTACCCGGAATTGAAGCGCCTTAGTTTCTCACGTCGTCGTTTAATGGCTGCAAATGACTGCAGATCTTAGAGATTTTGAAGGTTCCGAAACACTTTTTTTAGTAGGCTAGAACAGTGAACAGTTTGTAGGTCGACTTACCAACAAACAGTCCTTTAAAATTAATAGCGTTACAATATTTTTTAAATATCTAGGCCCTATCTATAAAATATAAATGGTTGTAAAATAGGTTGTGTGTGGTTGTGAACATGCATCTCTAAGCAACATTTCTTAGCAGTAGTACATTATAACGAAGGCAATGACTGGCACTACAAACAGCTAACTTGTATAAAATATGTGATTACTTCTAGTAGCGGGAATAGACTATAAGCTTATCACATTCTAATCTCAACTTCTGATTAGACTAATTGTTTTTAAATACAGATTACTATTATCATTTGGAATACCTTAAACCGTGCATCATATATTATGTTAGCAGAATGTACAAAATATGATGCCTTTTGCACGCAATTTGATCTGAAGAACTTCTATCATATGATAACGGCGATAAACTTCCAAAATTTCTCATCCATAGTAATCTATTTTCCAAAATTTAATTCACATCATCCACATTTCTTTCTTTTCTTAATTTTCAATCACATACATAACATTTATTTTGCTATTACTTTCATCATCATCAATTTATTTTGTTATTTATACACTT
This sequence comes from Sweltsa coloradensis, assembly GCA_024449915.1. NCBI lineage: Eukaryota > Metazoa > Arthropoda > Insecta > Plecoptera > Chloroperlidae > Sweltsa > Sweltsa coloradensis. Next base: position 57,274 of record JAMZAV010001253.1, read on the forward strand.
AGAAAACAATCTAATAATCAAACATACCTGCATTTACTCTTCTCATTTACTTTCATTCACAGGCGGCGCAATATGACCTAACCGGTTGAAGCGCCCTAGTTTCTCACGTCGTCGTAATGATAGTTTGTGGCAACTTTTGTCCACACAGGTCGGCCCGTTTAGGCTGGGTGCGTCTGAAGAGGACACGGAAGTAAACGCTGAGACTGTCGCAGGCTAATTTCCCGATCTAATATAAAGAAACAGAGGAATCGATTTTTATCAAACTTTGCAAGCTTTGTTGAGTGAGTAATGCACAAAAATAAGACTACCTATCCGACTGAGACTAGATCTCCCCCGTCTGGGCGGGGTAGAATTGGCCCAGAGCATGGCTCTGCTAACCGTAACAGGCGATTCAAGAGAAAAAGTCCACCTCGCAAACATCAGCTAGTAAGAACAGAGTATATAACTCTCCAAAACTAGAGGCGAGCTCTGGCAATCGTCGTCGGGGACCTTGTCCCCTTCCCTTGACGACCCCCCGGCGACGATAACAATGACACAACGAACGATGGCAAAGACGATGACGATGACGACCGCGACGTGAGTAACCCCCCTTCCTCCCCTTACCCGTGGCTGGTTCTGACCAGCATGGGCCCCTCCTCCCCACCCCCCTTAGGCTAGAGTGGTGCATTATGACCTAACGGTTGACGCGTCCTTAATCCAAATAAACAAAAAAAAAAACGATCTAATATAATATGGAAACAGGGGAATCGATTTTTATCAAACTTTGCAAGCTTTGTTGAGTGACTGATGCACAAAAATAAGACTACTATCCGATTGAGACTAGATCTCCCCTGTCTGGGCCCGGGGTAGAATTAGCCCAGAGCATGGCTCTGCTAATCGTAAAAGGCGATTCAAGAGAAACAATCCACCTCTCAAACATCAGCTAGTATGAAGAGAAGTATTTTACTCCCCGAAAATAGAGGCGAGCTCTGGCAATCGTCGTCAGGGACCTTCCCCCATCCCTTGACGACCCCCGACGACGATGACAATGACACAACGAACGATGACAAAGACAATGACGACCGCGACGTGGGAAACCCCCCTTCCACCCCTTTCATGTGGCTGGTTCTGACCAGCACGGGCCCCTCCTCCCCCCCCCCCCCTTAGGCTAGAGTGGTGCATTATGACCTAACGGTTGACGCGTCCTTTATCCAAATAAACCAGAAAACAAAAAAATCTGGCAATCGTCGTCAGGGACTTTCCCCATCCCTTGACGACCGCGACGTGAGAAACCCCCCTTCCTCCCATTACCCGTGGCTGGTTCTGACCAGCATGGGCACCTCCTCCCCACCCCCCTTAGGCTAGAGTGGTGCATTATGACCTAACGATTGACGCGTCCTTAATCCAAATAAACCAAACTACCCGAATCTAGATGCGAGCTCTGGCAGTCGTCGGCAGGGAAACCTCCCCTTCCCTTGACGACGTCTCCGACGACGACTACGATCATGACACCACGAACGATGACAAGACGATGACGACCGCGACGTGAGTACCCCCCATTCCTCGCCCCTTCCTCGTGGCTGGTTCTGACCAGCATGGGCTCCTCCTCCCCACATCCCCCAGGCTAGAGTGGCGCAATATGACCAACGGAACGGTTGAAGCGCCCTAGTTTCTCACGAAGTCGTATTGGTCTTGACTCCTAGCCTCTGCTCGCTCAGAGACCGAGTGTCTTGGACGTGTGTGTACCTCAGCTACCGTTACAATGGACTCGTGACGCTGCGAACACTCGCCTGGCGGACAATGAGCCAACTATCGAGCCAGAGTCCTTGATCTCGCCGGAGAGACTGGATGGATGGATGGATGGACCATCTCGTCAGGAAGTGCCGGGTTCGAGGCGATTCTGAGGTCGGGGTGACCCCCCACCCACCGTCTGGGCCCGGGTAGAATCCGGCCAGACGAAGGCGAGGAAAGAGATTAAGTCCATCACACAAAACATCAGCTAGCGATTAGGGGAGTACTCTCCAAAACTAGCTGGTCTTTGTTGTTAGGGACATATCACCATCCCCGAGTACGAAGACGACCATGACAACACGAACGATGACAAAGACGATGACGAACACGAAGTAAGAACCCCCCAATCCTCCCCGTACCCGAGGCTGTTCTGACAATGCATGAAACATTCCTCTCCACATCCCAATAGGCTACCCCGTCTGGGCCCGGGGTAGAATTGGCCCAGAGCATGGCTCTGCTAGTCGTAAAAGGCGATTCAAGAGAAAAGTCCACCTCGCAAACATCAGCTAGAAAGAGCGGAGTATCTAACTCCCCGAAACTAGAGGCGAGCTCTGGCAATCGTCGTCAGGGACATTGTCCCCTTCCCTTGACGACCCCCCGGCGACGATGACAATGACACAACGAACGATGACAAAGACGATGACGACCGCGACGTGGGAAACCCCCCTTCCACCCCTTTCCCGTGGCTGGTTCTGACCAGCATGGGCCCCTCCTCCCCCCCCCCCCTTAGGCTAGAGTGGTGCATTATGACCTAACGGTTGACGCGTCCTTTATCCAAATAAACCAAAAAACCAATAGGCTAGACTGGCGCATTAGGTCCTAACGGTTGACGCACCCTTAATCAAAAAGATTTTTTTTAAAGCCGTCGGGGTGAAAAAGTCGACATACTTAACACAGCTTTGAGTTAATCCCCCCTTCCCCTACAGGGCCCGGGGTAGAATTGGCCCAGAGCATGGCTCTGCTAATCGTAAAAGGCGATTCAAGAGAAAAAGTTCACCTCGCAAACATCAGCTAGTAAGAGGAGAGTATATATCTCCCTGAAACTAGAGGCGAGCTCTGGCAATCGTCGTCGGGGACACCTCCCCCTTCCCTTGTCCTTCTGGGCCCGGGGAATTGGCCCAGAGCATGGCTCTGTTAATCGTAAAAGGCGATTCAAGAGAAAAAGTCCACCTCGCAAACATCAGCTAAAAAGAGCGGAGAATCTTACTCCCCGAAACTAGAGGCGAGCTCTGGCAATCGTCGTCGGGGTCCTTGTCCCCTTCCCTTGACGACCCCCCGGCGACGATGACAAAGACAATGACATCACGAACGATGACAAAGACGATGACGACCGCGATGTGAGAAACCCCCCATCCTCCCCTACCCGTGGCTGGTTCTGACCAGCATGGGCACCTCCTCCCCCCCCCCTTAGGCTAGAGTGGTGCATTATGACCTAACGGTTGACGCGTCCTTAATCCAAATATAAAAAAAATACTGACCAGCCAAGCTAGTAAGAGGGGAGTACTACATTACTCCCCGAATCTAGAGGCGAGCTCCGGCAATCGTCGTTGGGGACACCTCCCCCTTCCCTTGACGAACTTCTCGTCGACGATGACAATACTAGTGTGGTACTTTATGACCTCCTGAATCCAAATAAACAAAAAAAATACTTTTGTTTTGCTATCATGATTTTCTTTTCTTATATGATATACACTTAGAAAACAAATATTATCATCAAACACACTAGCAACTTATCCCATCAACTTCAACAGACGGCGCAATATGACCTAACCGGTTGAAGCGCCCTAGTTTCTCACGTCGTCGTGAATATCACGTGACATCCACTTATCGGTGGACAAATAATTTGAGGGATTTAATTTGGGCTGTAAATTTGTTTGAAAAATGTGTCAATAAATGTCAAAACGTCAACTTAAGTGTTTCGAAGTTACTGCAAATTATTGTTGCTTTCAAAATAGTGAAATATATTGCTTGGTATCTATGTAATGATCCAGACATCTACATATTATTACGTAGCTTGTTAATAACTTGGCAAATATTATGATTTATTGGCGCCTGAGATCGCCAGGTATGTCCATACCCAGTGATTGATGACACGAAATAAAAATGTAGCCACAAAACTCTAATAAATTCATCATTAGTAAATTAGCATACATGAAGGCTCTGTGAATCGCCCTGCGATCTCTGGCACAGTAGCATGGCCGTCTCTGCCCCTGGTTTGGTATCGCGCCCAGACGATCACAAGTATTTGTTTTATAACATGCCCGACCAGCTCTGCCGTCATTAGGGCTGACATCCCACGAAACAACTAATGCTTTGCCTGTGAAGCACTTCAATCATTTAATAACGACGACGCACTTAAATATTTCTCAATAGAAGTAATGTATACCAAAATATATAGGCTACGCGGCACTAATATTTCGTTTTTCATTGTAATAATTAACTAATTTACTTATGATTGATAATATTACAATCATCATCGTTGTTTTAAATAAAAAATAAAAACAAACAAACAAAACATTCGATGTAGGTGTAACCGTGCAATATTAATATACATATCCCATTCGGCGCAAAATTAGGAACCCGTTGGGTGGCTCCATATAGTTCCTCTCGTTGTCGTCCATACTCATTGCCGGCCAAAACATGGCTCTGCTAATCGTAGAAGGCGATTTAAGAGATAAGTCCACCTCGCAAACATCAGCTAATAAGAAGGGAAGTATATTTCTTCCCGAAACTAGAGGCGAGCTCTGACAATCGTCGTGGCGGGGACCCCCCTTTCCCTTAACGACCTCCCCGACGACGACAATGGCAAAACGACCCCCCCTTTCCTCTCCCTAACCGTGGCGTATCATGACCTAGCGGTTGATGCGCCCTTATGCCCACATTGACTAATAAAATTCGTCCACCAACGTCTCGACTCTCACGTAGAGAAGAGGTGGTATTGTCTAGCTAGACTTCGTATAGGCCACACACGCCTAACTCACGGATATCTCTTAACCAGAGAAAAGGTTTTTCCTATATGTGACACATGTGTGTACCTTTAAACCGTACATCATCCTAGCAGAATGTACCAAATATGATACCTTGCGCATGCAATTTGATCTCTCCCAATCATATGAAGATCTATCATATTATGATAACGGCGTCAAACTTTCTAAATTTCTCATCCATAGTAATCTATTTAACAAAATTTAATTCACATCATACACATTTCTTTCTTTTCTTTCTTTTCATTCAAAAACATAACTTTTATTTTGCTATTACTTTCATCATCATCATTTTATTTTGTTATTGAGCGAGCAAAGCGAGCGTCTCCACTTGACTCTTATGGCTCGAATGTCTGTTTTTTTTTGTTTGTTTGTTTTTTTTCTGTTACTGCTTCGATACAGGTCGCACCGTTTCTCTGATCGACCTGAAATTTTGCACACATGTACATACCACCTAGGCGGGTTGCTGTATAGTTTTGTGGCAAAATCGTTCAAAAAGTTACATTAAAGTTAATCGAAAGTTTTTTTTTCAAACTAAACGGCGACAAAATCTGAGGTGGCCAAATCATTTAGAATGTCCGTCCGATCACGAATATGTTATTTTTATTTTGATCCGATAAGTAGTGTAGATGGAAAGTACATTATAACAAAGTCCCGTTACCATGGCAACGGAAAGTCGCACAGCTTTTTTGGCTCACGATAGCGGTCAAATGGAGGCTCGGATCGAGTTGAAATTTTGACCATCCGCAAGTTTCGTTCTCGATTGAATGCCATTAGTTTTGTGGCAAAATCGTTTAAAAAGTTATAAAGTTACATTAAAGTTAATTTAAAGTTTTTTTCAAAAACTAAACGGCGACAAAATCTGAGGTAGCCAAATCATTTAGAATGTTCGTCCGGTCACGAATATGTTAATTTTATTTTGATCCGATAAGTAGTGTAGAAAGAAATTACATTTTAACAAAATAACGTTACCATGGCAACGAAAAGTCGCACAAGAATTCTGGTCAAATATGTACTGCCGCTAGAAGAAATCAAGAGTTAAAATAGTTTTCCAAGAATGATGTCAAGTCCTCTAGATGGCGGTGGATTTTATCCATGCTCTTATTTTACAAATTTCGTAAACGTCAAGACTTAAAGACTTATTGGTATTTACATTATGGGAATGTCGTACTCGGGTCGTGTTGCACGTACCGGTGCTCGCTCAACAACGCGTCCAACTGAGCGTTTTCCTAGTTTATACACCTAGAAAACAATCTAATCATCAAACATACCTGCATTAACTCTTTTCATTTACTTTCATTCACAGGCGGCGCAATATGACCTATAACCGGTTGAAGCGTCCTAGTTTCTCACGTCGTCGTAATTATAATTTTAAAAACTAATCCATTATTCCATAAAATTAAAAAAATGTGTTTCTCCGACACATCCGCATTACGATCTTACGGTTGACGCGCCAAATAAGCTAAAATGGAAAATCTGTTTAGGATCATGTGAGTTGTGTACACGGGGCCCAACAAGGAGTTTGGGTGGAGGGGCGGGATAAGACATTCACTACCTTCGTCAACTTCTGCCGAGTGATGTTTGAAATGCAGTCCCATCCTTCTCGCCGAGCATAGCAGCACATCACACCAGTCCCACACAAGGTGTGGGGTGCGGCCGCACTCATTGAAACACATCTGGTCAAGAGTTTAAAACAATTAGTAAAACAGTTTTAGAGATTTCATTCGTAGAGTAATTGTGGGTTGTCCGACGCGAGACGCGCGAGTTTCGAAACATGCTGACGTGTTCCTAGCCCTAACGTCGCCTGTACAGCTGCAGGAATAGAACAAAACATGTCAGAGAAACATTCGTTCTCATGATATCGTAACATTTATTAAATGAAAACGACAATGAACTTTCATGTACCAAATATGATGCCTTGCGCACTCCCAATCATATGAAGAACTTCTATCATATGATAAAGGCGACAAACTTTCTAATTTTCTCATCCATAGTAATCTATTTTACAAAATTTAATTCACTTCATACACATTTCTTTCTTTTCTTTATTTTCATTCACAAACATCACTAAATTCGTTCACCTACGTCTTGACTCTCACGTAGAGAAGAGGTGGTAAATTGTCTAGACTTCGTATAGGCCACACACGTCTAACACACGCATATCTCTTAACCAGAGAAAAGGTTATTCCTATATGTGACACATGTGATGTACCTTTAACCGTACATCATATGCTGGCAGAATGTACCAAATATGATGCCTTGCGCATGCAATTTGATCTCTCCCAATCATATGAAGAACTTCTATCATATGATAACGGCGACAAACTTTCTAAATTTCTCATCCATAGTAATCTATTTAACAGAATTTAATTCACATCATACACATTTCTTTCTTTTCTTTGTTTTCATTCACATACATAACTTTTATTTTTCTATTACTTTCATCATCATAATTTTATTCTGTTATTTATACACTTAGAAAACAATCAAATCATCAAACATACCAGCATTAACTCTTCTCATTTACTTTCATTCACAGGCGGCGCAATATGACCTAACCGGTTGAAGCGCCCTAGTTTCTCACGTCGTCGTCGTCGTCTCATTTAGTAATTTTAAATAAATTTGAGAGTGAAAGGTCCCCGTCTGGGCGCGGGCCAGAAATGTTGAAGGCGAGGAATGAGGAAATCCATCAGCTGGAATGACATTACTCCCCTAAACATAGCGGCGAACTTTGGCGGTCGTCGTCGTCGGGGCTCCCCCTTCCATTGACGACCTCCCCAACGACGACGACGACGACCATTGATGACAAAGACTAAGTAGCGCCGCGGACGTGGAGACCCTTCCCCTTGACGACCCCCCGACGACGATGACAATGACACCACAAACGATGACAAAGACAATAACGACCGCGACGTGAGAAACCCCCCCTCCTCCCCTTACCTATGGCTGGTTCTGACCTTCAAGGCCCTTTCCTCCACCCACCTCCTTAGCTAGTGGCGATTATGACCTCACGGTTGATGCGCTACCATGAAACAAAACTAACACTGCACACTTTGTGTCAACAACAAACCGACTGAGAATTCCGTGTGACGACCTGCGCGTGTACCGCAAACTACAGTAGACGCGCTAGAAACCCCCTCACCTTTATCCGTCGTCGCACCCATTTTCCTCCTCTTGTCAATGCGTTAAATCAAGATATTCGAATCGCTCTTCACCATCTTCCCACAACATCGCAGTCACTTCAACTGCATGCCCTTGCTTCCTTCCCCATTTCCTGTTGTCGTTTGAATTAGTTAAAAGTAAATGTTTTTATCTACCACATAAAAACTAGGAAAAAGTATGTTTTTCTCTTGGAGCAAAACAATGAGGACAGTTCGATATTGATGGTGAGTTAAATGTTTTCTATGGACAGCAATACAATAAACAATATTTATGCCTTATTCGACTTGTGGGGAATGTTGAAGATTTAGTTTTACGATGAGTGCGAATCCATTGTTCGCAGAAGCCCGATCACTTGGTGTGTGTTGTTTGTGGAATATATCTTCGAGTGGGACGAAGATAACGTCTTCCTCACGTCATACGCTGCACAACATAGAATCTAGTACATCCCACAGTCTGATCTTTGTCAAATGCAGGATGGATGCGACGGACTCATTTGCTATAACACATTTCTTAAATTGATTTATTTTCATTCTCATACGCAACTATTGTTTTGCTATGACTGTCATCATCATCATTTTTAAATGTTATTTATACACTTAGAAAACAATCTAATCATCAAACACACCTGCATTTACTCATCTCATCAACTTTCATTATCACAGCCTGCGCAATATGATCTAACCGGTTGAAGCGCCCTAGTTTCTCACATCCAATGTCTAGTAGTAATGTAATATAATCTTATTGAAATAGTCGAATGAGTGATGTGGATCCTGAAGATGTAACTATCCTTGAGGTTCAGGAGATTTGAGATGTTGATGAGTGTCAGATATTGCTTTTAAAAACGTCGTTGTTACCCCGTCTGGGCCCGGGGTAGAATTGGCCCAGAAAATGGCTCTGCTAATCGTAAAAGGCAATTCAAGAGACAAAGTCCACCTCGTAAACATCAGCTAGTATAAGAGGGGAGAATATTACTCCTCGAAACTAGAGGCGAGCTCTGTGTATCGTCGTCGGGGACCTTGCCCCCTTCCGAAGACGACCCCTCGACGACGATGACAATGACACAATGAACGATGACAAAGACGATGACGACCGCGACGTGAGAACCCCCTTTCCTCCCCTTACCCGAGTCTGGTTCTGACAAGCATGGGCCCCTCCCCCACCCCCCTCGCCCAAGTTAGAGAGGTGTGTTATGACCTAATGGTTGACGCGTCCTTAATCCAAATAAACAAAAAAATCACGTCGTCGTTGTATCCCTTTGCGGCTTTGCTAGGAATGTGGTTCCAAGGACGTGATAATAAAAAAATCTGATCAATTATTACACAACAAAACGAATATGTTTATAAACCACAAGAAAAAATAGTCAAATAAAAAAAAATACTTAACATTTATCTACTTAGTACGAGCTCCCCCTCCCCTCTCTCCAAGTTTGGCCCGGGGTAGAATTGGCCCAGAGCATGGCTCTGCTAATCGTTAAAGGCGATTCAAGAGAAAAAGTCCACCTCGCAAACATCAGCTTGTTTGAAGGGTAGTATTTTAGTCCCTGAAAATAGAGGCGAGCTCTGGCAATCGTCGTCGGGGACCTTGCCCCCATCCCTTGACGGCCCTTCGAAGACGATGACGACAATGACACCACGAACGATGACGAAGACAATGACGACCGCGACGAGAGAACCCCCTTGCCTCCCCTTACCCGTGGCTGGTTCTGACCAGCATGCGCTCCTCCTCCCCCCCCCCTAGGTTAGAGTGGTGCATTATGACCTAACGGTTGACGCGTCTTTAATCCAAAAATTATAAAAAATAAACCATTAACAGTGAGGAGCAAAGATTCAAAACGCATCATGTCCACTGAGTACAATTTTTTTACTAGAGATGGCGTTGCATGCTTCAAAGCAAGCTCTTTCAATGTGTTATACAGGTTTGCTTCAAAACGCAACATTTGCAGTACAAATAGCGAGTACAAAACAGCAATTTTCTTCAAACGCAACATGTCCATTTTTATTTTTTTTCAAAATGCAACATGTCCATAAGAACCAATCAGATAATCGTGAGTAGATTTCCCGCCCATGTCTCAAGGTATCAAGGTTAGTAAGGTTACAATTGAGTTTACATCAAACAATTTTGGAATTCTTTTGGAGCCTTTGAATGCCTTTGGAGGATTTTGAAGGTTCCAATATTAAAATAAATAAATTTTCATTAAAATTAATAATAATAAATAAAAATTAATTAATATAATAAATTAATACAAATCAAAATAAAATAAAATAAAATAAAACAATTTGAAACAAAACGCAAACATGTCCACTATTTCGATTCAAAACGCAAAACAATTTGAAACAAAACGCAACATGTCCACTATTTGGATTCAAAATGCAACATGTCCATATCAAAAAACCTAAGCCAAACCAAAATAGCAAAATTTGAAAGATATCATTATTACAGTTTAAATGTTTATTTTTTTTCTTAAATTGTCATATTCATTGTTGTTATGATATGTGTGCACACTCCTGTGTAATAGTTTTTGCTCATTATCTCAAAACCAACTAGAATGGACATGTTGCGTTTTGAATGTTTGGCTCCTCAGCTCATCTCATCAACTTTCAATGTCACAGGCGGCGCAATATGACCTAACCGGTTGAAGCGCCCTAGTTTCTCACGTCGTCGTTGACAGAAGTCTTCATCCTATTATCTTATATTTCGCTTGATAATATATTATACACTTGGCGAAAAAATATATTAACTCTAGGAAAGAATTTTGTTTTCACCTAGACGTCGCCAATAAAAATAGTTTAGAAAAAAGGATTTTCGGAACATAACTTCTGGATTCTCGTTAAATCAACTATTCTACGAGTTCCTTAACTTTTTTTGATTCTCAAAGTCTAGTCAGTAAAGAAGGACCACTTAATGAATTAGTACTCGGAAATCCCGGTAAAAACCAGGATATATTTCTTTCTGCGGTGTTTGTTAAAAGTGCTGACTCTTCCGCGCAGACGTGAGAATGACTTGTCGGCCTTTACACGTTTAACCGTAGCCGTAAAACTTTGTGGTGTGGAAACCAACTTGGTTTGAGGCAGACGTGCCGGTAATAAGGGCGATATTTCAGCCTGATTACATGAGATATCAGCTTTATGTCATGTGAGCTGCAAGTTCGAGGCTCTATGTGTTTAGTTTACTTTCACGTCAACTTATGGAAGGTTCTGACCATTCAACTAACAATGCATTCATCAAAACAAAAAGTCTGTGTTATATGAAGTCAACTACTTTCGTTGCATGTACACTCAAAATGAAAAAGGTCGAAAGGGGTCGATTATGGGGTCGATAGGGGTAAGTACGGGTTGAAAATTCTACCCAAGGGTATAAGTTGGTAGAATGGGGTAAAAAAGGGTAACTAAGGGTCGAAAAATGTTTCCTCAGACAGGCGAATTTCCTAAAAAGGTATAATATTGAACCCAAATCAACCAAGAACTACCTGTAGGGGTAGATAATGGAATACCTCTAACATGACAAAATCTTCCCGTGTAGTATATTTATCACCTCTAAGGTCCCCGTCGGGCCCGATAGAATTGGCCCAGAGCATGCTCTGCTAACGTAATAAGCGATCAAGAAACAGTCACTCGCAAACTTCAGCTAGTTAAAAGGTAGTATTTTCCCCGAACTGAGGCGGGCTCGCAATCGTCGTCGGGGACCTTGCCCCCTTTCCCCTTTTGACACCCCCGGGGACGAGACAATGACACAACGAACGATGACAAGACGATGACGCCCGCGACGTGAAAACCCCCTTCCTCCCTTAACCCGTGGCTGGTTCTGACCAGCATGGGCCCCTCCTCCCCACCCCCCTTAGGCTAGAGTGGTGCATTATGACCTAACGGTTGACGCGTCCTTAATCCAAATAAACCAAAACCTCTAAGTGGAGATATTCGACCGAGAATCGGATAAATACACGCCCTCGAAAGCCTAAATATAGACCCATGAAAAATTAAAAACCTGCCAATAGAGTTCGAAATTTGAACTCTCAAAGGTAATTAATGAATTCAAATGGAGATAATATTAAACCAGTAGAGGAATAAAAATTTTTCTCCAAGGGGTAGAATAATATACTTTAAGAGTCGATGGATTCACTTTTTCGGGTCGAACAAATACGACCCCTGAAGGTGAAAACCAACCGTCTCTGGTCGAAATATATACCTCATAGGTTGATTATTAACTAACTGCGGGCATAATAATCACATCTTGAGGTGTTTGAGGTGTATCTGTTCGACTCCTAGGGGAAGAATAATATACCTTTAAGGGTAGATAGATACCATTTTGCGGGCCGAACTAATAAACACCTCTGAGAGTGAAAAACTCAACCGTCTCTGGTCGAAATATATACCTCATAGGTTGATTACTAACTTTAAATGCGGGCATAATAATCCCCATCGTGAGGTGTATCTGTTCGTCTCCTAGGGGAAGAATAATATACCTCTAAGGGTAGATAAAGATCACTTTGCGGGTTTGAACAAATACGACTTCGGAGAGGTGAAAACTCAACCGTCTCTGGTCGAAATATATACCTCATAGGTTGATTACTAACTCACTGCGGGCATAATAATCACATCTTGAGGTGTAATCTGTTCGACTTCCTAGGGGAAGAATAATATACCTCTAAGGGTAGATAGATATCACTCTGCGGGTCGAACTAATAACACCTCTGAGATGGGAAAACTCAACCGTCTCTGGTCGAAATATATACCTCATAGGTTGATTACTAACTAACTGCAGGCATAATAATCACATCTTGAGGTGTATCACTACAGACGCGCTTCAGTTATATAGTGTCTTGGTGTATTGGGGTTTAATGACTAGGACAGTGTATACTCTTTTCCAGGGGTCCAGGAACGAGCCTCGCTGAGTTCCGAGATTTTAACATTATGAAATTTATATGTAATATAATCATTCTACTGGCTATTCAATGATGGGATGTCTTTCTTACAAGAACATTCATCATCACTGTTTAATTACTTAAAATAAATAATTGTAAGGTTCCATTAAACTCACTACAGGAGCAGAAATTTTAACCCCTACGGGTCGATAATAATCGCTTAAAAGGGCCTTATTTTAGAACCCATAGGTGACAATAACCCCACTCTAGAGTGTGGTTAATCTACCCTTACGGGTCGATAATAATCTCTTAAAGGGCCTTATTTTAGAAACTATAGGTGACAATAATACCACTCTAGAGTGGGCCTAATCTACCCCTACGAGTCGATAATAATCTCTTAAAGGGCCCTATTTCGAACCTATAAAGGGAACAATAACCTCACTCTAGAGTAGGATTAAACTACCCTTACGAGTGCATTTTATCGCCTTGTTGCGGTCGATTATTATACCCTGTTTTCGAAGGGGTCGAATGGTCGACCCTATAAAAACAGGGGTCGAACAGGTGATACCCCCCAGGGGTCGAATTTTCTACCTTTTCGGTTTTGAGTGTATAGCTGATATTTCCGAGATTACCGGATAAGAATTGAAGAATTTTACCATCCGAAATTATGAAGGCGAGCTCTGGCAATCGCCGTCGGAGACCTTGCCCCCTTCATTTGACGACCTCCCTGACGACAATGACACCACGAACGATGACAAAGACAATGGAGACCGTAAAGTGAGAACCCCGGCATCGTCTAGAATAGGCCACACACGCCTAACTCACGGATATCTCTTAACCAGAGAAAAGGTTATTCCCATGTGTGAAACATGTGATGTACCTTTAAACCGTACATCATGCTAGCAGAATGTACCAAATATGATGCCTTGCGCTCGCAATTTGATCTCTCCTAATCATATGAAGAATTTCTATCATAGGATAACGGCGACAAACTTTCAAAATTTCTCATCCATAGCAACAAAATTTAATTCTCATAATACACATTTCTTTTTTTTTCCATTCACATACATAACTTTTATTTTGCTATTACTTTCATCATCATCAATTTATTTTGTTATTTATACACTTAGAAAACAATCTAATCATCAAACATTCCTGCATTACCTCATCTAATCAACTTTCATTCACAGGCGGCGCAAATTTGACCTAACCGGTTGAAGCGCCCTAGTTTCTCACGTCGTTTTTTAGATCTCTTTTTACCGCCATATCCGTGGCTGGTTCTGACCAGAATCCGCTCACATTCGTTAGGCTAGAGTGGCGCATTATGATCAACGGTTGACGCGCCCTTACCAAATTAACCAGACCAAAACTTCCTCTAAAAGAGACTGGCTACAAAAATACCATATAGAGACGACGCCCCCAAGACTTTTATGTAGAGGCTTTATAGGCGGCGTCGAGCGTCGAATCATTTTGACGCGACTACGAAAGCTTGTAAATTTCTACAACGAACATCTCAAAAGTTCGGTTCGAATAATCAACGTAAAAGCTCGATTGCGTTCCCGATTGTGTTTTCGACATATTTCCCGACATCGATTCCCGTCCATCCGCTCATCGGCGGTCCCGCCAGTCTCGCCAGCTCCAGACTGACCATATCGGGTCTGGGGAAGGCGCATGTGATGTTCCTTTAACCGTACGGCGTACTTATGCTAACAGAATGTATCAAATATGATGCCTTGCGCACGTAATTTGATCTCTCCCATTCATATGAAGAACTCTTTTCTATACTTATGATAACGGCGACAAACTTTCTAAATTTCTCATCCATAATAATCTATTTAACAAAATTTAATTAACATCATACACATTTCTTTAATTTATTTTTATTTTCATCCACATACATAACTTTTATTTTGCTATTACTTTCATCATGATCACTTTATTTTGTTATTTATACACTTAGAAAACAGGATAATCATCAATTACACCTGCATCTCATCAACTTTCACTATCAAAGGCGGCGCAATATGACCTAACCGGTTGAAGCGCCCAAGTTTCGCACGTCGCTGTTGAGTACAAATCAATCGATTGATTGATTGATTAGATATTGCTTAACGTCTCCCCCTCTGGGCCCGGGGTAGAATTGGCCCAGAGCATGGCTCTGCTAATCGTAAAAGGCGATTCAAGAGAAAAAGTCAACCTCGCAAACATCAGCTAGTATGAAAGGGTTATATTTTACTCCCCGAAAATAGAGGGAGCTCTGGCAATCGTCGTCGGGGACCTTGCCCCCTTCCCTTGACGACCCTTCGACTACGATGACGACAATGACACCACGAACGATGACTAAGACAATGACGATCGCGACGTGAGAACCCCCCTACAATCCTCCCCTTACCCGTGGTTGGTTGTGACCAGCATGGACACCTCCTCCCCATATCCCCTATAGGCTAGAGTTTTACATTATGACCTAACGGTTGACGCGTCCGTTAATCCAAAAAAATAAACAAAAAAACCTTTGACGACCTCCCGACGATGATGATAAGTCATGACATCACGAACTATATGACAAAGACGATTACTATACCGCGACGTGAGAACCCCCTTTCCTCCCCATATTCCTTAGGATAGAGTTGTGCATAATGATCTTACGGTTGACGCGCCCTTAATTTAAATAAACCAAAAAATATCCCCTAGGCTATAGAGTAGCGCATTATGACAAAAAATAAAATTCAAAGTAATTTATGTAACATTCAAATCACATCAAACACATTTCCTTAATGTATTTTTCTATTTCTATTCAAATAAATCATCTTTCTTTAGCTATTAATATCGTCACTATCATTTTATTTATTTTTTATAATCTTAGGATCAATATAATCATCAAACACACCTTAAACTCTTTTCATTAACTTTCAATATCACGTTCATTTACATGTTAGTTACTTACACGAAGATAGTATACATAATATGTTACTCTCCGAAACTAGAGGCGAGCTCTGGCAATCGTCGTCGGTGACACCTCCCCCTTCCCTTGACGACGTCATCGATGACGATGACAATGACACAACGAACGATGACTAAGACGATGACGACCGCGACGTGAGAAACCCCACTTCCTCCCCTTACCCGTGGCTGGTTCTGACCAGCATGGGCCCCCCCTCCCCCCCCCCCCTTAGGCTAGAGTGGTGCATTATGACCTAACGGTTGACGCGTCCTTAATCCAAATAAACAATAAACATTATGACTTTCACAGTGGTGACCCCGACGTGATCTATCAACGAGGTAGGACAATGAACATTTCAAAAGTTCTGATGGAAGTTCAGTTTCATTATTATTTTTTTTGGTGTGTGAAGGCATTTTTGATGTTTCGTGTTGCTCATCAAAATCTTATTCCATACTAACACAAACGACACATGGCTTCATCCGACAATACAGCACCTGTTTCAGTCGATAGAATAAGTGTGAAAGTTCCACCGTTTTGGGCAAATGATCCTGTTTTGTGGTTTGCGCAAATTGAGAATCAATTTGATTTAGCAGGATCTCGCAGGATTCAACTAAATTTAATCATGCAGCAAGCGCCCTTGAGCAACGGTACGACACGACGGTACGCGACATCATCGTCAAGCCCCCAAGCATAGGTAAATATGAGCTTCTTAAAACTGAGCTCATTCGTCGGTTCTCGCCATCGCCCGAAGCACGTATTAAACAGCTAATTCAACATGAGGCTATGGGTGATGGTAAACCTTTCGAATTTCTGCTTCGCCTACGCATGTTAGCTGGGTCAGAGGTAACAACAAGGTGTTACGAACATTGTGGTTTGAACGCTTGCCGCCCCGTATGCATGACATTTTGGCTTCATAACCACCTGATGACCTTGATGCACTCACTGCTCATGAGATGGCGCCCACCTCTCCTCGGGTAGCGATTGTCGACAGCTATCAAACGCAGTTGAAGGAGTTATCATGACAAGTCGCAGCGCTATCCAACAATCAAACTGCACAGCCATCTTGCTCGCATCGATCAAATCGACGTTGCGATCTACCTTCGTCGAACTCACAAAACGCAATACGGCGAACACCAGCAGATGATATGTGTTGGTACCACCGGAAATATGGCGCACAGGCAAGGTCGTGCCGAAAATCATGCAATTTTGATGCAAAAAACTACGCGGGCAGTCAGTAAATGCGGCAGACGACTGCCCAACCTCACGCCGTCTCTTTGTGATAGACATTCTGAGTCAACGTCAGTTCCTGGTCGACACCGGGTCTGATCTGTGTGTGTATCCACGTAAGCTCATCAAGGGACCTCGCGAACGATCAACATACGAGCTTTTCGCGGCTAATGGATCAGTCATAGCGACTTATGGAACCATCAACTTCAACCTCAACTTGGGACTCAAACGCGAGTTCGTCTGGCGTTTCGTCGTTGCCGACGTATCCAGACCAATCATCGGAGTTGACTTCTTATCGTTCTATGACCTACTTGTTGACGCCCGCAATCGAAGGTTAGTTGATAGTGCCTCATCACTTACCGTCGCTGGTAAGTTGTCTACCGACGCTCAAGAACATGTCAAGGCAGTCAGTGGAGGGTCTCGTTACCACGACATCTTGAATGAGTTTTCCCGGACATTACAAAGCCATCAGGTATTTTGCGTGACATTAAACACGGGACCATGCATCATATTCACACGACACCTGGACATCCAACATCTTGCAAGCCTCGACGTCTGGCACCTGACCGTCTGCAGATTGCCAAGACCGAATTTGATATGATGCTCAAAACAGTGTCGCAAGGCGTTCATCTAGCAGCTGGTCTGCTGCCCTTCACCTCGTTCCGAAGAAGGAAAATCAGTGGAGGCCATGCGGCGACTACAGATCTTGGAACGATAGGACAATTCCAGACAGGTATCCGGTTCCCCACATACAAGATTATGCTCCAGCGCTTGCTGGGAAGTCCGTGTTTTTGACCGTAGATTTAGTCCGGGCTTACAATCAGATTCCAGTCGCTCGAAACTATATTCCAAAGACCGCCATAACGACTCAGTTTGGCATAATTGAATTTCTTCACATGAGTTTTGGCTTACGGAACGCCGCCCAAACATTTCAGAGGTATTTCAACGAAGCCATTCGAGAACTGGATTTCGCCTATGCCTACATCTATGATATTCCTATCGCTTCGACATCACTGGAAGAACACGAGGAACACCTACGCCTGCACTTTGCACGTTTATCAGAGAACGGTGTGCTAATTAACACTTCAAAATGCATTTTTGGTGTTTCCGAGGTGAAGTTTCTTGGCCACACCGACAACGCCAGTGGGACACGACCTCTCGAAGATAAGGGCGATGCTATCGTTTGTTTTCCACCACCCAGAAACATTAGGCAACTACGACAGTTTCTTGGGATGATAAATTTCTATCATCGATTCATACCATCTGCAGCCCGGGCTTCAGGCACCCCTCAACGACCTTCTTGTCGGTGTTGATGCTTTAGGTAGGACGCCCATCATTTGGATGCCAGAGCTGTTGAATTCGTTTGATAAGTGTAAGCGTAGTCTCTCACAAGCAGCACTTCTTGCGCACCCTGACTCTAGAGCAGAGCTTGCAATCGTCGCTGATGCCTCTGACAGGTGCATTGGAGCTGCTCTTCACCAGAAAACGGGTTAAGGTTGGCAACCGCTAGCATTTTTCTCGCGAAAGCTGAATACGGCGCAACGCAATTATGGCGCATACGATCGTGAGCTCCTCGCAGTCTACGAGGCAATCCGGTACTTCCGTCATATGGTGGAAGCCAGGACGTTTGCAATCTACACCGACCACAAGCCATTGATATTTGCGTTCAAGCAAAAGTCTGACAAGTGTTCCCCGCGGCAATTTCGTTACCTTGACTACATTGGGCA
The DNA here is from genome assembly GCA_024449915.1 of Sweltsa coloradensis. Lineage (NCBI taxonomy): Eukaryota > Metazoa > Arthropoda > Insecta > Plecoptera > Chloroperlidae > Sweltsa > Sweltsa coloradensis. Next base: position 75,943 of record JAMZAV010001253.1, read on the forward strand.
ATTTTCAACAGACATTCGGCATGTTCCCGGTACGGAAAATGTCGTTGCCGATGCTCTGTCCAGGGTGGAAGCGATCTCGGCCTCTGTGAGTAATGAGACAATTGCCCAAGCCCAAGTGAACGATCCCGAACTCCAAGCGTTTCTCCATTCTGACACTGCACTCGAACTGAAACGTCGGAGCCTTGTTGACACAGACCTTACGATATACTGTGACACATCCACGTCAATAGACCGACCTTTCGTGCCAGTTACTCTCCGACGCCAGGTGTTTGACAGTCTTCATAGTCTGTCCCATCCCGGTGTTGCTGCCTCGGCCTACGTCTGGCCTTCGATAAAGAAAGACTGCAAGGAGTGGGCAAGGGCCTGCATAGCGTGTCAGAGATCAAAGGTCACACGACACGTCTCGACACCTGTTGAACATTTCAACGCTCCAGACGCTCGTTTTGACCATATCCACATCGATCTGGTGGGTCCTCTTCCTGAGTCATCTGGATTTCGTTACCTGCTTACATGCGTAGATCGATTTACTCGTTGGCCGGAAGCAATTCCTTTATCCGACATCACTGCGGATACAGTTGCTTCTGCCCTCATCACAGGCTGGATATCGCTTTTTTGGGACGCCCCTTCGGATCACTACCGATCAAGGCCGGCAGTTTGAGTCAGCCCTTTTCAGGTCTCTAAACCACCTGTTAGGCACTACTCTCATCCGAACTACAGCGTACCACCCTGCCGCCAATGGCATGGTCGAACGCCTCCATCGCCAGCTCAAGGCCGCACTCAAATGCCATGAAGAGGATCGCTGGACCGATAACTTGCCATGGGTCATGTTGGGCATTCGATCAGCATGGAAAGAGGATATAAAAGCTACATCTGCCGAGTTGGTGTACGGAACTACTCTCAGACTTCCAGGAGAATATTTGTCGCCTCCGACGTCAACGCCAGACAGCACATCAGAGTACGTCAGCCGACTTCGCCAACGACTCCAGATACTCCGACCGACACGCCCTACCCGACACGGGCAAATGATGTATTTGTGTTCAAGGACCTTGCAACATGTTCCCACGTTTTCGTGCGCCATGACGCTGTCCGAACTCCGCTTCAGCAACCGTATGACGGTCCATACGAAATCATAGCAAGGCACGAGAAGTATTTCACTATTCTGCGTATAGGGAAAAGAGTGGTAGTATCCATAGATCGGTTGAAGCCTGTCTTCATTCTTGACAGCACAGCTCCTGGTACCGCACAACCATCGACCAAACCGTTCAATCTAATCGACCGAACATCAAGCACTTCCCGGCTACCTAGGATAGTACCTGCCTCCGTTGTCCGCAACAATTTTGGATCAACATCCGCCAATCCGTCTTTGGTTTGGGACTTATGCTGCCGTCACTGCTACCCCACCACTAGTCACGACACGAGCAGGACGTCGCGTGTAGCGCACCGGCTCGCCTCGGCACATAGAGATTTCTTTCCCATCGCTACGCTCGTTCACTGAAGGGGGGGGTCCTGTAGTGACCTACTTTATCTACTAATTGTACAACCTGACATTTTACTTATTTAGAAGGCTGTGACTTCCAACCACCAGCCAATTGTTATGTTAGATCATTGTTGAGCTTAAAGACAAATGAAGGTCTAACTCTCTCAACTGCTGGTTTGGAAAGCAGATGTGTTTTCTCTGTAGTCCTTTCAATGTGAAACTCAATAAATGTTATTATTAGCTTACTCGAATAATGTATTCATTATGACTTCCACAGGCCCTACCTTTCCATATCGCTTAGCCTAGGCTAGAGTTTCGCATCCGCGCATTATGACGCGTCCTGAATCCAAATAAACCAGGAACTAGAGGCGAGCTCTGGCAATCGTCCTTATAGTGGGGTTATGGTTTAACAGTGTTTTGTTGTGTTACCTGCTTGGTACTGGAACTGCGTGCCGAACCTGTGACTGGGGTTATGGTTTTGTTGTGTTACCTGCTTGGTACTGGAACTGCGTGCCGAACCTGTCGACCACTTCCTCGAGGACGACCCCGGCGGCCCCGTGGAAGCCGTGAGCGAGCACCTGCACCAGCACGCCGCACACGACCACCACCCACCCCCACCCGCCCCCGGGGTAGTAGTGCTGCTTCAAGGTGAGCAGCTGCCGCAGGTCGGCCACAAGGCGGGACTTGTTGTTGTTGTCCGTGTGGCGGAGGGGGTCGTCGAAGGCGCAGCCCCCCACGAGGGGGAGGTGCGGGAGGGAACGGGAGCGACGGGGGGCGGAGACTTTGCTTGCGGTGCTGACGTTCTGCTCGGAGATCTCATCGAACTGCTGTGGGCACCAGGACACGGCGTTACACTTCATTGTTTACAAGGAGCCACGACTTTCAGACTGATTAGCGCACAACGGTTGACGCGCCCTTAGATCGGATTAACTCAAGTTGCATTTGCAAAAGTAAAGATATCCCACGCACACTAAAAACTTACAAAAAAGGTCATCCATCAATGCAACAAAAAAAGCGTTCGTGAAGCGGCCTAGTAGTTATCTTCTTTTGAGAGACTTAGACCAGATTAACTCAAGTAGCAGATAATCTAGGACCTAGATGGTAAAGTTAGCTTCCCAATAGCCCCCGGGTTTGAGAGATTTTGCCCAGTCTGAAAGAAACGGTTGAGTTTTCAACCCAAAACCCACATGAGAAAAACCAGTACGAAGTGTTTTGGGGATTTTTGAGTAAATTCTGTTTGTTTGTTCTATATACATTAATCCATAGGAATATAATATAGGCCTAATGCAGAACATTTGCTTCAAATTTGAAGGAGGTCCAACCTAAAGATTGGGTTAATCTTGCTTGATATTTTATGTCTGCTAGTTTTTTCGATTGTAGGCATGCAAAACGATAGATTTCATCAAGTTTCTTTGCTTCTCTGCCCCCCCCCCAACTAACCCCCCCCCCCAAACAAAAAAATCAGAATAAAACCGAAAAGTGTTTTTTTAAAAGCAATATTGCGGCCAAGGCAATTAGAATTTCTTATGTATTCCCCACCCCTGACATTCCTTCCTATGTGCTATAAGCATTGACGCTTTTCAAAGGATCGTGTTGATTTTGCTTATTAGACAAGGACATTATTTTGAGCATGAGCTACGACTTCGTCCACCGATTCTTGGCACGAAATCAGTCTGAAGGTCATTCATTCCAGAAACAAATAAAGTCTCCTTTATACTCATGATGAGACAGAATGTTACATACAGTGATGATAGGATTCAGGACAGGGTACGTGTAGCCACATTTCTTTCGCATTAAAGTCGATCCGTTGAAACTTGCTCGTAGTGAAATTTGGCTGAAATTCATAATATATACTCTTAATAGTGTGCTTTTCAATAATACAACAAGCAAAATGGGGGTTACCAGCTTACTTTCGGAGATTTTTCGAAATAAAAATCAAGTAAATCCCTATCCTTTAACATTGCAAAGCGAGCAAAACCCTACACTTTCCGACCAAAAAGGCACTACAGTACACGAACCGCAAGTGAAATATGACTAAATTATGTATCAATTTGCAGGTAATTAAACACTGAAAAAAAATAGTATTTGCAAAATACATGTTACCATACTGGATTTTGATATTTTTACGTCCAAAGTAAACATATAATTGTAACAACCAGGAGCAACAGTGAAGGCTTGGCAACGCTGCGTGACGCCTCTTCGAAACCGCGCTCGATTGACCAATGATAGTGAACTCCGTTGTAAAGTAGTATAGGGAGCGAAAATTTAAAAATTGGGTTTGGCTGCCTCTCCGTATTACAACACGTAGTTCGAATGTGTTAACGTTAAAAAAAAGTCGTTAACTGTTTTACAAATAAAACTAAGATAACATATAGTATACACAGAATAACGAGCAAGTTTATAAGTAATTATTATTGAGGACCTATCACAAATTCATTACAATTTTTAGTATTATTATTTTAATTGGGGCAATTATTCCCATATTGAAAGACTTCTGTTCTACATATGGCAATTTATTATTGGATGAGCGTAGCGAGCGTAGCGAGCGAAGCGAAGATTCCATTTCACTACACTGGAGAAAAAAATCCGGAATGTTTTTTTTTTCTTTTTTTCTGTATTATTGTGTGTTCGTCAGCACGATTCCGGCTAAACCAATACTCCAATTGCAATGAAATTTTATGGAGACCTTCAAAATCTCTGAACTTAGAACTGCCACGTTTTTGAGCGCAATCAAAAAATTATTTCTCATGAAAATCGCAATTTTACGATTTTTTTCGATTTTTAAAAATTTCTGCATGCTTTATCCGATTTTAATGAGTTTTTCACAGAACCATAATTTTATGAATTAAAATATTTGTGTGAAATTTGAGCGCAATCGAAAAATTATTTCTCATGAAAATCGAAATTTTACGTTTTTTTTCTTTTTTAAAACAATTCTTTGACTTATAACACCTACATGCTTTAACCGATTGTAATAATTTTTTCACAGAACCTTAAATTTATGAATTAATATATTCGTGTGAAATTTGAGCGCAATCGAATAATTATTTCTTATGATAATCGCAATTTTACGATTTTTTTCTTTTTTAAAACGAAATTAACTAAAAAAAATTAAAATTTAAGTTTATTTAAAATTTAATTTAAATTATTTAAAAAAAAAATCTTCAACTTAGTAATGATTTTTTCACAGAACAACAGAAAATCCGCATAACACAATGGCAACTCAATTCACCAATTACGCTCATCCAACAACGCGGCGGGACTTAAGCGTTTTCCTGGTGTATGTCATGTATAGGGCCTATGTAAGATATTTGGATAAATTTCAGATTTAAAAAACTAAATATTGGGCGCAGTGCGCAGGCTGAAGCCGGTAAAAGCAAATACTCTTGACTACACTATACACCCAAAACTAGCCATATAGCCAAACGTTGAGGGAAGAATGTCTTTGTGTTCGAGTAATTTTAAATGAAAAGTTATAAAAATCGTAACCCGTTATCGATAAGAAGTAAACAATAATGATGGGATCAATAAAAAAAGGTAAAAAAGTTTTCGCAGCCGGGACTCGAAATGGCGACCTTTCGCTTACAAAACGAGCGCGCTAACCGTTGGACCAACTGCGACCACAGAGCGTAAGTGGTCCATAGTGTATGTGGTCCATAGCGATCCGTCCGCTTCCTTCAACCCAGCAGATATGCACGCCGACTCAAAGCGAGCGTAAAAGTTTTGTGATGGCAATAAGGACACTTTTAATACTTTTAAAGCCTACTGCCAATATTTCTTGATTGTAATTGACGTCTGTTCATAGCATGTGTACGCAATTACTGTGTACTTTGGTATGAAACACTTTCGAGGTGGCAGTTCTCTCGACGCATCCACACTCGATCAGAATGAGAAGGCAGCCCGTGCCATGTTGCCAAGCCAAATACCAGGTTGGCCAAACTCTCAAGAAGAAGTTTCCAACTATTACATATCGTATATTTATTGTTTATACATAATTACATGAAAGCCAATCATATTGAATGTTTAATGTTTAACGAACTTAGCATTATTTCGTCCATTAGCCCATTAGCCTAATTTAGTGATTAACGTGTTATTTTGATGGGACGTTTCGATTTCCGAGGTTGGCAAATACTTAACTAGTCAGTTAGCAACTGTACCAATAAAAGATGCAAATAAATAGGTTTTCCTAAAATGTAACAATTAAACTAAATGAATACTTACAGTAGTAAAATAACTACAGTTGTAAGATTATCTGATATAAAAAATACTAACTAGGCCCTATTTTATAAGCTGTTACTGAATAATAATATTATACTCTTGAGTCCGCTGGTACACTCGATGGAGCCACTTTAACAAGATTTAATTTTTAATTTTAAAATTAAATTTGACTTTTATTATATATATATATATACACATATTGTCTTCTTTACAATATTTTTATTTTATTTCATAGCTTTGAAAAATGTTACAAGAAAAACAACAAATTCAATAATTAATTAACTTTCAATACAACAGGCAGCGAAAATTTACCATACCCTGTTGAAGCGCCCTAGTTTCGCGCGTCGTCGTAGTCTTGCGGCAAATGTGACCAATACCGCTGAGTAGGGATGGGGGAGGGAAGGGGGAGGGGAAGGAATACATGCAAGTAATAAAGCTGTCTCATCATGCCCGTAAGGAAATATCTTACACTGTGAATTAACAATACTACATTCCATTATGAAGTTATAAATTTACATCATATCATTTACATTTTCCAAGGAGATAATTCCTTGTGGTTGAAAGTGTCCACTCTACTGATAAACTAAAGAAACAACGCCCGTCTGGGCCCGGGATAGAATTTAGCTCAGAGTATGGTTCTGCTAATCGTGAAAGGCGAGATAAGGGGCTCACCACCCTTTTGATAGTTAGTAAATAGCGGTTTGCTCGGCCAAAAAGCATCCTATGTATATACAATTTTGCAAACTTGTCAATAAAGCATACATGGACGTTCCAACAGTCATAGATTTTCAAAATTTTGACTTGATCAGCCAGAAAAAATTCACGAATATAGTCAATTTTGGACTTTTTAACAAAATTGAAATTCGTGAAATCTAATTTATTTTTTATAAATTATTTCAAAACAAATTTTAGGAATGTGTTACTATAGAAACCTTTATTTCCACTTTCTTGAGATATGTTCAAAATTTCTAACAACTGTGATGTCATTCAGCCGAGCAAACAGAAAATTGCCTAAAAAAGGGGTGGTGAACGCTCCCAAACATCAGCTAATAGTATGTAGTTGAGAATATTACTCCCCAAATGATGGCAACTCTTGAAAAGCCCCCCTAGAGAACAGTGTAAGATCTTTCCAAAGGGTTCGTATAAAGTACAGCTTACCTCATGCCTCTTGATTTCGGCTGCGAGTTGTTCGACGTCGTCAAACGTCCTTGATAGCGCTAGTAGTCCTGCATTGCCGCTGTCTGAGGACGCCTCTATGTCGGCGAGCAGACTGATCGGCGGCATTGTGGCTGCGCGCGCACATCTTGGCTCACATTCTCACGCGCACGCGCAGTTAGGGCATGGTCGCACACGCACGGTCGCGCCTGACTTAGTTGTAAGACTGTCTTCACTGTCGGTTCATGTCAAGGGACATTCTCAGCTGAAGCTGGAGCTAGATCACTGGGTGGGGAATAGATTCTATAAGTCAAGGAGCTATCTCTTGTTTAATCCAATGGTCGATATGAGATGAAGTTAAAAAAAATATTACCACGCAAATACTACAGAGCGTCCTTGCTCAAGATTTTATCCCAATTCGAGCAATGGATTAACATATGTTCATACTTAATTTTCATGAGGATATGTATATTATGCCTAGCCGGCAACCAAGTTATCAGCTGGTAAGTAGGCGAGTATATTACACCGCGAAACTAGAGGCAAGCTCTGGCAGTCGTCGTCCGGGACCTTGCCCCCTTCCCTTGACGACCCCTCGACGACGATGACGACAATGACACTACGAACGATAACGAAGACAATGAGGACCGCGACGTGAGAAACCCCCCTTCCTCCCCCCCCCCTTAGGCTAGAGTGGTGCATTATGACCTAACGGTTGACGCGTCCTTAATCCAAATAAACAAAAAAAAATACAAATAAACAAAAAACAAAAAAACTTGATCCAAATAAACTGAACTAAGCAATCACCCCCCGTCTGGGCCCGGGGTAGAATTGGCCCAGAGCATGGCTCTGCTAATCGTAAAAGGCGATTCAAGAGAAAAAATCCACCTCGCAAACATCAGCTAGTAAGAGGGAAGTATATTACTCCCCACTACTAGAGACGAGCTTTGGCAATCGTCGTCGTGGACCTTGCCCCCTTCCCTTAACGACCCCTCGACGACGATGACGACAATGACACCACAAACGATCACTAAGACAATGACGACCGCGACGTGAGAACCCCCATTCCTCCCCTTACGGTTACCCGTGGCTGGTTCTGACCAGCCTCCCCCCCCACCCCCTTGGTTAGAGTGGTGCATTATGACCTAACGGTTGACGCGTCCTTAATCAAAATAAAACAAAAACCAAAAAAAATCGATAATTTTATTTTATTTTGTAAACTTAGAAAACAATATCAAAATCATAGACCCATACAAACTCAAATCACAGGTGGTGCAACATGACCTAACCGGTTGATGCGCCATAGTTTCTCACGTCGTCGTGAAGTATAATTGCTTACTTACACTCTCGAAAAATAAAATGCCATAACAGAATACATTGTAAATACTTCTAGCAACCTCATATACACACACAACAAACGGAAATAATAAAATCGACTTCTATGAATTGATTTCACATAAAAGCCGTCGCATATCAGTTCTAGTCGAAATGAAGTTGGTAGCATTGTTATAAAACGAGTGAGAAGTAGCAGAATGTAGGTGGTAGCGTCGGTAAGTTCGGGGGTTTATTACTTTCCAGGAGCAGATATTATTAAGTTTACAGCTCGGAAGATTCGTGAAAACGTTACATGGAGATGTGGGGACATTAATTTTTATCTGCTGCTCAAGTTTGTTAAAGGAACCACCAAGTCGTTAATTGAACCTGTGTCGAGTATTAGAGGGGGTCGGGGAGGGGGGTGTCAGCCAAGCCAAGCCTATATAGCATCTTGGGATGTGTTGCAAAATAACAAATTGCGTAGTGTGATGCCCACATTAACTAATAAAATTCGTCCACCTTCGTCTCGACTCTCACGTAGAGAAGAGGTGGTATTGTCTAGAATCACGGATATCTCTTAACTAGAGAAAAGGTTATTCCCATATCATGTGATGTACCTTTATCCGTACATCAAATGCTAGCAGAATGTACCAAATATGATGCCTTGCGCATGCAATTTGATCTCTCCCAATCATATGAAGAACTTCTATCATATGATAACGGCGACAAACTTTCAAAATTTCTCATCCATAGTAATCTATTTAACAAAATTTAATTCACATCATACACATTTCTTTCTTTTCTTTATTTTCATTCACATACATAACTTTATTTTGCTATTACTTTCATCATCATTAATTTATTTTGTTATTTATACACTTAGAAAACAATCTAATCATCAAACATACCTGCATTAACTCTTCTCATTTACTTTCATTCACAGGCGGCGCAATATGACCTAACCGGTTGAAGCGCCCTAGTTTCTCACGTCGTCGTCGGCGTTTCATTCACAGGCGGCGCAATATGACCTAACCGGTTGAAGCGCCCTAGTTTCTCACGTCGTCGTCGGCGTTTCATTCACAGGCGGCGCAATATGACCTAACCGGTTGAAGCGCCCTAGTTTCTCACGTCGTCGTCGTCAAGGCCATACCATAGCATCGCGGCTATAGGATACAGGAACGCCACTGATGATTTGGATTACTTTATTTATTTCACTATTTACTATGACCTAACGGTTGACGCATCGTTAATCCAAATAAAAAAAAACATTAAAAAACATGATGCTTTGCGCACGCCATTGGTTCTTTCTCAATCGTACGAAGAACTTCTATAGCGATGAAGGCAAACAAACTTTGTATACTTTTCTCATTCAAAGTAATTGGATGAGCGAAGAGAAGACTTCAATTTCACTTTGTGTGTTTTTTTTTTTTTTACTTACGTTACCCCAAGAAAAATAGCTCGGGTGTTTTGTTTTTGTTAGTTTTTTTGTCTGTTTGTTCGCTCTCTACCGGGCAAACGGCATATGCGATCTTGATGAAATTTTGAGGGGACCTTTGAAATCTCTGAACTTAGACCTGCCACGTTTTTGGGTATAATCGATTAAATATTTCTTATGATTATAGCATCTTTTACGATTTTTTTCATTTTTTAATGAAAAATTTTCGAGATATTTGGCAAACGGTTACTCCGATATTGATCTAACTTTATGGCTTTATAGGAACGTTTAAAATCACTGAAATTATATATGTTATGATTTTAGACACTTGAAAAAATATTTCTTATAGAAATCGTACTTTTACGATTTTTTCCACGGTTTTTAATACGATATTTTCGTGATATTTGGGCCGATTCTGACCAAACGGGTGAGTCTACAACGTTCATATTTTACATTGACATAAGGATTATGGTGATGTAGTGCCTCTTGAAAGAAAAGTTGAAAAAGTTGGTCAAAATTTATAGAAATAAAGGTTTAAATATAAGCCTTTTACAGGTGTATAATGAACAAGTAATACCAAGTAACTATAGAAAAAGTAATGTGATTCCACTTAAAAACGTAATCATTGGACAGAAATACTCCAAAAAAAGCTCATCCATCAACGCGACTGGAAAAAGCGTTCGCAAAGCGGCCTAGTTTATTTAACGTAACCAGAGCTAATTCACAACTAACACATTTCATTTTTACTTACTATCGTTTCCATTTCTAAGTTTTTCTTTTTAAAACTTAGGAAACAATATAAGCATCAAACACAGCATAGAGTCATTTCAATTAACTTACAATATATATCACAGGCGGTGCAATATGACCTAACCGGTTGAAGCGCCCTAGTTTCTCACGTCGTCGTTAAAACTGGTCGTTTCTTGTCTCTATGGGTTCTCCCCATATATCCCATATAGGCTAGAGTGGCGCATTGTGACCTAACAGTTGACGCGCCCTAAATAAATAAACTTATACACACACACAGTGATGACGGCTCGCAGGTTGCATTCACTTTAATATTTTACTAGGAAAACGCATAAGTCCCGCCGCGTTGTTGGATGAGCGTAATTGGTGCATTGAGCTGCCATGTGTTATGCGGATTTTCTGTTGTTCTGTGAAATAATCATTACTTAGTTGAAGATTTTTTTTAAATTTAAATAAAATTAAATAAAAATTAACTTAAATTTTTAAATTAATCGTAATTTTAAAAAAGAAAAAATCGTTATATTGGAATTTTTATAAGAAATAATATTCGATTGCGCTCAAATTTCACACGAATACCTAAATTCATAAAATTAAGGTTCTGTGAAAAAACCATTAAAATCGGATAAAGCATGTAGGTGTTATAATCTAAAGAAATTATTTTTAAATCGAAAAAAAATCGTAACATTGCGATTTTAATGAGAAATAATTTTCCGATTGCGCTCAAAAACGTGGCAGTTCTAAGTTCAGAGATTTCGAAGGCCTCCATAAAATTTCATCGTAATTGGAGTAGGCCTATCGGTTTAGCCGGAATCGTGTTAACAAACACAATAATACAAAAAAAAGAAAAAAGAAAAACACTCCGGATTTTTTTCTACAGTGTAGTGAAATGGAATCTTCGCTTCGCTCGCTACGCTCATCCAATTAAAACAATACACGGCCGGATCAATTACTGTCCACCGACTAAAAACTACGACATCACACTCACCGCGCGTCGAACAAGTGACCTTCTAAACCAAGACAACTCAGCCACACCTTGAGAAACTTGCATGTCAATACTGAGTAACCGAACAACTCGACGAAACTGTTGTTGGGATTATCAAGTCTGAACGGGAGTTCTTGTTCGCTGCTAAGCCCGGCCGCGCTGCCATTAGCAAGACAATCAGCCGTTATCGCTTGACACACGCGCTTAATGTAATCCACTTGTTAATAGCGAGATTCCTTCGCGATCTACAAACTGTTTGATTATAAACTTTACCGATTCCGAAGTCAGGTACAATATAATTCCGAATCACGGGCGCGCGTAGAAGCCGAACTGTAATTACCTTACGTATTTCTCTTAATGACTGAACTAATAATGTGGTGTGCAGAGAGGGAAGTTAAAAACTAGTCGGGAGTTTAACGGCCAATGAAAACACGTCGAGAAGTGGATTTGAGTTTAATTGTGAGCTGATTGTCGGAGATTTGAGGAGAGATAACCTAGGTAAGTGGTCGAGTTGACCAGGAGACGCCGAGGAGAATAGTATCACACTCGCTCTGTCTGGCGGCGCTCGTGATGTTGTTAGACGAGACAACACACGTGATAACACATCCTCGGTTTAACTGCGTTGTTTTATTCGTAAGCATTATATTACTCCCTGCTTGGTCGTCGTCGGGGACACCGCCCCTTCCCTTGACGACCTCTTCGGCGACGACACAACGAACGATGACAAAGACGATGACGACCGCGACGTGAGAAACCCCCCTTCCTCCCCTTACCCGTGGCTGGTTCTGACCAGCATGGGCCACTCTTCCCCATATCCCCCAGGCTAGAGTGGTGCATTATGACCTAACGGTTGACACGTCCTTAATCTAAATAAACCTAAAAAATCCAAATAAACCAAATATTAATCCAAATAAACAAAAAAAATCTTTTTCCACTTAGAAAACAATAAAATCATCAAACACCATTACCTCATCTAATCAACTTTCAACATCACAGGTGGCGCAAAATGACGGTTGAAGCGCCCTAGTTTCTCACGTTGTCGTTATAACTTCGGCCGCCTATTGTCTGCCGACCTGAGCTTGCTAGAGGTAGGCACCGTATCTTGGTCGTAGTGTGCGCTGCGTCGGAAGCTAAATCAGGGGTTATTATTTAAGTGGAGTTTAAGTGGAGTGTGTGTTTAAGTCTTTGTGGTAGGTTAGAAATCTTGGGAAAATATCGGAAACAGCTTGAGATTATACTTAACGATGTGTAGGCCTACTGAGTGTCGTGGGACCTCGTATGTTAAGAAGAAGAAGATTGTATTATGCCAACGGTAGACGACCGTTTACAAAGACGACGACAACCGTGACGTAAGAACACCCCCCGCCCCCATATCCCACAACCTACTGGCGAGGAGATTTCCACCCCATATCCAAGGCTAGAGTCGCATTAGCATTAGCGCATTATAGGACGTAACGCAGTTGACGCGCCCTTGAATTTAATTTACTCTGGAGAAATATTATGTATAAGTATTATAGTTAGATTGTATGTTAGTAAGATAGTTCGTTTAGGATTAATAATTAATTCAACTTTGTTTGTTGTTGTGTTGTTTGTTATTGTGTTCATAATTATTATGCACTGTTTTTATTGCTGTTTGATAGAATGCCATTGTACGGTGTTCTGCTGCAATATCGTCAATTAATATGACCCTCATTAATCTTGGAATCGAGCAGAAGAAACTTGTACTCAGTCGTTGAATGCGGTTGAATCGCTGATTTTTATTCACCGCATCGTTAAAAACTTGATCAATTAATTAATGCAACAACTAGACGGCGGCAAAGCGGTGACTGATCAGTTATCAGCCGGTGATTGAGTTGCCGGACTGATGAATAAAAGAACGACACCGGTGGCTCAGCGGTCGAGTGGTCGATCACGCAGGAGACCGGGGTAACACGGAGGACCCTCTAGCGGCGAGTTCTTGCCGGTTGAGTGAGACTCGCGGAGATAAGTTGCCGGACTGATGAATAAAAGAACGACACCGGTAGCTCAGCGGTCGAGTGGTCGAAAATTTTGATTTTGTTTAACCCGCCCTGGTTTACACCACAGATTTTAATAATTATTATTATTATTATTATTATTATTATTATTATTATTATTATTATTATTATTATGTATTATTATTATTATTATTATTATTATTATATTCAACCTTTGTCGATTTGACAATACTTGCGAAAGTGTATTCAAAATTAACTTAAGAAAGATTTGCCATGAACATCAAAGGTCAAATTTCTCATCCAAAGTAATCTATTTAACAAACTTAAATTAACTTCATACACATTTCTTTCTTTTCTTTATTTTCATTTACATACATAACTTTTATTTTGCTATTACTTTCTTCATCTTCAATTTATTTTGTTATTTATACACTTAGAAAACAATCTAATCATCAAACATACCTGCATTAACTCTTCTAATTTACTTTCATTCACAGGCGGCGCAATATGACCTAACCGGTTGAAGCGCCCTAGTTTCTCACGTCGTCGTCGTTACTTTGGTATTCCAGATGGTTCCAAAATTGACAACAAGATTGGAAGTGCCCTTTATTAACCCTTTATTAACATCAGCTAGAAAGAGCGGAGTATCTTACTCCCCGAAACTAGAGGCGAGCTCTGGCAATCGTCGTCGGGGACCTTGCCCCCTTCCCTTGACGACCCCCCGGCGACGATGACAATGACACAACGAACGATGACAAAGACGATGACGACCGCGACGTGAGAAACGCCCCTTCCTCCCCTTACCAGTTGGCTGGTTCTGACCAGCATGGGCATCTCCTCCCCCCCCCCCTTAGGCTAGAGTGGTGCATTATGACCTAACGGTTGACGCGTCCTTAATCCAAATAAACAAACAGGCTAAGCGACGTGTTTCAGTTTTCACTGCAGAGTTATTCAACAGTGTTCCTTTGGAGAACATCTTTTGTGTTCAGATAGCTTAAGTTAACTTCAAGCTATAAAACTCATGTATTCAAGTAATCATTTGGTGCAAGACATCTAAATCTATTTAGAAAAACTAACCTCTAAGGGTTATATATAGAGTTTCGCTGGATACCTGGACACTATAGCATAGAGGGAAATTAACACGCTGATCGGGCTGCTAAGGAAGCTTCCCAGCGTCGCGACGTTGGTTTCAATCTAGTTCCCGTTCCAGATGTCAAGAGTGGATTCAAGCAAAGATTGTTGGATTTGCGACAAGCATCTTGGGATGTGTTGCAAAATAACAAATTGCGTAGTGTGATGCCCAGACTTAATTTAATTCGCCCACCTACGTCTCGACTCTCACGTAGAGAAGAGGTGGTATTGTCTAGCTAGACTTCGTATAGGCCACACACGCCTAACTCACGGATAATAGAGCAAAGATTATTCCCAGATGTGCCCCCGTCTGGGCCCGGGGTAGAATAGGCCCAGAGCATGGCTCTGCTTATCGTAAAAGGCGATTCAAGAGAAAAAGTCCACCTCGCTAACATTAGCAAGTATGAAGGGTAGTATTTAACTCCCCGAAAATAGAGGCGAGCACTGGCAATCGTCGTCGGGGACCTTGCCCCATTCGCTTGACGACCCCTCGACAATGATGACGACAATGACACCACGAACGATGACGAAGACTATGACGACCGCGACGTGAGAACCACATATTTCTCCCCTTACCCGTGGATGGTTCTGACCAGCATGGGCCTCTCTTCCACCCCCCCCTCCCCCTCCCCCCTAAGTTAGAGTGGTGCATTATGACCTAACGGTTGACACGTCCTCAATCCAAATAACCCAAAACCCGGGGTAGAATTTGGCCCAGAGCATGGCTCTGCTAATCGTAAAAGGCGATTCAAGAGAAAAAGCAATAGAGCGAGCTCTGGAAATCGTCGTCGGGGACCTTGCCCCCTTCCCTTGACGACCCCACGGCGACGATGACAATGACACAACGAACGATGACAAAGACGATGACGACCGCGACGTGAGAAACCCCCCTTCTTCTTCTTACCCGTGGCTGGTTCTGACCAGCCTGGGCCCCTCCTCCCCCACCCCCCTTAGGCTAGAGTGGTGCATTATGACCTAACGGTTGACAAGTCCTTAATCCAAATAAACCCAAAAATCAAACACACACTATTAACTCATCTCATTATCTTTCAATATCACAGGCGGCGCAATATGACCTAACCTGTTAAATAGCCCTAGTTTCTCACGTCGTCGATTAGCTCTCATCACAAAAGGTTGGGTTCAATCCTGTTGATGAACAATAATAAATAATAAATCATAAACAATAATAATAATAATGATTGGGCCTTATCATAAGAGCGACATCTCTCGGCAAGAACTTGCCAGTCGAAGTCCTCCTTGTAACCCTACTTTTAACAAAGTTGCTGGGAAACAGTGGAAAAAGTCGCGTATTCTCAAGTTCGCTTAGTAAGATCCCAAGTGAGCCGAGCCAGGCAAGGAGAGTTCCAGCTACATCCGCTGAAACCAGAATCTCTCCCTGCAATAGAAAAAAAGTCAACCTTACGAAATTTGTCCGATGAAACACGTCAGTAGGGACATGTTCGCTAATTTGAGCATTTACGAATCTACTCTTAGAACAAAAACTCTGAGCAATCAATGAAACAATTAATTGTTCTGTTTGCAATACCCCCGTCATGGCCCGGGGAAGAACAAGGCCCAGAGTATGGTTCTGCTAATCGTACAAGGCGATTCAAGAGAAAAAGTCCACCTCGCAAACATCAGCTATAGTAAGAGCGGAGTAGATTACTCCCCGAAACTAGAGGCGAGCTCTGTCAATCGTCGTCGGGGACACCTTCCCTTTCTCTTGACGACCTCCTCGATGACGATGACAATGACACAACGAACGATGACATAGACGATGACGACCGCAACGTGAGAAATCACCCTTTCTCCCCTTACCCGTGGCTGGTTCTGACCAGCATGGGCCTCTCCTCCCCATATCCCCTAGGCTAGATTGGTGCATTATGACCTAACGGTTGACAAACTAAGGCCAAAGTAAAAATGACATATCAACGGTAGGCAAGCGATCCGAAATCCGCTTCAACTTGTGCATACTAAGCCTAAACTGTAGCAAGATACCGGAAGAAAGGGTTATCGAACCTTAGGATGATTAATGATCATTTGAATCTCGGCTCACAATGATAAGAGATGCGAGCTGGTTCGCGGTAATGCAGACAATTAGTCATTCGAGATATTCGATACAGATTGAAGCAGTTTCATACTAAATACCTGCGTGAGAGTAGCGGCCACATTAATCACACGTCAACACGTGTAGCTATGGTGCACGCGAGCCATTTAGCATTCTCGTGCCAAGTTATTTGTTTAACCAACTCTAATCCACATCGAAAACATTTAATTTTTCATTTAAATAAACAATTTTTCGCAATATAATAAGAGTAATCACTATCATTTTCTTTTAACGTAATCACAGCAAACTCAATTTATTTCTCGATTTGTACAATACGGACGGAGCAATGACTTAACCGGTCGAAGAGCCCGAGATTGTCACGTCGTCGTGTGTTGATACGCAGTATATATTACTCCCCGAATCTAGAGGCGAGCTCTGGTAATAGGCGGCCCCGTCTGGGCCCGGGGTAGAATTGGCCCAGAGCATGGCTCTGCTAATCGCACAAGGCGATTCAAGAGAAAAAGTCCACCTCGCAAACATCAGCTAGTATGAAGGGTAGTATTTTACTCCACGAAACAAGAGGCGAGCTCTGGTAATCGTCGTCAGGGACACCTCCCCTTCCCTTGAAGACCTCCCCGATGACGATGATAATGACACAACGAACGATGACCAAGACGATGACGACCGCGTCGTGAGAGCCCCCCCCTTCCTTCCCTTATACCCGTGGCTGGTCCTGACCAGCATGGGACCCTCCTCCCCCCCCAGGTTAGGGTGGTGCATTATGACCTAACGGTTGACGAGCCCTCAATCTAAATAAATTTTTAAATTTGTAAATTTGTAAATATTATGAAATTGTATATTTTAGTATTTAAATGTTAATATTGTACCTTGCCACCATACAAAAATTTGTATAACTGTAAGCTTATAGGCCTATATAATATAATATATAATTATAATAATAGTAATAATTATAATAATAATAATAATCAAACACACCATTAACTCATCTAGTCAATTGTCATAAACACAGGCGGCGCAATATGACCTAACCGGTTGAAGCGCCCTAGTTTCTCACGTCGTCGTCGTTGTAAGCTTATAAATAAATGTAAATGTAACCTTATCCCCCCCCCCCTAGGCTAAGAGTGGCGCATTATGACCTTTCGTTGACGCACCCTTAAACTTAATAAATACAAATAGTAAAAATGTTAAACTGAGGTTTAAAGTATGTATCCATAGCCCAGCTACATCTCATTCTTGGCCGATGTGAGAACATAGTCCTATTGTTTGAATGAAAAGCAAAACGGAGTTGTTATCAATGGGTTTGAATGAAACATCGAATCGTAAACACTACAACATGGAAGACAACATTTGTATTCAATTACTAAAAATGAGTTTATTCTATTCTAAATTTAAATATTCGTTTCCGCGAGCGGTCTGATAAACAGCCCTAGGGTACATGTACCGGCGCACAGATCCTTCCTTCACAGCCGCACTTTGAAGCGCGCAATGAATGAAACCTCCAGAATCCTCCGCGTCTCCCGTGCTAAGTGAAGACTAAACAAACAGGGCTTTGCGATGACGTAGGTAGGAAACATAACACTCGGTTCGCCCCTGGCATCGACCATTCAAACACATTTAATTCACATTCAATTCAAATACATCATTTGTCTTTTCTTTTAAACTTAGAAAACAATATAATAATTAAACCCGAGCATAACAAAGGGGCGCAATATATGACCCAACGGTTGACGCGTCCCCAAATAAACAAACAAATAAAAATAACCTATACCGTGTTGTCAAACACACAAAAAAGAAACGTGGCCTTATATTTCATGTCAATGGGCAGGTGCTGCTTGAGCCCTCTATACCCCGTCTGGGTCCAGGGTAGAATTGGCCCAGAACATAGCTCTGCTAATCGTACAAGGCGATTCAAGAGAAAAGTCACTCCCCGAAACTAGAGGCGAGCTCTGGCAATCGTCGTCGGGGACCTTGCCCGGTTGCCCCCTTCCCTTGATGACCCCCCGGCGACGATGATAATGACACAACGAACGATGACAAAGACGATGACGACCGCGACGTTAGAAACCCCCCTTCCTCCCCTTACTCGTGGCTGGTTCTGACCAGCATGGGACCTTCCTCCCCATATCCCCTAGGCTAGAGTGGTTCTTTATGACATAACGGTTGACGCATCCTTAATCTAAATAAACAAAAAAACTGTAGTTCCTCAGTCTGCCACGCACTCTGAGCGCCACCGTTCGGTGCGCCTGCAGAGAGACAGGATACTTGCCCGCCACACACATGCTCGGCGCTAGGGAGAAGTAGTGTGGAAACGACCATTGGAGGGTCACGGTGCAAATTAATCCTAATAATAAAAATATTTTGCACATCGTTTTGAATTACTATTTTTAGAATCTTGCTATTGTTGCCCGTGTGGGGTAAATTTCCTCCTCCTATCTGGGTCTGGTTCTGACCAGCATGGGATTATTTCCTCAAATCCCCTAGGCCTTTTTTGTGACTTTCTGCATACAGCGTCCGGCTGAAGACGCACAAACTTATTAGAAATAGACAACTTGTGACAAGTGAGATTCGGTTGTTTGTTCGCGACTTTCCGCGTCCGCTCGGCTCGGCTCGCTGTAGCCAACGTGCGCGCCCACAAGATGTTGATAGAGCACTCGATTAGAGCACTGATGAGTTATAAATAATTAATCACATTCCATTACAGATCAGAATCTGTTTATTTGGCCTTGATGTTGCAGGGAAAAAACCCGACCTATGTGCGCTGAAGAGAGTGTGTTATTCGTCAGGCCAAACAAGGTAGAGCGCAATGGTATTTTGCCAAAGAATTGAACTTCTTTTTATGTGTGGGTATTTTAACGATGATAAGATAATCAATGCATGAACGTAGTTGTTCCCTTGAGGTGGAACGAGTTTTATCACAGGGCAACTCGTCACATGTCATCGTACGCTGGAAGATGAAACAGGGAGTTACTATATCTATAGTGGTCCCAACGAAAGAATGCAGGTGGCTCGAAATTGTTTTCCCAACATAACAACTTTGTCAACTCTGTTCACGCTAGCTCAGCGTGGATCTTGCACACGGAGGAACTCTGTGATCTAGCACAGATAATTTTTGCTTGCGTTGGTAAAAGATATTTCTATTTCATTCACAAAGGCGACATTCCATTTACCGCGCATTCATACTACCCCCACCACTACCAAGCATCTGCATTCTTTCGTTGGAGCAAGTATATTGCCCCCCCCCCCAACCCCCCCGTCTGAGCCCGGGGTCGGCCCAGAGCATGGCTCTGCTAATCGTAAAAGGCGAGGAAAGAGATAAAGTCCATCTCGCAAACATCAGCTAGTAAGTAGGGGAGTATAATACTTCCTGGAACTAGAGGCGAGCCCTGGCAGTCGTCGTCGGGGACGACACAACGAACGATGACGATGATAAAGACGATGACGACCGCGACGAGAGAACCCTCCGCCCTTTTCTACACCTAACCGGGGCTGGTTCTGACCAGCATGGACCCCTCCTCCCCATCCCCTAGGCTAGAGTGGTGCATTATGACCTAACGGTTGACGAGTCCTTAATCCAAATAAATCATTAAAAAAACTCCACTTCCCTTACAGACAACACGAGCAGACGATGGCGACAACGACGTGGACCCCCTGTCCTTATCTTGTTATAACGAGCATGGGAGTTTCCTCCCCATCACATCTTGGAGGGTTGAGAGGATCACAAACAAACTAAAAACTCTCATCGTAAGTAGTTTCATCTCAAGTCACTTGGCCATTGTTGAACATATTCATAGATAAGGCTCACTTATATCTTCTGGGCGAAGCAGTCTCGGAAAGTGATGTGAAACCATCACCTCGTAGAACTGTCCCGAGTCAATGCACTGAAGTTCTGTGCAAAGATTGCAGACCTCTTTATCTTCACTTTCGCCCGTCATTGACCTCGTCCACTCCACATTGTTACCGACATCGAGGTTGGTTTTGATCGATCCTCAGTAATGGAGTTGCCATCTGCGACAATAGACCCGCCTTCAGTGGCCATTAGCCCGCTATGATTGCGCGGACTCGACACTTCGAGCAACGAGGAAGTAGTTACACGCAGAAATGTGTTCAACAAAGATTTATACTTAAAAAAGAAACCATAACTAAACGACTTTAATGATAGCTTAAAAGGAAATTGCTTTGCACATATCCGAAAGTTGCCTTTTGGTTTGTAATAACACACGCATCACGTTTCTAGGTGTTTTTGTTAGTCCAAACCAGGTATGATGGAGTTCTCTTTTTATTACGGTTAAATAAGAAATTAATCGAAATACCGTAATGTTGGTTTTGAATGAGACCATATGTTATCACACATTCCGCAGAATTCATAAGTCGGCGTCACCTCAAAACGCGCGATGGTAAAACTTTCGTTCAATGTATAAAAAATAACTTCCTTAATAAAAAACAACATAAAAACCAACAATTATTAAGAACTTTATCTGTGTGACAGTGGTCAAAACTCTATTCACTGAACGGCCTATCCCTTTCCTATAACAACACTCCGCTTCTAAACTTAGACAACAATAAAATCATTCAAATTCAAATACACCATCATCATAAACTCATTTCATTAACACAGGCACAGGCGGCGCAATACGACATAAGCGGTCGAAGCGCCCTAGTTTCTCACGTCGTCGTGGATAGGTTCGAAAATATGTTAGTAAAATTAACAAACTAGTGGTAGCCTGTTTGAATTTGAATTTTAAAATGGTTAAACTATTTTAATGTCCCACACAAAGAATGTAACAAAAATTCATTGACTATATTTTATAGATCTCCTTTTCGCTCAGCTGACTTTCGTGGATGATCGTATAGAACAATCCAGAGTCGCCTACCAACAACTACACAGAGAACACGGCGGGGTCCCTGCAACCAGATCATCCCGTCTGGGCCCGGGGTAGAATAGGCCCAGAGCATGGCTCTGCTAATCGTACAAGGCGATTCAAGAGAAAAAGTCCACCTCGCAAACATCAGCTAGTAGGCCCTATGAAGGGTAGTATTTTACTCCCCGAAAATAGAGGCGAGCTCTGGCAATCGTCGTCGGGGACCTTGCCCCCTTCCCTTGACGACCCCTCGACGACGATGACGACAATGACACCACGAACGATGACGAAGACAATGACGACCGCGACGTGAGAACCCCCTTTCCTCCCCTTACCCGTGGATGGTTCTGATCAGCATGGGCCCCTCCCCCCCCACCGCCCCTACGTTAGAGTGGTGCATTATGACCTAACGGTTGACGCGTCCTTAATCCAAATAAACCCAAAAAAGTAAGTAAAACGGGGAGTATATTACTCCCCGAAACTAGAGGCGAACTCTGGCAATCGTCGTCGGGGACACCTCCGCTTTCCATTGACGACCCCTCGACGACGATGACGACAACGGCACCACGAACTTTGACAATGACAATGACGACCGCGACGTGAGAACCCCCCTTCCTCCCCTAACCGTGGCTGGTTCTGACTGGCATGGGTCCATTCTCCCCATATCCCCTAGGCTAGAGTGGTGCATTATAAGCTATAACCAAACGGTTGACGAGTCCTTTGTCCAAATAAACAAAAAAAATCAATTTTTTTTTAATAAAAATAAAGTAACATTTTTTTCTGAAGTAGTTCATTGACTTTCATTCAATACTTATTTTTTCTTTTGCTATAAATTTATTCTCAATATTATTAGTTTGTTTTAAGAACAAAATAATCATAAAACACATACCATCTAAAGTCCCAGTTAATTAACCCACAATACACAGGCGGCGCAATATGAGCAAACCGGTTGAAGCGCCCTAGTTCCTCACGTCGTCGTATGAAGTATGTGTGAGTGTGTCGCATGTCGCACGTGATGGGTTATAGCACGTGCACAACGATTCTGGTGGTTTCGTCGGGGACCTAATTGAGCACTTTTCAGTTTACGACCACTATAAAGTATTGGACGTAACCCCAGATCTGCGCTCTTAATCTAATTGAGTGAAATAATGGTCAAATAAACCCTATTAGTTGGTAGTATCAACTTATATTTATCTTTTAGCTCTCACGAGTCAGGTTACTCCGGCATGAGATTCTAAGTGTAATACTGAATTATATACCAGCGTCCTTGGCAGGAAACTAATGTCGCGTGACCTACCCGACGACGACGACCACGACAAAGACGATGACAAAGACGATGACGACCGCGTAGTGAGAACCCTCCCTTTCCTCTCCCTACCCGTGGCATGGTTTTGAACAGCATGGGACCCTCCTCCGAGTCTTCCCCATATATCCTCTAGGCTAGAGTGGCGCATTATGACCTAACGGTTGACGCGTCCTTCATCCAAATAAACTCAAACCCATCCAAATAATTTTAAAAAAATTCTCACGGCGTCGACGTTAGCTACAAGCAGATGTTTGCGAGATGGACATTTTCTTGTACATTCCTCATTCGAAAGTAATTGTTTTTTCTAGTAAAACACTTCATTATAAACTAATTTTTCTTTTGTTATCACTTCATCTTTATCATTTTTTTAACATAGATAACAATATAAAAAACAACCAACAACAAATTAAAATTATCAGCAAACAATATCACAGGCGGCGCAATATGATCAAGCGCCCTAGTTTCTCGCGCTGTCGTGATAAGGGTTACGGTGCATTTATATGCGTATTACAGGTATTCGGCAAGGACTCCTGAAGCCTGCCGAAAATAAGCCATTACTCTGTATCTACCTTGTGCAGACATTTCAACTGCTGTTTATCCCCTGGCAAGTTGGCGCTCAGGACCGTACTCACTAGTAGAGGTCTGCACGGGCCCGGGCCGGGCCGGGCTTCTAGAAGTAGGCCCGTGCAGACCTCTACTCACTAGCTCCCAGTTAATTGCAAGGTATAGGCAGACCACTCCCCACACGCTACACTAGAAGGTGGGTCGGGCAGACGCACACGCAGTGAGAAACCACCTTCGGACTGTGCCAGAGTAGCACAATATGACCTAACGGTTGACGCGCCCTTCAATCATAAGATGTACCCCGTCTGGGCCCGGGGTAGTGGCTCTGCTAATCTTAAAAGGCGAGGAAAGAGGAAAAGTTCATCTCGCACACATCAGTTATGTAACTAGGAGTATTATTACTTCCTGAAACTATAGAGACGAGTTCTAGCGATCGTTACGGGGACCTTGTCCCCTTCCCTTGACGACCTCCCCGACGACTTCGACGACGACGACAATGACACCACGAACGATGACAAAGACGATGATGACCGCGACGTGAGACCCCACCCGCCCCCTCATTTTTCTCCCCTAACCCGTAACTAGTTCTGACTAGCATGGACTTTCCTCCGTATCCTGTAGGAGCATTATGACCTAAAGGTTAACAAGCCCTTGATCCAATTAAATTAACTTTAAAAAAATATATATAATTTTCAAACATCATCACAGGCGGCGCAATATTACCTTTCCGGTTGAAACGCCCTAGTTTCTCTCGTCATCATCAGATTCTCCCGAAAAATTAGTTTCAAAACGACGAAGTCCCCCCGTCTGGGCCCGGAATAGAATAGGCCCAGAGCATGGCTCTGCTAATCGTAAAAGGCGATTCAAGAGAAAAATTCAACCTCGCAAACATCAGCTAGTAAGAGCGGAGTATCTTACTCCCCAAACTAGAGGCGAGCTCTGGCAATCGTCGTCGGGGACCTTGCCCCTTTCCCTTGACGACCTTCCGGCGACGATGACAATGACACAACGAACGGTGACAAAGACGATGACGACCGCGACGTGTGAAACCCCCCTTCCACCCCTTACCCGTGGCTGGTTCTGACCAGCATGGGCCCCTCCTCCCCACACCCTTAGGCTAGAGTGGTGCATTATGACCTAACGGTTGACGCGTCCTTAATCCAAATAAAAAAAACGACGAAGTCAAGTCCAATATCACGATTTGGAAGAGAAACGTTTGATAGTTGATTGATAGACTATGTTATTCCGTCCCGGGCTAGAAATAGTCTCCAGATGACTCCTAGTTGAGCTGCAGCCTCAGCACCCGTCCCTGTCGTCCACATGTACCCGTGTTTACACAACACAGGCCCGGACTGAGCTATTCGCGACAGGGTGGTCGGGCTCGAGCAGTAGGCGAGACCGGCAATCCTGACCGACGCCAGTAGTATGTCCGTGTCCGAGGGCTGTTCAAGAGGACTCAAGTGAAACCGCGGGAAAAGTTGTATTTAAAGTTTACTTTTACTTTTTAACCTCGGACATATAAATTGTCATGAGAATTAAAACACAAGTTATTAGTATGGTTACGATAACGGTGACAAACTCTTTAAATTTCACATTTAAAGTAATTTGTTCAAACAAATTTAATTCACATAAACTAGGAAAACGCTTAAGTCCCGCCGCGTTGTTGGATGAGCGTAATTGGTGCATTGAGCTGCCATTTTGTGTTATGCGGATTTTCTGTTGTTCTGTGAAAAAATCATTATACTAAGTTGAAGATTTTTTAAAAATTATTTAAATTGAATAAAAAATAAACTTTAATTTTTAATTTGTTTAATTAATCGTAATTTAAAAAAAGAAAAAAATCGTAAAATTGCTTTTTTCATAAGAAATAATTATTCGATTGCGCTCAAATTTCACACGAATATATTAATTCATAAAATTGAGGTTCTGTGAAAAAAATCATTACAATTGGATAAAGCATGTAGGAGGTGTTATAAGTCAAAGAATTGTTTTAAAAAAGAAAATACCCGTAAAATTTTGATTTTCATAAAAAAATATTTATTCGATTGCGCTCAAATTTCACAGGAATATCTTAATTCATAAAATTATGGTTCTGTGAAAAAATCATTAAAATCGGATAAAGCATGTAGGTGTAATATGTCGAAGAAATTTTAAAAAAATCGAAAAAAATCGTAAAATTGCGATTTTCATGAGAAATTTTTTTTCGATTGCGCTCAAAAACGTGACAGTTTAGAGATTTCGAAGACCTCCAGAGAATTTCATCGCAATTGGAGTATCGGTTTAGTCGGAATCGTGCTGACAAACACACAAAAATATAGAAAGAAAAAAAGAAAAAAAAACATTCCGGATATTTTTCTCCAGTGTAGTGAAATGGAATCTTCGCTTCGCTCGCTACGCTCATCCAAAATCATTTAATTTTTCAATCAAATTCACACCACCGTAATTTCTATTCTTTACTTAGAAAACAATATAGGCCTAATCATCAAACACACCAATGACGCATTTTCAGTACTTATACAAAAACACAGGCGACGCAATATGACCTAACCGGTTGAAGCGCCTTAGTTTCTCACGTCGTCATTGCCTATTCATGCCTATATATAAAGAACCTTTAATGGTATCTGCAGCCAGAGCTGTTGCCTTGCGACACGGAATAACAATCAATAGATAAAAATATATTACATTGAAATTAAAAATTAACATTTAACAAACATCTAAAATATAACCTACTTACTAAAAGTTATAAATGGTTTCTAAAAATACGAATGGACCATCGCAGAACACATACAACAATCTCATCCCTCAAACTACTTGTAATACAAAAATTTTTCCTAAAAGTTTCAAAAAATACTGGAATTGTCCCCCTTGCTCCCCGTCTGGGCCCGGGGTAGAATTGGCCCAGAGCATGGCTCTGCTACATTCTCTGCACTCCTGAGTGCCTGATACAAGCTGCTCAAGCTACGTAGTCTCCCGTCTGGGCCCGGGGTAGGATTGGCCCAGAGCATGGCTCTGCTGATCGTAAAAGGCGATTCAAGAGAAAAAGTCCACCTCGCCAACATCAGCTAGAAAGAGCGGAGTATCTTACTCCCCGAAACTAGAGGCGAGCTCTGGCAATCGACGTCGGGGACCTTCCTTTGACGACCCCCCGGCGACGATGACAATGACACAACGAACGATGACAAAGACGATGACGACTGCGACGTGAGAAACCCCCCTTCCTCCCCCTATACCCGTGGCTGGTTCTGACCAGCATGGGTCCCTCCTCCCTCCCCTCCCCCCTTAGGCTAGAGTGGTGCATTATGACCTAACGGTTGACGCGTCCTTAATCCAAATAAACCTAAACCTCATCCATAGTAATCTATTTAACAAAATTTGATTCGCATCATACACATTTCTTTCTTTTCTTTCTTTTCATTCACATACATAACTTTTATTTTGCTATTACTTTCATCAAACATACCTGCATTAACTCTTCTCATTTACTTTCATTCACAGGCGGCGCAATATGACCTAACCGGTTGAAGCGCCCTAGTTTCTAACGTCGTCGTCACATTCGGTCACAAGCTCTTAATCCAAACAAACCTTTTTTACTTAAAAGCTTTATTCAATGACATGGCTTCAGAAGATTGGCATTTAATTTCAGTTCAGATATTAATACAACAAAACGAATACAAAATATGGTGTCAATCATCGGTAACCAGGGTGCGAATTGACGGGGGGGATGGGGGGGATTTCCACCCCTCTGGAAATTTCATCCCTGGCTCTGTTTTACTGAAAGGTATCCCTGCCGGGGATGGCTAAATCCCCACCTCTGGATTACTCATCTCATATCATAACATATTAAGTGACTTTATCTCGTAATGTTAATAAATAATGCGTCAATTTACACATATTCTTTTCAAAATAATACCTCAGATCGCTTCTAATACCATCTTGAGGGCAATAATACCCCCAAATATTTTCCTCAGATCGCTTCTAAGGCCATCTGAAGGGCAATAATACCCAAAAAAAAATTCGCCTCCGGCAGCTGGGGCTTCGCCCCAGACCCCGGTTTGCCAACGAACAATACTCTTCTAAGCCATCCCCCCTTCTGCAAAGTCGTTAATTCGCACCCTGTCGGTAACTTCCTGGGTTGCGGGGAGGACAGGCCCGTGCTGGACAGCTCCAGCCACAGGCAAGGAAATGGCTTTTCATATCACGCGTTGTCATCTCTGTTAACGATAGTAAACTCAGTCTGCAGCATGTTGCATATTTATGGTTATACGTACTATAAAAATCACTAAGTCGTTGCAAAAATGGCCATACGAAACGTATACTGTATCCTAAGATGCAAGATAGCTGTTATACACGGATACTTTACAACCTGCAGAGGAATTCTCCGATTAAAATCATAATAAATATCTCTTCTCTTCTACGATACGGCAATTTAAATTAACGATCAGTAAATATGGCAATGCGAGATGTAGATTGTTCGCTGCTGTGATCCCTATCCCAGGCTGCAGTTTCTCTCATTAGAGCACAATCCTTGTGCACCGAGTTCCCAGCACGTACTGAATGTAGCCTGTCTGGGTGGAATACATATTAACCTGCAGTTGGCATAATACTCTCACAGGCCGGTAGCTGCTGGGCATCACTGTAGTGTTGGATGAGCATGAGCATAAACCAGGGGTTAGTTCAGCCCCCGTCTGCAATGTGGGGTGGAATACACATTAACCTGCAGTTGGCATAATACTCTCACAGGCCGGTAGCTGGCTGGGCCCATCACTGTAGTGTTGGATGAGCATGAGCATAAAACAGGGGCTTGTTCAGCCACCGTCCGGGCCCGGGGTAGAATAGGCCCAGAGCATGGCTCTGCTAATCGTACAAGGCGATTCAAGAGGAAATGTCCACCTCGCAAACATCAGCTAGTAAGAAGGGTAATATTATATTACTCCACGAATCTAGAGGCGAGCTCTGGCAATCGTCGTTGGGGACCTTGTCCCCTTCCCGTGACGACCCCTCGACGACGATGACGACAATGACACCACGAACGATGACGACGACAATGACAACCGCGACGTGAGAACCCCCTTTACTCCCCTTACCCGTGGCTGGTTCTGACCATCATGGGCTCCTCCTCTCCCCCCCACCCCCCTAGGTTAGAGTGGTGCATTATGACCTAACGGTTGACGCGTCCTTAATCCAAATAAACAAAAAAAAATTCTTTAGTTAATTTATTTCCATTCTGATAAATAACTTTTGAGGAATCTTCTATAGATCGGTAAATTTATCAACAGCTCAAAGACACGTGCAAATTGGATTGAACAATATAAGCGAATGGGCTCGAAAGCGGGGGACACGATTCTCTCCCGAAAAAACTCAGTGCATTCACTTTTGCCGTCTTCAAAGAATCCAAAATGACCCACAACTATCGTTTAACAATGTAGAACTTCTATTCAAAACAAATGTCCGTCTTCTCGGCATGGTGTTTGACAAAAAGCTAAATTGGAAAGACCACGTTGTTGAGTTACGCAAAAAATGCATGTTGAAAATCAACCTATTGAAAGTTCTCAGTAATACATCGTGAGGTGCAGATAGGACTTGCATGTTGAGAATTTACGGATCTCTAGTTTGCTCCAAGATGGACTATGGATGTTTCGTATACTCTTCAGCAAGTAACACAACCCTTAAACTTCTAGACACTGTCCACCATTGTGGTCTTCGTATTGCTCTTGGTGCATTTCGAACAAGCCCGGTAGTCAGCTTGTATGCCGAGTCAGGTGTGTCCTCCTTGGCAGAACGGAGAAACCTCTTGATGGGTACGTATGTAATGAAAATTAAAGCTATGCCTAACCATCAAGCAAATCGGAATGTTTTTAACACGACATATGTCAGACACTTTGATAACAAACCCAAGGCATCTCTTCCAACGGGATTAAGATGTAAACTTTTGTTTAATCTTATAGAAGTTCATCTGCCACAAGTTTTTAATTTTGTATTTAGCAATAACCCGCCCTGGTTTACACCAGAGCCGATTATTATATTTGACCTTTGTCATTTTGATAAAAACTCTACTTGCGATAGTGTATTCAAAATTAACTTTAGAGAGATTTGCCATGAACATCAAAGGTTTACTTTGGTATTCACAGATGGCTCCAAAATTGACAACAAGGTTGGAAGTGCTTTTTATTGCTCCACCTTAACTGAACGTTTCAGGCTAAGCGACGTGTGTTCAGTTTTCACTGCAGAGTTATTCGCCATCCGTGAAGCTCTTAAATACATTCTACGCTGTCGTTGTGGAGAATACCTTTTGTGTTCAGATAGTTTAAGTTCACTTCAAGCTATAGAACTCATGTATTCAAGTCATCATTTGGTACAAGACATCCAATTCTATTTAGAAAAACTAACCTCTAAGGGTTATATAATAGAGTTTTGCTGGATACCTGGACACGTGGGCATAGAGGGAAATGAACACGCTGATAGGGCTGCTAAGGAAGCTTCCCAGCGTCGCGACGTTGATTTCAATCTAGTTTCCGTTCCAGATGTCAAGAGTGGATTCAAGCAAAGATTGTTGGATTTGCGACAAACATCTTGGGATGTGTTGCAAAATAACAAATTGCGTAGTGTGATGCTCACATTGACTAACAAAATTCGTCCACCTACGTCTCGACTCTCTCGTAGAGAAGAGGTGGTATTGTCTAGACTTCGTATAGGGCACACACGCCTAACACACGGATATCTCTTAACCAGAGAAAAGGTTATTCCCATATGTGACACATGTGATGTACCTTTAACCGTACATCATATGCTAGCAGAATTACCAAATATGATGCCTTGCGCATGCAATTTGATCTCTCCCAATCATATGAAGAACTTCTATCATATGATAACGGCGACAAACTTTCCAAATTTCTCATCCAAAGTAATCTATTTAACAAACTTTAATTAACTTCATACACATTTCTTTCTTTTCTTTCTTTTCATTTACATACATAACTTTAATTTTGCTATTACTTTCTTCATCTTCAATTTATTTTGTTATTTATACACTTAGAAAACAATCTAATCATCAAACATACCTGCATTAACTCTTCTAATTTACTTTCATTCACAGGCGGCGCAATATGACCTAACCGGTTGAAGCGCCCTAGTTTCTCACGTCGTCGTCGTTGATTTGCTATCACAATTTCTTTTCAATTTCTTTTCTTATATAGCCTATACACTCAGAAATACATTAATTCAAAGTAATTTATTTAACAAAATTTAATTCACATCATACACATGCATTTAATTTCTTTATTTTTATTTAAATAAATAACTATTGTTTTGCTATGACTGTCATCGCCAACATTTATTTTATTATATATACTCCCCAGAATTTGGCCCAGAGCATGGCTCTGCTAATCGTAAAAGGCGATTCAAGAGAAAAAGTCCACCTCGCAAGTCGCAAACATTCAGCTAGTAAGAAGGATAGTTTATTACTTCCTGAATCTAGAGGCGAGCTCTGGCAATCGTCGTTGGGGACCTGCCCCCTTCCCTTGACGACCTCCCCGACGACGATGACAATGACACAACGAACGATGACAAAGACGATGACGACCGCGACGTGAGAAACCCCCCTTCCTCCACTTACCCGTGGCTGGTTCTGACCAGCATGGGCCCCTCCTCCCCACCCCCCTTAGGCTAGAGTGGTGCATTATGACCTAACGGTTGAGGCGTCCTTAATCCAAATAAACTTTTAAAAAAAATATTATCTCTACACTTCAAAACAAACAAACAATCTAATCATAAAACACACCATAACTCATTTCACTAACTTTCAATATCACAGGCGGCCTAATATTACCTAACCGGTTGAAGCGCCCTAGTTTCTCACGTCGTCGTTGGGGTAAGTTTAGTGGATCATCCAACATGATCATGCCATGTTAATGTGTAGATAGCGCCACTGTGTGTCGGGACCAACTAACGCGAATTGTTTACAAGCGTATTAAACCTCCACAGAGTAAACACACATTCCGTAGTAAGGTACATACTAATAAGCAAACATGTTGTCTTACTCTTACACGCAGTCTGGGTAGCACGTGCGGTGTCTTACAACGTTGTACACAACGCCATTATCACTACGTCTGGATCTTCTCGAGGTTATATGTACGGGGCGCGTCAACCGTTCGATCATAAAGCGCCACTCTGTATCAGCCTAGGTCAGGGGTCGGTAGCCTTTTTTGTCTTAGGAGACTATTTTATAGAAATATCAAAGTGATTGCTAGTTGGAGCCTTGTGGATGATACTTGAAAATTAAGTAGGGGCCTACATCATAACGAAAGTTTTTTTTATATGGTTCAAATGTACGACATATTAATTAATGTTTTAAAATTTTATGTTTAGTGAGCTGTTCAAGCAATGTTAATTTTGTGGTTTTCTTTTCTTTTACAAACTTAGAAACCAATATTAATGATCAAACACACCATAAACCTCATTTCATTACTGACGATATCACATGCGGTGCTATATGAGCTAACCGGTTGACGCGCCCTAGTTTCTCTAAAAAATGTCGTGTTTTCATGTCCCCCGTCTGGGCTTGAGGTAGAATTTGGCCCAGAGCATGGCTCTGTTAATCGTAAAAGGCGATTCAAGAGAAAAAGTCCACCTCGCAAACATCAGCTAGTAAGAGGGGAGTATATAACTCTCCGAAACTAGAGGCGAGCTCTGGCAATCGTCGTCGGGGACCTTGCCCCCTTCCCTTGACCACCTCCGCGACGACGATGACAATGACACAACGAACGATGACAAAGACGATGACGACCGCAACGTGAGAAACCCTCCTTCCTCCCCCTTACCCGTGGCTGGTTCTGACAGCATGGGCTCTTCCTCCCCATATCCCCTAGGCTAGAATGGTGCATTATGACCTAACAGTTGACGCGTCCTTAATCCAAATAAACAAACAAATTTATTCATTAAGATTTTTCCAGTAAATAATATAAATTAAAATAAACTAAAAAACTATATCAATAAAAATATCGCATTGATATCGCAGGCGGTGCAATATGACATAGGCCTAACCGGTTGAAGCGCCCTAGTTTCTCACGTCGTCGTGCGACGTTGCGTTGCGACTCTATTTTCTAGAAGAACAGTGGTATTTTATTAAATAAATTTTAAATTTTAAGGTTATTAATCATTGCGTTCAAATCAGCATCAATCCCTTATTTTTCTTAATTACAGGTAAACGTATAGAAAGCATAGGCTAAACCACGTGGTTACGTATAGAAATCATGCTTGTGTGATTACAAACAATAATAGCGGTCCAGTCCTCCTAAAGCGTATTACTCGATCAACTTGGTTAGCCAGGTAGGCGATAAACTTGTGAGAATGGGACACGTGGTATGTTCAGGATGAGGATGTACAACTCACGATTAGTCTTGTTTGTATTCGGTGTAAAACTAGCTCGATCACACTAGAGCGCGGCCTGGCCACTGCACCGGAGCACGTGGACACTCGAGTGCAGGTCGAAGAACAATCCAGTCGCGCACTCAATTAGGAATCCGGGCGCGCAAGGTGAGTTCGACCGGTCGACGCGGCAGTCAGGCGAGTACTGACTGAGCTGGAGGAGCCCACGGCCTCTTCGCGCGTCCGCTTCGGGTACAGTCCGAGGCAAGACGCGCGACACCCCGAGGACCAGAGGATTAGGAACCTTCTCAGAGGCTTAGTAGGAATCTACGAGGTGAAGGGCGCGGCAACCGTTGGGTGCCACTCCAGCCAGGGGAAAACTCCCCGACGACGACGTGATAAGCTCCCTTTCGCCCCCTCTATCCGTGGCTGGTTCTGACCAGAAAGGAATTTCCCTGCTGGGAATTCTGGGAATAACCCCATCTGGGCCCGGGGTAGAATTTGGCCCAGAGGATGGCTCTGTTAGTCGTAAAAGGCGATCCAAGAGAAAATGTCCACCTCGCAAACATCAGCTAGTAAGCGGGGAGTATATTACTCCCCGAAACTAGAGGCGAGCTCTGGCAATCGTCGTCGGGCACCTTGCCCCCTTCCTTGACGAACCCCCGGCGACGATGACAATGACACAACGAACGATGACAAAGACAATGAAGACCGCGACGTGAGAAACCCCCCTTCCTCCCTTTACCCATGGCGGGTTCTGACCAACATGGGCCCCTCCCCCCCCCCCCCCCCTTAGGTTACAGTGGTGCATTATGACCTAACGGTTGACGCGTCCTTAATCCAAATAAACCAAATTTATTTCCATTTCAATAAATAACTATTGTTTTGCTATTACTATCATCACCATCATTTTATTTTCTTATATACACTTAGAACACAATCTAATCATCAAATACATTAACTCATCTCATCAACTTTCATTATCACAGGCGGCGCAATATGACCTAACCGGTTGAAGCGCCCTAGTTTCTCACGTCGTCGTTATCAGATAGAACAATAGGCTCGACGTATGTGTTCGTCATCTCTTCAGAAGGAAACTATCCACGGAGATGAAAACGAGTTCTACATTTTTTCTCTTTTGAACAATATGAAAATCACTCCCGATTATTTTCTTCCGGCAATGTAAGAAGTAGCTCTCAATACATCCCAGCATCTCCTTACTAATCTAATGAGTCCTCTTCATTGCTCGCGGTGAGAACATGCTAGACTCTCGAGCGCACCATACCGACTCCCAATACAGTGAATCCACTCCACCAAGGTACCAACGTGGTGGTTTATTCGAATAGGCCAAACAAGTCTAACTCACAGATATCTGTTAACCAGAGAAAAGGTTATTCCCATATGTCACACATGTGATGTACCTCTAACCGTACATCATATGCTGGCAGAATGTACCAAATATGAAGCCATACGCACGAAATTTGATCACTCTAAAAAATACAAAGAACTTCTATCATATGATTATAGCGACAAACTTTCTAAATTTCTCATCCGTAGTAACCTATTTAACAAAATTTAATTCACATCATACACATTTTTTTTTCTTTCACATACATAACTTTTATTTTGCTATTACTTTCATCGTCATCAATTTGTTTTGTTATTTATACACTTAGAAAACAATCTAATCATCAAACATACATGCATTAACTCATCTCATCAACTTTCATTCACGGGCGGCGCAATATGACCTAACCGGTTGAAGCGCCCTAGTTTCTCACGCGACATGTGTCTCGATCAGTCTAGGCTCGGGGTAGAATTGGCCCAGAGCATGGCTCTGCTAAATTCTCTGCACTCCTGAGTGCCTGATACAAGCTGCTCAAGCTACGTAGTCTACCGTCTGGGTCCTGGGTAGAATTGGCCCAGAGCATGGCTCTGCTAATCGTTAAAGGCGATTCAAGAGAAAAAGTCCATCTCGCAAACATCAGCTAGAAAGAGTGGAATATCTTACTCCCCGAAACTAGATGCGAGCTCTGGCAATCGTCGTCGGGGACCTTGGCCCCTTCCCTTGACGACCCCTCGACGACGATGACGACAATACACCACGAACGATAACGAAGGCAATAACGACCGCGAGGTGTGAACCTCCTTTCCTCCCATTACCCGTGGCTGGTTCTGACCAGCATGGGCCCCACAAACATCAGCTAGTAATAGCGGAGTATCTTACTCCCCAAACTAGAGGCGAGCTCTGGCAATCGTCGTCGGGACCTTGCCCCTTCCCTTGAGAACGGCCCGGGACGATGGCATGACACACGTTAACGATGACAAAGACGCATCTGAACCGCACGTGAAGGAACTCCCCTTTACCTCCCTTACCCGTGCAGATTTGACCATGCGGAGCTCCACTCTCACCCCCTTAGGCTAGAGTGTGCATTACGACCCTACGGTTGACGACGTCCTATCCAAATACGAAACAAACGCCGCCACCGAAAACCCCTTTCCTCAGTTATGGCTGTTTGACCAACTGGTGCCGCTCCTTATCCACATAAACAAATAATCAGGCGGGTGCTATGACCTAACGGTTGAAGCGCCCTAGTTAAACCAAATACTCGACCGCATAGTTCACACCTAGACCGTTGAACCATTCTCACACCTTATCAACGATAGGAATTCCACACCTGGACGAAACCTCACACAGCGAAAAACGTGAAACTCCGTGAAACACGTGCTCAATCGTTAACGAAACCTCCCACGTGAAACAGTGCTCACTTCACACGTATCCCCTGACAGCGCGATTCATCAAGATCGTGCCTAGATAGGCTCAAACACTTTTACTTCCATTACAGCCGGTTACCATGGTGACATTACAGAAACACCGAACGGCTTTTGACGTTATGGGCGTGTCAACCGTAAGGTCATAACGCACCTCTGTAAGAAGAGACCATGTCTTTGTCGTTGTCGTCGAGGAAGAATACTGTATCTTCCAAAATAATGGAATTATTTTTACAAAATATTAATCAACAGTTTGTATTGTCTGAATGCTCCTCGAGCCGGCTGCCCGGTCGTGGAACCCAGCCAACCTGTTGCATGCGGTCATGCTCACTCCTGTGCACGTCCCTGAATCGTAAATCATATTATGCAGCTCATGAGTGTGTGCTCCATTAGTTGCACACTTTGCACCATGCACACAACAATGCAGTTGAGAAACCCGTCAGTTACTTCACTCATATCTACTTCTCTACCTTATATAGATATCGCAGATCGAAGCCAGGACCTTCGTGACGCCGTGTCCCTCTTGGGTTGATTACTATGGGTATCTTGCAAGAGATCCTATGTACTTGCCAACTATTTCCCTCGACCATCTCAGAGAGATCGTAGCCCTACAGTGTCAGCACTCCCCACGTCCCCACCGACTATTTGCAATTTCATGTCTCCCAATCAGATGATAAACTTCTATCATTGGGTCAGCGGCGACGAACTCTCTTAATTTCTCAGTCAAAGTAATTTATTGAACAAGATTCATCTCGTTTGGGTCCGGGGTAGAATTGTCCCCTAATCGTACAAGGAAAAGTCCACCTCGCAAACTTCAGCTATAGAAAGACAGGAGTATAGTACTCCAAGAAAAACTAGAGGCGAGCTCTGGCAATCGTCGTCTGGGACACTCCTTGACCCCTTGACGACCTTCCCGGCGACGATGTTAATGACACAACAAACGATGAACCGTCCTTTCCTCCCCCTACCCGTTCATGGCTGGCTCTGACTAGCATGGGCCCCTCCAGCACATATCCCCTTGGCTAGAGTGGCGCAATATGACCTAACCGGTTGAAGAGCCCTGGTTTCTCACGTCGTCGTCAGAACATACTCGTCAAGAGTTTGAAATGAGAATATTTCAGTCAAGGAGACAATAATCCACCTAACGACCAGGACGAACGTCAGACAACAATGAGGCCACGATGACCGGACTATATCGGGTCATTTGCAACACAAAGACCCATCTTCGTCACTGTCATGATTCAAACCACAAGACCTCACGTCAGTATATATATATATATAGTATATGTACCAGAGCGTGGCTCCGTTAACATAAGCTAGTATGTATATA
The DNA here is from genome assembly GCA_024449915.1 of Sweltsa coloradensis. Lineage (NCBI taxonomy): Eukaryota > Metazoa > Arthropoda > Insecta > Plecoptera > Chloroperlidae > Sweltsa > Sweltsa coloradensis. Next base: position 112,637 of record JAMZAV010001253.1, read on the forward strand.
CAAGAGAGTATTTTACTCCCTGAAACTAGAGACGAGCTCCGGCAATCGTTGTCGGGGACCTTTACCCCTCCCCTTGACGACCTCCCCGACGACGCTGACCATCACAACAAGAACGAGGACAAAAAAAAAGACAATTAAAAGTCAGACCATGGTGATTTGTATTACGCTCTTGTAACACGGCAGCTCCTCCCTCTATTACGTGAGAACCCCCCTCCCTTTCCTTCACCTACCCGTAGTGCTGGTTGACGACGACGTCGACGACTATAGTATGTGACTTTTTTTCCCCACCTCCCTTGGGCTATGAATGTTTCGTATACTCTTCAGCAAGTAACACAACCCTTAAACTTCTAGACACTGTCCACCATTGTGATCTTCGTCTTGCTCTTGGTGCATTTCGAACAAGCCCGGTAGTCAGCTTGTATGCCGAGTCAGGTGTGTCCCCCTTGGCAGAACGGCGAAACCTCTTGATGGGTACGTACGTAAAGAAAATTAAATCTATGCCTAACCATCCATCAAGCCATGATGTTTTCAATGTGAAATATGTCAGACACTTTGATAACAAACCGATGGCAACCCTTCCAAGGGGGTTGAGATGTAAACTTTTGTTTAATCTTATAGATTTTAATCTGCCAACAGTTTTTAATTTTGTTTTTAGCAAAAACCCGCCCTGGTCTACACAAGAGCCGATTATTCTATTCGGCCTTTGTCGTTTTGATAAAAACTCTACTTGGCGAAAGTGTATTCAAAATTAACTTTAGAAAGATTTGCCATGACATCAAAGGTTTACTTTGGTATTCACAGATGGCTAAAAAATTGACAACAAGGTTGGAAGTGCTTTTTATTGCTCCACCTTAACTGAACGTTTCAGGCTAAGCGACGTGTGTTCAGTTTTCACTGCAGAGTTATTCGCCATCCGTGAAGCTCTTAAATACATTCTACGCTGTCGTTGTGGAGAATACCACTGTGTTCAGATAGCCTAAGTTCACTTCAAGCTATAAAACTCATGTATTCTAGTCATCATTTGGTACAAGACATCCAATTCTATTTAGAAAATATAATAGAGTTTTTCTGAATACCTGGACACGTGGGCATAGAGGGAAATGAACACGCTGATAGGGCTGCTAAGGAAGCTTCCCAGCGTCGCGACGTTGATTTCAATCTAGTTCCCGTTCCAGATGTCAAGAGTGGATTCAAGCAAAGATTGTTGGATTTGCGACAAGCATCTTGGGATGTGTTGCAACATAACAAATTGCGTAGTGTGATGCCCACATTGACTAATAAAATTCGTCCACCTACGTCTCGACTCTCACGTAGAGAGAGGTGGTATTGTCTAGACTTCGTTAGGCCTTACACGCCTAACTCACGGATATCTCTTAACCAGAGAAAAGGTTATTCCCATGTGACACATGTGTTGTACCTACCGTCCCCCGTCTGGGCCCGGGGTAGAATTGGCCCAGAGCATGGCTCTGCTAATCGTAAAAGGCGATTCAAGAGAAAAGTCACCTCGCAATCATCAGCTAGTCATAGAGCGGAGTATCTTACTCCCCGAAACTAGAGGCGAGCTCTGGCAATCGTCGTCGGGGACCTTGTCCCCTTCCCTTGACGACCCCCCGGCGACGATGACAATGACACAACGAACGATGACAAAGTACGATAGCGACCGCGAGGAGAGAACCCCCCCCCTTCTCCCCTTACCCGTGACTGGTTCTGACCAGCATGGGCCCCTCCTCCCACCCCCCTTAGCTAGAGTGGTGCCTTATGACCTAACGGTTGGCGCGTCCTCAATCCAAATAAACAAAAAAACAAAACTTCAACCGTACATCATATGCTAACAGAATGTACCAAATATGATGCCTTGAGCATGCAATTTGATCTCTCCCAATCATACGAAGAACTTCTATCATATGATAACGGCGACAAACTTTCTAAATTTCTCATCCATAGTAATCTATTTAACAACATACACATTCTTTCTTTTCTTTATTTTCATTCATTCACATACATAACTTTTATTTTGCTATTACTTTCATCATCATCATTTTATTTTGTTATTTTTTACTTAGAAAACAATCCAATCATCAAACAGACCTGCATTAACTCTTCTTATTTACTTTCATTCACAGGCGGCGCAATATGACCTTACCGGTTGAAGCGCCCTAGTTTCTTACGTCGTCGTAGTAACATGGCAGCTTTTCTCTCTATATTACGTAAGAACCCCTTTCCCTTTCCTCACCATCCCTACCCTAACCGTCGTCGGGGACCTTGCCTCCTTCCCTTGACGACCCCCCGGCGACGATGACAAAGACGATGACGACCGCGACGTGAGAAACCCCCTTTCCTCCCATTACCCATGGCTGGTTCTGACCAGCATGGACCACTTTACCCCCGTCTGGGCCCGGGGTAGAATTGGCCCAGAGCATGGCTCTCTAATCGTAAAAGGCGATTCAAAAGAAAAAGGCCACCTCGCAAACAACAGCTAAAGAGCGAGTATCTTACTCCCCAGAAACTAAGGCGAGCTCTGCAATCGTCGTCGGGGACCTTGCCCCGGTCCCTTGACGACCCCCCGGCGACGATGACAATGACACAACGATCGATGACAAAGACGATGACGACCGCGACGTGAGAAACCCCCTTCCTCCCTTACCCGTGGCGGGTTCTGACCAGCTGGCCCCCTTCCCCCCCCCCCTTAGCTAGTGGTGCATTGACCTAACGGTTATTCCCTTAATCCAAATGAACTAAAAAAACTTAAAACTCGATCACCTTTGCTGCTCTAGCGCTATGTTATCCAAAGACTTCAATTTCACCAATATGTTTTTAATTTAATTTATGGTCGTGTCAACAGTCGGGATATGATGCGATTCACCAATGTTAATGTCGTCGTCGTCGAGACGGTCGTTGGTTCCTCGGACGCGCGGTTCTGAGTGGGTGCCTGGCTCAAGACAAGAGTCAAGTTGGTGGTGCACCATCCTCTCTTGAATCTGCCCACAGCCTGGCTCTCGACAGGTATTGTTCTGCTCTGTGGGAGCGACGCCCAGGAGACAGTATCGCTTACAGCGCCTTCACACTTGACACCTGCCAATATCACAGGCGGCGCAATATGACCCAACCGGTTGAAGCGCACTAGTTTATCACGTCGTCGTTGACTTGCTAGCACCTTTACGTGGCTGACCAGCCTTTTTATCCAAGTAAACTAAGCAAAGAAAAAACGGGAATGTAGGGGAGTATATTACTCCCTGAAACTAGAGGAGAGCTCTGGCGGTCGTCGTCATGGAATTTTCCCCTTACCTTTGATTACCTTCGTGTCGACGACACGACGACGACGACGACATTGACAACACGGACGATGACACAGACGGAAACTACCACGACGTGGGGAAACCACATTCCCTACGTTCCTCCCTCTTGTTACAATACCTTATATATAATTACTAAACTAATAAACTACATTATCGCGGGAGGCGCAATATGACATAAGCTGATGCGCTTTTATACCTAATAAACTTTAATAAACTTCAACTTCAAATAAATATATTTTATTTTTCTATTACTATTATTTATAAGTTTATAATTTAATTAAATTTTATAAACTTAGAACACAATATAATTATCAAACACTATATAAACTTATTTTTTTCCCACGACGCCGTCATAATGTCTGTCCAGAGCTTGGCTCTGCTAATCGTTAAGGGCGATTCAAGAAAAATATTCCATCATCTCGCAACCATAAGCTTGTAAGAAGGGTGGTAGTTTACTCCCTAAACTAGCGGCGAGCTCTGGCAATCATCGTCGGGGACGTTGCCCCCTTCTCTTGACGAAACCTCGACGACGATGACGACAATAACACCACGAACGATGCCAAAGACAATGAAGACCGTGACGTGAGAACCCCCATTCTTCTCCTGACCCGTGGCTGGTTCTGACCAGCATGGGCATGGATGGGGGGGATACCCTAGGATAGAGTTGCGCATTACGACCTAACGGTTGACGTGCCCTTAATCTAAATAAACTAAAACCAAAATTAACTAAACTAAAAAACGCTTCTACACCCGTTTTCAATAAAGCTATATTTTATTATGACAGCAATATATGTATAAAAACAAAACAATACATCACTTAAAGATCAATGGTGTAGTAATGATGTGGGATGTGGCACAGCTGACTTAGTCATGCGTGAAACGTGCGATTTAACGCTTGCCCAGACTAGAGTGAGAAGAGTTATACAAACAATAGAAACAATGGCATTATTGTAAAGTAAGAAGCATAACAACATGCATCTGATAATCTGCTAATGGTTAAAGGCGAGGAAAGAGATAAAGTCCACCTCGCAAACATCAGCTAGTAAGAACGGAGTATCTTTCTCCCCGAAAATAGAGGCGAGCTCTGGCAATCGTAGTCGGGGACCTTGCCCCCTTCCCTTGACGACCCCCCGGCGACGATGACAATGACACAACGAACGATGACAAAGACGATGACGACCGCGACGTGAGAAACCCCCCTTCCTCCCCTTACCCGTGGCTGGTTCTGACCAGCATGGGCCCCTCCTTCCCACCCACCGTGGGCTAGAGTGGTGCATTATGACCTAACGGTTGACGCGTCCTTAATCCAAATAAACAACAACAAATTTAACCGTACATCATATGCTAGCAGAATGTACCAAATATGATGCCTTGCGCACGCAATTTGATCTCTCCCATTCATATGAAGACGGCGACAAACTTTCTAAATTTCTCATCCATATAGTAATCTATTTAACAAAATTTAATTCACTTCATACACATTTCTATAATTTATTTATTTTCATTCAAATACATAACTATTATTTTGCTATTACTTTCATCATCATCAATTTATTTTGTTATTTATACTCATCTCTTTAACTTTCATTATCACAGGCGGCGCAATAGGAACCAACTGATACAAGAAAAGAGTTCTCTCCACAAAGACAAATATAAATTCTACCAGTGCGTGTTCAAAGGAACACGGTATGGACCTCCAGCATAGGCCAAATTGGGCTTAATGCACCACATCAAGTAACGGTTGACGCGCTCTTGATCCAAATAAACTTTTAAAACTGTAACTTACTCGCGACTGCGATAGTAACACCGGCTGTAATTGAGCAATGTTTGTCATCTCCAGCATTTCTCCAAACCCATTGCTACTCCAACGAAAGTAAGACCATTCTCTATAGCCTTGTTGACAAATAACCACATTGCCACAAGGGAAATAATTTTACAAACTGCACTCTCCATAACGTAAAGTTGATTTGTTTTATTTTAAATGAACTGAATTACCAATGCCGCAATTTCTTTCATCAACTCAAATTCAGTAACCTCCGAGAAAAAAATATAAAGAAAAAAATTTGGAAGGTAATTCTCGCATGGCTAGACGGTTCTTCATTGCTGTTGACTTCGCTATCGTCTTCGTCTCGTCTCGTCTCGGGTAAACCGATTGAGACTTGAGACGAATCGTGCGTGTTGTAATCCAGACGCAAAACAAGGGCAGACAGACAGACAGACAGACAGACAGACAGACAGACAGACAGACAGACAGACAGACAGACAGACAGACAGACAGACAGACAGACACAGACAGACAGAAGGCAGGCAGGAGCAGACAGACAGACAGACAGACAGACAGACAGACAGACAGACAGACAGACAGACAAGACAGACAGACAGACAGACAGACAGACAGACAATTCGGCCCAGGGCATGGCGCTGCTAATCGAAGGCGAGGAGAGAGAAAAAGTTCATCTCGCATACGTCAGCTAGCAGTAGGGGAGATTGAGCTCTAGTCGTCGTCGGGAACCTCGGGAACGATGATGACCTCGACGTGAGAGACCCCCGTCCTCACCATACCTGTGGCTGGTTCTGACCATAGGCCCCTTCTCCATCTCCCCTAGGCTAGCGCAGCGCATTATGACCTAACGGTTGACGCGCCCTTAACCAACTTAGTTCTTGAAATAAGGTCATCTTTAAACTTCCAAATGTTTGTGTCCAAGATTAGATTCTTCTACCAAGTAAACTTAACAAACGTCAAGTCTTCGCTCGCCAACCCCTCGTCCACGCTGGCCCTAGTGTATTCCCTGACCCCGTGGAAGTCTCCTCAAGGGCCTCTCGACCTCTTGCAACCTGCAGTTAATAGCCGCCATTACACGCAGACTTAGGCCCTTCTACGCACACCGCTTTATCACACACTACGGCTTTAATCGACACTCACGCTAGAGACGGCTTAGGGGCAGTGTGCTTTATTAAACACTTCTTTTTATATTACTATTTCTAAGGGATTATTTTGATACATTTTACGTTGTTTTAGAGCCATGCTCGGGGGTAGAATTGGCCCAGAGCATGGCTCTGCTAATCGTAAAAGGCGATTCAAGAGAAAAAGTCCACCTCGGAAACATCAGCTAATATGAAGGCCCGAAGGGTAGTATTTTACTCCCCGAAAATAGAGGCAAACTCTGGCAATCGTCGTCGGGGACCTTGCCCCCTTCCCTTGACGACCCCTCGACGACTATGACACCAAGAACGATCACAAAGACAAGGACGACCGCGACGTTAGAACACCCCCATTCCTCCTCCTACCCGTGGCTGGTTCTGACCAGCATGTGCCCCTCCTCCCCCCTCACCCTAGGTTAGAGTGGTGCATTATGACCTGACGGTTGACGCGTCCTTAATCCAAAGAAACAAAAAAGTTTTTCGTTTATTTGGTTTGTATCCCCGTCTGGGCCCGCGGTAGATTTGTCCCAAAGCATATAGCTCTGACAATGACTTATATTGAAATTAATGTTTTCTGTTTATTATTTCATACACTCAACCTATGATAACTGTAGTAATTTATTAAATCTTCTCTGGAGTGGCGCATAATGACCTAACGGTTGACGCGCCCGAAGTCCAAATGGCATTCGGAGCGAGTGGCAAGCTTTAGTATTTTTGATCCCATGTTTGGAATATCACGCCGAGGAATGTGACACCTTCAGGCAATAACACTGTAAGAACTTACGCCCATCCTCAGATCAGTCAGATGCGGCTGTAGTGTTGGTGGTGTTGAACTTCTTACCTGAAACAAGAGAAATATCAAGGTTACGCTCGTGGCTATAAGGAAATAATATATTATAGACTGATACATACACACATACATTGATAGGCATAAACAGTTATACACTTGACACCTGAGTATGAGCCTGGGGAAGAATTGGCCCAGAGCAAAGCTCTGCTAATTGTAAAAGGCGATTCAAGAGAAAAAGTCAACCTAGCAAACATCAGCTTGTAAGAAAGGTGTATCTAGGTGCCCGTTAGGGCGCCGCAGCCAAGCCGCGGTGCGCTACACACTCAAGCACCTTATACACCAAGCAGAGTTGGGGTGATTTCGAGGTGTTACCCAGCCGTCATGTAACGTGATGTGAACTTGAAAACTATCACAATCGAGGGGATTTAGGTACCTGACAACACATGCCAAATTTTATTAGGGTACGACCATTCCTTCTTGGTGAAAAAATGTCTTCAAACATGCTCAAAATCACTTTAAGGATGTTAGCTACTGCTAGCTACTGCTACTGCTAACATCTAATACGTCGGCCCGCGATTCTGACCAGACGGGTGGGACTACAATGTTCATATTTTACATGGACATTAAGGTTATAGAAATATATAGTCTCTTTTGAAAAAAAAAGTTGAAAAAGTTTGTTGGAAGGCTTCCAAATAAAGGTTTTAAAATAAGCCTTAAACACTTGGCATACAATCAACAAGTAACCATAGTTACTTGACACTTGTTGACGGTATAAGCAGAGTTAGGCGGGAAAGTGCGATACGTAAACAAATAGCGGACATTTAAAATTTTTCTTCTTTGTGTGGAACGAGAAAAGGTATCATTATACTCTCATAAAACAAATCAGAAACCGTCCCTGGCCTAGGCCCAGATGTGGAAAATTATTTATAATGCAAAAGTGTAGGTCTAAAGTTCCATTTGGCTATAGGACTAGTAAAATTCATACTTACATTACATGTTTGACAAGCCTAGCCAACCCTATGCCAGCACAACATTGTTCTGATATGAACTTGCTCAACTGTTTGTTTACATAATTGCAACAATCAAATCATTTCATACAACTTGTCTTTCGATTGGCCCGCGTTTATGAAGGCACTGCCATCTAGAATAAATATAGAACTTTTTCGAGCTCTTTGCTATACGCAAATCTTTTTAAAGTGTTTGGATTTCGTGATACTCTTTCAACCATATACATCCTATATAATTGGCTAGACCAGCAGTCGGTGGTTCACTTCCGGTACAATTAGAAGCCATCTTAAAATGACAGTTTACATGTTAATCAAATGGGAGCGATTTGTGGCCAAATAGTTCTCAAGATTGCCGCCAGGTTGACAGGTAAACATACTAGCCTTTAACACCAAATGATTACTAAATTCCCTTATGCAATCACTTCGTATTGTTTCTTTTGTTTAATACCATGCTGCACAAGCTAAAACCATATCAAACAATCCAGTAAAATACTTTATTGCATTAAAAAAGCATAAATTAAAACACCAAATCGCCATCTTGAAATGGGCCGGTTGAGTCTTCAATTTGCTACGCTCGCGCCTGTGCGGAGGTAAAGGAGACTGCTAATCTAGCCTACTATAGGGGTGCTTTCAACTCACAACCCATGACGTTTTCCACGATACCGTTCAAGAATACCAATTCCTTCGAAAACGAAAACGACTTCGTTTTCAAATTGCGTTTTCAACTCATCTCCCACGAACTCAAGAATTGGGGTCCCAGCAAACACAAGCGTGCGGGGAGACACCGGTATTGGTCCGGGCACTCTGGGATCCGTGCGGGCTACGGGCTGCGTCGGGTGCTTAGCTCAGGGCGTCGTGCGGGGCCCGGCCGGGCAAATTTTGGATATATAGCTGACGTTTGCCCGTTAGCTACCCGGCCGTAGCATGTACAAGCCCCGTGAATGTATTTCTTCGTTCCGCCCAGCCATTAACCGTACGGGACCCATGCAACCATTCCCTTGACTGCCCAGGCGCTCCCCGGCCGTAGCCAGTACATGCCCCGTGAATGTATTTCTTTGTTCCCCCCAGGCATTACCCGGACGGGCCCATGCAATGTAACTGTTCCATTAGCTGCCCTGCACACTAACCAAGACACAAAATGAATTATGTTCTTGTTTAACAACTCGTTGGTGTATTCCTCTACAATAAATTTTTAGATGAGCGTAGCGAGTGAAGCGAAGATTCCATTTCACTACACTGGAGAAAAAAATCCGGAATGTTTAGTTTTTTTGGGGGTTTTTGTATTTTTGGCTGTTTGTTAACACGATTCCGGCTAAACCGATACTCCAATTGTGATGAAATTTTGTGGTGGCCTTTGAAATCTCTGAACTTAGACCTGCCACGTTTTTTAGCTCAATCGAAAAATTATTTCTTATGAAAATCGCAATTTTACGATTTTTTTCGATTTTGAAAATTTCTTCGACTTATAACACCTTCATGCTTTATTCGATTGAAATGATTCTTTTACTGAACCTTTATTTTATGAATTGATATATTCGTGTGAAATTTGAGCACAATCAAAAAATTATTTCTCATAATTATTGCAATTTTGAGATTTTTTATTTTTTATTTCTTCGACTTATAACACGTACATGCTTTATCTGAATGTAATAATTTTTTCACAGAACCTTAATTTTATAAATTAATATATTCGTGTGAAATTTGAACGTAATCGAATAATTATATGTTATGAAAATCGCAAGTTTACGCTTTTTTCGTTTTTAAACAATTACGCTCAACCAACAACGCGCCTGAAAAAGCGTTTGCGAAGCTTCCTGGTAATTATCATTGCTTACAATATAATAGCTTTTGGCCTGCTTTCATTTTTTCTTGTAATACAGTTTTTTTTAAGAAAATGCAACACTGTATACTATAACTTTTTACCAACTGAAACAAAAAGATATGAACATCTCTAATAAAGTCATATAATTTTGGTTGCATAAACCAATAGAATAAGTACCGTTATCTTATGGACGTATCATTCAGCATCGCATCGAACAGCATATACTTTATTTATGCATATGTACCCGCCTCGGCCTATATCAACTACAGGAACAAAATTTCGAACATGCGCTTCAAAACAGAAACGGCTTGGAATAGCATCATAATTTAGAGCACCCATTTAAAAAATAAACTGTATACCATTTGTGTAATATATGAACACTATTCAAACACATCCAAAATAGATAAAAGGCGATACTGATGGGCCACAGAGCAAGCGCACAATTGGATGAGCGTAGCGAGCGAAGCGAAGATTCCATTTCACTACACTGGAGAAAAAAATCCGGAATGTTTGTTTTCTTTCTTTCTGTTTTTTTGTCTGACTGTTAGCACGATTCCGGCTAAACCGATTCTCCAATTGCGATGAAATTTTCTGGAGACCTTCGAAATCTCTGAACTTAGAACTGCCACGTTTTTGAGCTCAATCGAAAAATTATTTCTTATGAAAATCGCAATTTTACGATTTTTTTCTATTTTTAAAATTTCCTCGACTTATAACACCTACATGCTTTATCCGATTGTAATGATTTTTTTACAGAACCTTAATTTTATGAATTTATTTATTCGTGTGAAATAAGAGCGCAATCAGAAAATTATATCTCATGATAATGGAAATTTTACGACTTTTTTATTTATTTTTTAATTTCTTCGACTTATAACATCTATATGCTTTATCCGACTGTTATCATTTTTTACAGAAGCTTAATTTTATGAATTAATATAATGGGCCCATAATTAGCGTAATTGAATAATTATTTCATATGAAAATCGCAATTTTATGCTTTTTACGTTTTTAAACAATTACGCTCATCCAACAATGCGCAATGCGCCTGAAAAAGCGTTTGCGAAGCTTCCTAGTTACTACAATTCAGTCAAGTCGATTTGCTGTTGTATCTATAGGTGGTTATTCCCTCCAAGCATCAAGTTCTTCCGTGGCCCAATGGTTAACGGCTTGGCTTACAGATGGAGAGGCGCGCTGCTGGATCGAGTTCGAGACACTTTTGAAATTTTTTAACAACTTGCAATTTATATGTGTTAAATATCCACCTACAGGCAATCGACTGATGTCACAGCTTGAGACAATAAAGCTATATAAAACTGATATTTTATCAATCAAACTTTTTATTTTAGGTTTTACATTTAGCTCACAGATCGCGCTACGGATGCTACGTTAGATATTGTCAATGGACGGGCATAGGCAGGGGACCGGCCGGGACCGTGCGGGCGTGGACAGGGTGAGAGTGTACGGTTAACGGCCGGGCACCGGCCGGGCATCAAGCGGTTTATAAACAACGGGGCACGCACGGGCTATGGCCGGGGCAGCTACTGGTAGCCCGTGCGGTCCCCCGTCACGGCCGAGGGGACACTCCTAGGCGGGACCCGTACGGGCAGCCCGGCCGGGGCCCGTACGAGCAGCCCGAGCGGGCACCGGCCGGTACATCACATTTGTGTTTGCTGGGGTCCAGTCCTTATACCGTCGTTATACCATGGTTATACCACCTATACCCAGGATGTACATGAATCCGGGTCTAGATATTTTACATCCTATATTGTTACTGCTAATACCATAGAATTTAAATCAACTTTGATAAATATATTATATTTTAGCAAATAATTTTGTAATGGAACTTGAAAAAGTAATGAGATCACACACATAACAAAAACTTGTAGAAATACAGCCAAACCTTACACACTCAAAAGGAATGAGATCTAAAAAAAGGGCCAAGCTCATCTACCCTTCCACATAAACGTACAGTGTCCCATAACAGCATCCTCGAAAAGCTTGGCAAAATAGAATTTGCATGTTATTACGTTTAAATTAATTAGAAAAAAAGAACTTGGATAAACTATTACGTTAAATTAAAAATCGCAAATTCTATTTTGCCAAGCTTTTCGAGGATGCTGTTATGGGACACTGTACGTTTATGTGGAAGGGTAGATGAGCTTGGCCCTTTTTTTAGATCTCATTCCTTTTGAGTGTGTAAGGTTTGGCTGTATTTCTACAAGTTTTTGTTATGTGTTTTTACTTTCCGAAAATAGAGGCGAGCTCTGGCAATCGTCGTCGGGGACCTTGACGAACCTAGACTGACACCACGAACGATGACAAAGACGATAACGACCGCGACGTGAGAAACCCCCCCTCCTCCCCTAACTCGTGGCTGGTTCTGACCAGCATGGGCCCCTCCCCCCCCCCCTCGGTTAGATTAGTGCATTATGACCTAACGGTTGACGTGCCCTCAATCCAAATAAACCAATAATCCCCCTCAGATCCCCAAGGCTAGAGTGGCGCAATATGACCCTTAATCCAAAGAAACTTACAGAAAAACTCGACTTGGGAAGGGAAAGAGGTCTCACTGACGATAACCAACAGAGGTCGCCTCTCGTTTTTATACATATTCCACAATTAAGAAGCTGATGTTTGCGAGATGGTCTCTTTCCCTTGGCTCGCGTGTTATGCTCAGCAGAGGAATGCCCGGGCCCAGACGGGGCCAGACGGCAGTTCACTGCACGGCCAATCTAGATATTATGAAGAACTTCTATCTATCATATGATAACAGCGACAAACTAATAATTAATTTCTTATCCAAATTAATCTATTTAACAAAATTTAATTCACATCATACACATTTCTTTAATTTCATTTGCCCCGTGTGGCCCGGGGTAGAATTGGCCCAGAACATCGCTCTGCTATAATCGTGCAAGGCGATTTAATAGAAAAGGTCCACCTCGCAAACATCAGCTAGAAATAGGCGAGTATATTACTCCCCGTCCCCGACACTAGAGGCGAGCTCTGGCAGTCTGGCAACCGTCGTCGGGGACACCTCCCCTTCCCTCGACGACCTCCCCGACGACGATGACAATGACACAACGAACGATGACAAAAGACTATGACGACCGCGACGTGAGAAACCTTCCTTCCTCCCCTTACCCTTGGATGGTTCTGCCCAGCAAGCCCCCCTCCCCATAACCCCTAGGCTAGAGTGGTGCATTATGACCAAATTCGGTTGACGCGACCATAACCCCCCCCCCCCAAAAAAAAAAAAATCACGTCAATATTCAAATGATTCCGGACAAATCGTGCGTGCTCGGCTAACGGGAACGAATAATCAATTACAGGTTCGATATGAGAAAAATTGCTTTTGAAATTTACTGAAAATCACGATTTAATTTAATATTCTGTTCCTGACACAGCCATTTGATGGGCGATAGAGTTATCTGCATAATGTGGGTTAGCTATGCAGACAGGTTGCACGATCCGGCATGGGTGAACACGGTCAATATATTGCAAAGTTGTTCATGGAAGAGTAAAAATAACTAGCAAACACAATGAATTTAAAATTTAAAAAAAAACATCAGCCAGTAAGATGGAAGTCATGTTACTCCCCGAAACTAGAGGCGAGCTCTCGCAGTCGTCGTCGGGGACACCTCCTTTTCCCCAGGACTACCTCCCTGACGACGACGATGACAATGACACAACGAACGATGACAAAGACGATGACGACCACGACGTGAGAAACCCCCCTTCCTTCCCTGACCCGTGGCTGGTTCTGACCAGCATGGGCCCCTCCTCCCAATATCCCCTAGACTTGAGTGGTGCATTATGACCTAACGGTTGACGCGTCCTTAATCCAAATAAACCAAATCATCAACTTTCAATATCACACGCGGCGCAATATGACCTAACCGGTTGAAGCGCCCTAGTTTCTCACGTCGTCGTCGACTGAACAGGGTCGTCGGAACGTCGGGCTAAACTGTGTATTATCCTCATCTGAGCTCGTCGTGCTGGTTTGCATAACCACAGAGATAATAACATCCACCGTTCACCAAGACACGCGCAGCCCAGTACAGAAGGCGGTGACATCACAGACAAACAGTCCGCAGAAACTATTACACGTTTCTACTCCGACTCTAAACCAAAGTGGCTGGATTAGTGGGGGGTTGAGCGTAATGGTTGAGCAGCATGGGGCAGGAGATGAGGGGAATCAGGGCACGGAGGTGGGAAGAGATAGGGAACGATCACGCGTGCTCAAGAGCTTAGTTCTCATGCCATTGTACTTATGATACTTCACATCAAACACATTTAATTTTTCATTTCAATTAATGAATGATTTTCCTTTTGCTATCTCTAACATATCTATAGTTTTATATTCTATTATAAACTTCGGGAACAATATAATCATAATTCCAGCTTAATCCAAACGAACAACGAACACACAACACAGTCAATTTATTGACTTACAATGTGATGACTTCGCAATTACACCTAACAGGTTAAAGTGCCCTGGTTTCTCACGTCTTCTTGATTTAGAGAGACAGAAAAAGTCCACCTCGCAAACATCAGCTAGTATGAAGGGTAGTACTTTACTCCCCGAAAATAGAGGCGAGCTCTGGCAATCGTCGTCGGGGACCTTGCCCCCTTCCCTTGACGACCTCCCCGACGACGATGACAATGACACAACGAACGATGACAAAGACAATGACGACTGCGACTTGAGAAACTCCTCTTCCTTCCCTTACCCGTGGCTGGTTCTGACCAGCATGAACCCCTCCCCGCCCCCTACCCCCAGGGCTAGAGTGGTGCATTATGACCTAACGTTTGACGCGTCCTTAATCCAAATAAACCACAAAAATCCAGCCCCCCCCCCCCCCCCCCCCACCGACCTGACACACAGCGAAGCCCCCGCCCCGGCCCCTACCCCCGTGACCTCCCGTTGCTTGTGGCTGGTTCTGACCAGCACAGCCCTGTCCACCCCGCGTCTCCCCGCGTCAACTTTTACGTTCCTCCAAATTGAAAAATAAATACTATCTACAATAAACTACACTATCGCAGAATATCTTCTTCTGTTTTGGGGAATGGTCGTGGGGCTCGAAGCCTCTCCCCTGGTACTTTTAGTGCCTGGTGCGAAGCACCTATAACTAAAAATCTGATGTGTGCCAGAGTTGGGCGATGGACAGCGTCCTTGCGCTGCATGGTAATTGGTGACAGGCACCGTTGATTTCGGTAAAATACCGCCGGAACTTGAAAATGGCAACAAACTTCTAGGATTTGCATCCGTGGCAGAAAAGTCCCACAAGAGACATCCAAGGAGAGTTATTTTTATCGTCAAGGAGGTCTTAGTCGTGGGTCCACTACACCCACTCGACGACGACCGGAGATGAGACGTTGACGAGCCCGCAGAAGCCGTGCCTGACGACGTGAAGGCAAGAAACGAGGTCCAAGAGCTGCAATGGGGCGCGGGAATACGTCGCTTCTTCTCGGAATAATGTGGGCAAGTGCAGAAACCTGGGGATTTGGTACCGCTTCTAGAGATGCGTAAAATCTGGCAGCTTGTGCAGCAATGCATTGGTTGACGGTTTGCAGACCGAGGTCAGCGTGAACCTCAGACATTCGTGTCCAGCGAGGGAGAGAAAGGGACTAACGAAGAATCTTGTTTTGCACCACTTGTAGTCGGTTGCGGTGGGATGCTGCACATCCTCCCCAGACAGGAGATGCGTATAACGCCGCTGAACGGATTACAGACGTGTAGAGGCGGAGCTTGGCCGTTACCGAGAGCTGTGCATTCCGCAGAAGGGGGTACAGAGAGACGAGTTTACCGGTTGCCTTCTGAGTTGCTGACCGGATATGTGGGCCCCACGTAAGTTTACGGTCTAAAGTTATGCCCAGGCATCTATTGGTCGGTGCCCATGGTATGGCGACATCATTGAGACGTAACCGAGGAGGAGGCCGTTTTCTAGACCATGAGAAGAGAGTACTTGAAGTCTTGCAGCGCAATATGACCTAACGGTTGACGCGCCCTTAAACCTCATAAACTTCACTTTCGGAGTTGAATTAGGCCCAGAGTATTGCTCTGCTAATAGTAAAGGCGAGGAAAGAGTGAAAGTCCATCTCGCAAACATAAGCTATAGTAGGGGAGCATTTTACTCCCAAATACTAGAGGCGAGCTTTAGCTTTCGTCGTCTGGGACTTTTCCCCGACCACGAAGACGACGACGACCGCGACGTGAGAACCCTCCTTCCTCCCCTACCTGTGGCTGGTTCTGACCAGCATTGGGCCCCTCCTTCAAATATCCCCTAGGCTAGAGAGGCAAATAACCTAACGGTTGGAGCGCCCATACTCCAAATGAACCCCAAATATCTCCTAGGCTAGAGAGTCAAATGACCTAACGGTTGGAGCGCCCTTAATCCAAATAAGCCCAAACTCAAACAATAACTTATTAACTCACAATATCACAGGCGGCGCAACATGACCTACCCGGTTGAAGCGCCCTAGTTTCTCACGTCTTCGTGTTGGTTTCCTAACATCTTCTCATGACATTACCCACACAGCACTCGACATGTTATGAACGTTTCTACAAGATACTTTTCTAATATTCAAATATTGTCAAAATATTTAAATGTCCGTGGTCTGAACATCAGCACAACCTCTTCAGATAATCATAAAATAACTTTGTGGGAAGATGTTGAATATCGATGTAGTCACTGACAATATTCTGTTTTCCATTTTTGGATGTACATTTTTGGTTCACACAATATCAAATATTATATTTGCTGTATGTTCACATACCTGCTCAGCTAAACCAGTGTGGTGGCCTGCCAGTTATACACACCAGTACTGTTCACTTACATCAGTGAACTATAAGCACTGGGGTGTTTACACTCACAAAGCTTAACTGGCACATATCACATAATGTGTGTTTGTGGCTTAGTTGTTTAGAACACGTGGAATATATCAATACAATTTTGTCCGTCACACGCTGCAACGCGAATAATCGAAGTGAGGTTAGGTGAGCCTAGTTAAACTAAACGTTTCTTGCTAGACCTTGCTATATCTGTCTAGAAAAGCAAATTTGTAATCCAATTTTTGAGATTGACACAATATTCACTCACTCTTCTCAGCGGTATTAAAACCCTTCTGCATTATCAACCTTATTTATGTTAAACACAACGGCAACACGTACAAGTCTTCCTCTCCCGACGACTGATCGTCGAATGAGAACAGACAGGACGGGACTAGCTACCCCACGCCACAAAAACCGTTGAGATTTGAAATTTCTAAAGAAGAATATCCTATCGATATTGCAGGGATATTTTATGAAAAAGCCAGTTTATTTGACCGTTGAGATTTCAAATGTTAAAACAAGAATATTCTATCGACATTGAATAGATATTTAATGAAAACAAAGAAAATTTAAAGTACTGAACGTCCCGACGAATGTTGTACTAACGTGTATACAACATCAATATCTACTATCTAGACATTAGCACGAGCACTAAAAATGAACATTCATACAATATTGAGTGCTTTGTGGGTAGAGAATGCACAAAACCACTCGGTGAGGAACTGAAAGATCACCTTACTTTCCTCTATGTCCGCCATGATTTACTCTTACCTGAAAATATAATACAATCTTAACCAACATATCACGTTGACTTACTCCCACACCCACCCTTGCTTGTGGCTGGTTCTGACCAGCACACGCCTGTCCACCCCGCGTCTCCCCTTACGTTCCACCCCTTTGGAAAATATATATATATATATATACACACCTTCCTCCCGGTTCTAACCAGCAATGGGCCCGTCCTACCCATATCACCTTGGCTAGAGTGGTGCATTATGACCTAACGGTTGACGCGTCCTCAATCAAACCCCGTCTGGGCCCGGGGTAGAATTGGTTCAGAGCATGGCTCTGCTAATCGTAAAAGGCGATTCAAGAGAAAAAGTCCACCTTGCAAACATCAGCTAGCAAGAAGGGTAGTATATTACTCCCCGAATCTAGAGGCGAGCTCTGGCAATCGTCGCCGGGGACCTTGCCCCCTTCCCTTGACGACCCCCCGGCGACGATGACAAAGAAAATGACACCACGAACAATGACAAAGACAATGACGACCGCGACGTGAGAAACCCCCTTCCTCCCCATTCCCGTGGCTGGTTCTGACCAGCATGGGCCCCTTTTCCTCCTCCCCCCCCCCTAGGTTAGAGTGGTGCATTATGACCTAACGGTTGACGCGTCCTTAATCCAAATACCTAAGGTTGACGCGTTCTTAATCCAAATAAACTAAACTAAACCAAAAATGTTACAAACTAACTAATAAACTACATTATCAGAGGAGGCGCAATATGACCTAACGGTTGACGCGCCCTTAGACCTAATAAACATCAAACATATAATAATTTCCCAAATTATTTTTTTAACACGACTGCCAATTAATTGAGGTAGTATTGTCTAGACTTCGTATAGGCCACACACGCCTAACTCACGGATATCTCCATATGTGACACATGTGATGTACCTTTTTTAACCGTACATCATATGCTAGCAGAATATACCAAATATGATGCCTTGCGCATGCAATTTGACCTCCCAATCATATGAAGAACTTCTATCATATTATAACGGCGACAAACTTTCCCCGTCTGGGCCCGGGTAGAATTGGCCCAGAGCATGGCTCTGCTAATCGTAAAAGGCGATTCAAGAGAAAAAGTCCACCTCGCAAACATCAGCTAGAAAGAGCGGAGTATCTTACTCCCCGAAACTAGAGGCGAGCTCTGGCAATCGTCGCCGGGGACCTTGTCCCCTTCCCTTGACGACCCCCCGGCGACGATGACAATGACACACAACGAACGATGACAAAGACGATGACGACCGCGATGTGAGAAACCCCCCTTCCTCCCCTTACCCGTGGCTGGTTCTGACCAGCATGGGCCCCTCCTCCCCCCCCCCCCCCCTTAGGCTAGAGTGGTGCATTATGACCTAACGGTTGACGCGTCCTTAATCCAAATAAACCAAAAAAAATTCTCATCCAAAGTAATCTATTTAACAAACTTTTATTAACTTCATACACATTTCTTTCTTTTCTTTCTTTTCATTTACATACATAACTTTTATTTTGCTATTACTTTCTTCATCTTCAATTTATTTTGTTATTTATACACTTAGAAAACAATCTAATCATCAAACATACCTGCATTAACTCTTCTAATTTACTTTCATTCACAGGCGGCGCAATATGACCTAACCGGTTGAAGCGCCCTAGTTTCTCACGTCGTCGTCAATATAATGGGGAGTTAATTATTATTCGTTGTGAGATCAAACTTACTCCTCCTAAAACGACAGTGTAATAAAGACGGATGTTAGGCCTAACCTGGATACCTTTCCTCGATGAAATGTCGAGTACGTGAGATCGTGAGGGAGCAGCTATTTCCTAGGTCCAGTGTGGCCAACTAACAGACCTTACGATTCCACACTAACAATACCTTTGATCAGGTCAGAGAGAACAATATTATTTACCAAGGCACAAAGCGCATGCATACATATATGTATGTGCGAACGAACGTACATTTGCTGGAATGTTCATAGTAAATTCATTAGCATGAACTTATTTAAGTCGACTTCTGAATGAGTTGTTTTTATAATTTCTTAAATTTACAACTTTGAAGCTTTTAAAAATTCCACGCATTCCGTCGTGTTTTACAGCGCCTGCAAGAACCCAGTTGCCTCCGCGAGAAATGTACCTGTCGTTGAGTCGATCTAGCGGCGATTTGTCTCGGGTCTAATCTGCGCATAATGACCTCGAGGTGTTGGGGAAGAGCTGCCACACTCTCCTCATAATCTTTACATAGAATCGCGCCGCTTTTTCTCGTCTTTCAAAGCGTCTGTTTTGAACTAAACGCGGAATTAATCCACCGCGCCCAAACCAGAGAGTTTATCACGGGCGATCACATAACTCAGGCCTAGGTTTTTGCCCCGATGACATCTGCAGCCGACATCGCCATCCACCACAGTCTACACTCTACACACACGCATAAGCGCGAGGTAAAAACCCAACGAGTGACGCTCGCAGCGTGCGTCGGCGTCGGAGCCTCCCACAGGGCCCTGTATATTCATCAGGGAGGCAGGACCGGCGTCCACCCACCCCCACCCCGTCTGGACCCGGGGTAGAATAGGCCCAGAGCATGGCTCTGCTAATCGTAAAAGGCGATTCAAGAGAAAAAGTCCACCTCGCAAACATCAGCTAGTATAAGCGGGGAGTATATTACTCTCCAAACTAGAGGCGAGCTCTGGCAATCGTCGTCGGGGACCTTGCCCCCTTCCCTTGACGACCCCCCGGCGACGATGACAATGACACAACGAACGATGACAAAGACAATGACGACCGCGACGTGAGAAACCCCCCTTCCTCCCCTTACCCGTGGCTGGTTCTGACCAGCATGGGCAACTCCTCCCCCCACCCCCTTAGGCTAGAGTGGTGCATTATGCCCTAACGGTTGACGCGTCCTTAATCCAAATAAACCAAACCACCTCGCCAACATCAGCTAGTAAGAAGGGTAGTTAGTATATTACTCCCCGAATCTAGAGGCGAGCGCTGGCAATCGTCGTCGGGGACCTTGCCCCCTTCCCTTGACGACCCCCCGGCGACGATGACAATGACACAACGAACGATGACAAAGACAATGACGACCGCGACGTGAGAAACCCCCTTCCTCCCCTTACCCGTGGCTGGTTCTGACCAGCATGGGCAACTCCCCCCCCCCCCCCTTAGGCTAGAGTGGTGCATTATGACCTAACGGTTGACGCGCCTTTAAATCCAAATAAACTTGAAAAGTGGGCATTAGTGTATCCCGGGCCCAGATGTGACACATGTGATGTTCCTTTAAACGTACATCATATGTTCTCCCAATCATATGAAGAACTTCTATCATATGATAACGGCAACAAACTGTCTATGATTAAGGTGACCATATTTTGAAAGTTACAGACTGGGACAATTACAAAAGTGTAAGCATATGTACCCCACGGACCATTTCGGGGTTTGGGGCAGAGCCCCCAGCCGCCAGAGGCGATTTCGTAGATATATTTGAGTCAAATACACAGAAAATAGCTTTCAGACATGAAAATATGATTCAAATATGGTTGTAATGTGTACAGTTTTGTAGTCATAAAATCTTTATCTAGTAGTTCAAAAATGATAACTCAAAACAAAATACAAACATTCAGCAGATAATAATGTATTGATGATAGCATTATACTAATAAAGGCCTAATCAATAAGAATAAAGATAATTTGAAAATGCATTTGATTTGTATAATATGGTTGGTTAAACTTTTTATACACTTTGTCTTCACAACGAAATAATAAGTGTAGGTATGTAGTTAATCAAAAACGCAGTTCAGTTGTATGATTGATACATTTTGATTTACCATTATCTATAAACAAAATCAATGCAAATAATGACTGAGGAAATTAGTGGCTCGCGATTCCTGGTTTCTGAGTTCGAGTCGAGTCGAGTCCGAAAAGAGTTCTTAGAATAACTCGAGTATCGAGTCCACGAGTCCGAGTATTTCGTCTTATTTTTTTAAATTTCACTATTTTGCTCTTTAACTATATTTATTATTTACACTATGAACAATATTAATTCTATTTATTGATGTTAGTCTAACTGTAGGCTCCAAACGTGAACATCTAATTGATTTTAAAATGTAACCTCTCTCTAGATCACTGTAATGATCAAGCATCAAGCACAAAGTAAGTGATATTACATGAAAATATTGAAACAAACATTATTGTGACATATTTGTATTATTTGTGCCCAAAAATAGTTCAAAACTTCCCAAATGAATATAAATGTGTATCAAAAGACTCAGGTTAATATTATGGCTAAGTAATCAGCATTGATAAGGTAGCGCCAAAAATATAGGTCTAACGACTTTAACGTTTTCACACACGTGCGCGACCCGGCACCTCCACCAAAATCATTAATAATACTGGCACACCCCTAGAGAAAATGAATTACGCATCTTCTTTGAAGTGGAAGAACTATTTCGCTGTTTTTACTATCAGCATCTATCAGAGGAGTGTATTTTTTAAAGTAAAACATTATCCTTCCATGCACGGTATAGTTAAGAAAATACCAGGACACTTTCTCCCCAAAATTGCAAACCGGTACAAATACGTCATTTTAATGAGTCTCTCGGGACACCGGTACAAGTGTTCTGAAAACGGTTCTGTACCAGTCAAACCGGTACGTCTGGTCACCTTATCTATAATTCTCAAAGTAATTTATTTAACTAAATTTAATTCACATGAAACACATTTCATTCTTTCTTTTGCTATCACTATCACCATAATCATTTTCTTTTCTTTTATAAACCCCGTTTGGGCCCGGGGTAGAATTGGCCCAGAGCATGGCTCTGCTAATCGATAAAAGGCGATTCAAGAGAAAAAGTCCACCTCGCAAACATCAGCTAGAAAGAGCGGAATATCTTACTCCCCGAACCTAGAGGCGAGCTCTGGCAATCGTCGTCGGGGACCTTGCCCCCTTCCCTTGACGAACCCCCGGCGACGATGACAATGACACAACGAACGATGACAAATACGATGACGACCGCGACGTGAGAAACCCCCCTTCCTCCCCATACCCGTGGCTGGATCTGACCAGCATGGACTCCTCCTCCCCACCCCCCTTAGGCTAGAGTGGTGCATTATGACCTAACGGTTGACGCGTCCTTAATCCAAACAAACCAAAACCCTCCTCCCCCCCCTAAGGCTAGAGTGGTGCATTATGACCTAACGGTTGACGCGACTTTAAACCAAATAAGCTTGAATAGTGGGCGTTAGTGCACTCTGGGCCCAGATGTGACACATGTGATGTTCCTTTAAACGTAGGGTACATCATATGTTCTCCTAATCATATGAAGAACTTCTATCATATGATTACGGCAACAAACTGTCTATAATTCTCAAAGTAATTTATTTAACTAAATTTAATTCACATCAAACACATTTCATTTTTTCTTTTGCTATCACTATCACCAGAATCCTTTTCTTTTCTTTTATAAACCTTAAGACAACAATATAATCATCAAACACAACATAATCTCATTTCATCAACTAACAATATCACAGGCGACGCAATATGACCTGACCGGTTGCCGCGCCCTAGTTTCTTACGTCGTTGTCTTAGAGCACATAACGCTTCGGTCACGGTCATGTGGACCAGTGAAGAGTCCATCACTATGGTTTATAGAGTGGTGTAAGATATACGTCATCGGGTCCGTGATGAACGGTGCATAATTATCACATCTTGTCGCACTCAACCTTACTTAAACCAAGAATTCATTCAAGCTACAACACTCGAGGAAGAGTCAGTGAGCATGTACAGATACTGCGGGGAGTTGTGTATGTTAATATGGCTGAGTAAGACGCCAGATGGGACGTGTTAAAGAAAGGGCGTTTTCGATCAGCAGATAGGCGGAATTTACAATTAACAAGCAATATCCGCGTCATTGACGTTCAAAAATGGAAATTGGTAATGTTAATTCTTGAATTATAAAACCGATTGAATATTAAGGCGACACTGGACAGTCTTGTTCAGCGTTTGGCTTCTCAGTTAAGAAACAACAGATTGTGATAAGTAGGTCTTCGAATCTATAAAATAGAGGTTATAATAACTAGAGAAACGCCAAAGTCGTTGTTAAACGAGTGAGTGAGCCATATGTATAGTACCCGGTATCATTCCCCATACTGGGCTAGATCGTGCCTTAGGTATATGGGAGAAAAGGCGATGTTCCCAGGTACTCAACACTTGGCTCACACACTCGACTTTGGCGTTTTCCTAGTTTAAATTGAACATTCAAAATGCGAATCGTGTTCAAAACGTATTAGCGTGAAACATTAACAAATTTCCAAGATAAAACAAAATCACATAATTTTTAGTTCCCATTTCACGTCCCACAAAAATAATATGTAGGTGTAAAAATATAAAAAAAGTTCAAAACTAACGGGTATCGAACCCCAACCCTTTGTGCGGTAGGCTCTATGCTTACCACTATGCCATGGCAGACACGTAGAGTATGTCCCGCTAGCTGCTACTAAACAAATTGTATCGATATTTAAAGAAATCAGGGATTAAATCGGAATGGATCTAGCTGATTTTGTTAACAGTTCTCAGTAAACTCGTGCCGGATGTAAGTTTAAAATTTCAGCGCAATCTGTTCAGCGGTTCGGCTGATTTTCGACGTACAGACAGACAGACAGAATCACAGAATGAGAGCCGTTTGAGTTGAATGGAGACACTCAGTCGCTCCGCTCCCTCGTTTAATTACGAGCAAGAGTGAGATTTCAAAGTAAAGGATTCCAACAATATGACCCAAAATTAAATTTGAATGAAATTCAGTTGTTAGAGAGGAGTATAATATTACTCCCCGAAACTAGAGGCGAGCTCTGGCAATCGTCGTCGGGGACACCTTTCCTTTCCCCGTCTGGGCCCGGGGAAGAATTGGCCCAGAGCATGGCTCTGCTAATCGAACAAGGCGATTCAAGAGAAAAAGTCCACCTCGCAAACATCAGCTAGTAACAGAGAAGTATGTTACTCCCCGAAACTAGAGGCGAGCTCAATCGTCGTCGGGGACCCCCCCCTCTTGACGACCTCCCCGACGAAGATGACAATGACACAACGAACGATGACAAAGACGATGACGACCGCGACGTGAGAAACTCCCCTTCCTCCCCTTACCAGTGGCTGGTTCTGACCAGCATGGGCCCCCCCCCCCCCCCTTAGGCTAGAGTGGTGCATTATGACCTAACGGTTGACGCGCCCTTAATCCAAATAACCCCCCCCCCCAAAAAAAGCAACACATGGTCTTGAATAGTAAAGTAATAAAAATTAAATCATATATTATGATAAGTTTGAGAATTGCATAAAACGATTCATGATTGTCGAGCATAGGTTGTTAATATTCTTATGGGTAATGTAATCGCTTGATATACGAGAGAGAATAGTCTTGTAACATTGATCCCCCACAAAAACAAATAATTGTAAAAAAAAAATCGGCAACCATAGCTCTCCTTCGACGACGACGACGTGAGAAACTAGGGCGCTTCAACCGGTTAGGTCATATTGCGCCGCCTGTGAATGAAAGTAAATTAGAAGAGTTAATGGAGGTATGTTTGATGATTAGATTGTTTTCTAAGTGTATGAATAACAAAATAAATTAAAGATGAAGAAAGTAATAGCAAAATAAAAGTTATGTATGTAAATGAAAATAAAGAAAAGAAAGAAATGTGTATGAAGTTAATTAAAGTTTGTTAAATAGATTTAAAAAAGCGGAAATAAATTATAAGTTGTGTGGTAAAACACTAGATATTGTCATCAAGTACAAATACTTGGGAATGTTCTTGGATAACAATTTAGATTGGGGACAACATGTTGAACATATAAGTAAAAAATCAATAAATTCTCTAAATTTTGTAATGAGGCAGCTAAAAGGAGTTCACGTAGAAATAAAAGCTAAAGCATATAAATCTCTAATAAGCCAATTTTGGAATATGGAAGTGCGATATGGGACCCTTATAAGGATAAACATATAAAAGCATTAACAAGGTTCAGCGATTAGCGAAAGGAGAGTAACTGGAAAAGTAAAGAGGTGGAGATGGATAACTGATTCTAAAGGGGGGAGGATAAACTTATGATAGTGTTACTAAAATGATAGAAGATTTAGGATGGGATTCTCTGAAGATGAGAAGAAGGAGAACAGACTGTGTAACTTTTTTTCGTGCTACGAAAGGAATGGAGGGATGAATGAGATTAGTGGAAAAATTGTAAAAGGATTTTACAAAGGGAGGAAAACCATAACTGGAAGTTAGAATGTAATGGGTCAAAGAAGGATTTGGGAGGTGGTCCCTACTCCATTTCCAAAAGAACAATTGTGGAATGGAATAAATTGCAGCTGCAGCTGTTGAGGAATCCAAAGTGAAAAGTTTCAGAAAATGTTTTTTTGGAAGAGATAAAGAATAATATTTTTTTAGTCATTGTTTGTAATTTTGATATTTTATTAATTGTTAATTAAAAAAAAATATTTAAGGTGTTTGGAAGAGGTATACATAGAATACCTTTATGATGTTTAACGTGTTGATACTGTAATTAATTGTTAATTTTAAAAGAAAATTGTTGAGTTAAGATAAAAATGTTGAATAGCCTACTTGCCACCATGTATAATACATATTTGCAAGGTATACAATAAATAAATAAATAAATAAATAAATAAATAAATAAATAAATAAATAAATAAATAAATAGTCGCCTACTATAAAGCCAAGGTTAAACATCATATTTCCTAACTCTAGGGTTACAGAGATGGTTCGTATTTCTCCAAGTTAATTTCATGTGTAGTCTAATAGGCAGTGCAATCTGCTCTACACACGTTATTAACAATGTACAAAAACAGACCAAAAATTAAAACAGTTTTTAAATTGGTGGCCGCATAGCTCAGTTGGTAAGAGCATAGCCCGGTAAGCTAAGGTCCCGGGTTCAAACCCCAGTGTAAGCACTTTTTTAATTTCTGTCTAAAGTACTAACATAACAGCGTCATAGTCGCCTACTATAAAGCCAAGGTTAAACATATATATATATATTTTTTATAATATTTTATATTTACTTTTGCTTTTACTATTATCACCATCATTTATTTCGTTTATTAAATTTAGAAAAAACAATATAACCATCAAACACAGCATTATCTCATTTCCATTACTATATCACAGGCGACGCAATATAACCTAACCGGTTGAAGCGCCCTAATTTCTCACGTCGTCTTAATTGTCACAGAAAATCTGGACCCGGAGTAGAATTGGCCCAGAGCATGGTTCTGCTAATCGTACAAGGCGATTCAAGAGAAAAAGTCCACCTCGCAAACATCAGCTAGTAAGAGGAAAGATTATTACTTCTCGAAACTAGAGGCGAGCTCTGGCCATCGTCGTCGGGGACTCCTTCCTCTTCCCTTGACGACCCCTCGACGACGAAAACGACAATTACACCACGAACGATGACGAAGACAATAACGACCGCGACGTGAGAAACCCCCTTTCCTCCCCTTACCCGTGGCTGGTTCTGACCAGCATGGGCCCCTCCTCCTTCCCCCCTTCCCTAGGTTAAAGTGGTGCATTATGACCTAACGGTTGACGCGCACTTAAACTAAATAAATCCAAAGAATCGAATCTCTCCCAAACTTAATATGAAATGTAATTCACATCAAACACATGTCTTTTATTAATTTATGTATCTATATATTTATCTATTGTTAATTATAATTAATAATTAATAATTAATTTAAAAATATCATCACCATAACCATCACTTTCCTTTAATTAAAATTAAAACAAAATATAATCGGCAAACACACAAACTCGTTTAGTTTATTTACAATATTACAGGCGCGGCCCAATATAACCTAACCGGTTGAAGCGCCCTAGTTTCTCTCACCGTCGTACTTAAACTTAACTTAAAACAAAATATAATCGACAAACAAGTTACACAAAATCATTTCGTTAACTTACAATATCAAAGGCGGCGCAATATGACCTAACCAGTTGAAGCGCCCTAGTTTCTCAGGTCAATTTTTTTGGTTTGGAAATAATTACATAATGTGGAGTTTTTTATTAGTGCATCACCATATTATATATTAGGCCAATCGATCAGCCCTCATCATATTATACTCAGGGTAAGATGGATTGGCCTGGTAGGGAGGGTAGTTTGGAACCAACTCTACTCTTGCTTTCCAGTAGCGTCGCGACGCTACCTAGATGCGATCCCCTGAACAACTCCGACCCTCACCACGTAGTTCAAGCGTCCGCCGTCTTACAGCGCCACTGTCCGCGCCTCGTCGTAGTTCGCGACGTCGCCGCGGGGAGCAGCACAAGCCTGCGTCTGGGCCCGGGGTAGAATTGGCCCAGAGCATGGCTCTGCTAATCGTAAAAGGCGATTCAAGAGAAAAAGTCCACCTCGCAAACATCAGCTAGAAAGAGCGGAATATCTTACTCCCCGAAACTAGAGGCGAGCTCTGGCAATCGTC
Source organism: Sweltsa coloradensis (assembly GCA_024449915.1). Taxonomy (NCBI): domain Eukaryota; kingdom Metazoa; phylum Arthropoda; class Insecta; order Plecoptera; family Chloroperlidae; genus Sweltsa; species Sweltsa coloradensis. The sequence goes on from JAMZAV010001253.1 coordinate 140,540, forward strand.
GTCGGGGATCTTGCCCCCTGCCCTTGCGCGCCCCACGGCGACGATGACAAGACACAAGACTGCGCTGGGCCGCGGTAGAAATTGCCCCCAGGCATGGCTTCTGACAATCGGCCTAAAGGCATTCAATGACCAAAGTAGGTCCACCTCGCAAACACACTAAAATAGCGAATATCTTACTCCCCGAAACTAAGCACCTGGCAATCGTGCGGGAACTTGCCGCCTGCCCTTAACGACCTCCGCCATGACAATGAACAACGACGAGTACAAACGCTGACGATCGCGAACGTGAGAAACCCCCTTCCTCCCCTACCCGTGGCTGGTTCTGATTAGCATGGGCCCTTCCTCCCTATATCGATGTATGGCTTTTTGAAAGAAAAAGTTTAAAAAATTAGCCAGAATCCATAGAAGGTTTGAAAAAAGTTTGTTTTAAGTTTATAATAACAATTAACAAAGTAACAATAGAAACTTGAAAACAATCACCTACAATGCATTCAAAAAGCACTTACAAAGATAAAGTGATCCCACGCAAACTAAAAACTTATTAAAAAAGCTCATCCATCAACGCGACAAAAAAACCTTTTGCGAAGCTTCCTAGTATATATATTCATTTAGAAAACCATATTATCATCAATCATTTCACTCTCAATATCACCGACGGTGCAATATGACCTAGCCGGTTGAAGCGCCCTAGTTTCTCATGTCGTCGTAGTTCTCCAAGGAAATGGTTTTCCTCCAGTGTGTTGATAGCACAGTTGTGTGAAGTTGAAGAATTGGCCCAGAGCATGGCTCTGCTAATCGTACAAGGCGATTCAAGAGAAAAAGTCCACCTCGCAAACATCAGCTAGTATAAAGAGTAGTTAGTATTTTACTCCCCGAAACTCGAGGCGAGCTCTGGAAATCGTCGTCGAGGACCTTGCCCCCCTTCCCTTGACGACCCCTCGACGATGATGACGACAATGACACCACGAACGATGATGAAGACAATGACGACTGCGACGTGAGAATCCCCTTTCCTCCTCTTACCCGTGGCTGGTTCTGACCAGCATGGGCCCCTCCTCCCCCCCCCCTTAGGTTAGAGTGGTGCATTATGACCTACCCGTTGACGAGTCCTTATACCAAATATACCAAACAAAGAAAAGCGACCAACTTTCTAAATCTCTCATTCAACGTAATTTATAATTTGTAAATAAATAAATAAATAATTTAATTCACATTATACACGATTCTTTAATTTCTTTATTCCTTTAAAAAATTGCTATTATACTGTCATCCCCATCATTTTCGTTTCTTATACACTTAGAAAACAATATAATCATCAAACATATCTATCAATATCACAGGCAGCGCAATATGACCTAGCCGGTTGAAGCGCCCTAGTTTCTCACGTCGTCATGAATAGTTTCCCTCCAGTGTGTCGACAGCACAGTTGTGTGAAGTTGGTGCCACTGGTTTCCGCCTAACGATCACCGCATCTCATTTCACACGCATCGCTTTGATCCGTGAGAGATTGAGAGAAGTTCGAAAACTTTAAAGAACTCATGTTAGTTATTTATCAATTTACTGACATCGACCGAACTTACAACTTACCATCTGGCAAACATCAGCTGGTAGGTATAGGGGAATATATGGAGGCCTGGTGATCGTCGTCGGGGACCTCTTCCCCTCCCAATTGACGACCTCCCGGCGACGGCGACGACCATGACGTGAGAACCCTCCTTTCCTCGCCCTGACCGAGGCTAGTTCTGACCAGCACGGGAATTTTCTCCCCATATCTATTTGGTTAGAGTTGCGCATTATGATCTAACGGTTGACGCGCCTATAATCCACATAAACTCCAAACATTGAATTTTATTTTATATTTTTTTCCTAGTGCCGTTCTGTTTCATTATTACGTATCCTATGTGACTGCACTTGGCTGCGAAACTTGTAACCTGGCATACAATGTCTATACCTCTTGTTAACTTCTTTACTAACTCGAACTCTAATGTGACCCGGTTGAAATTTATAGGCCAACATTGATGAAGGTGACCAGTTTGACGCTGAGCATTATGTTCAATCTCTCCTGCATTTATGGCCAGACGTGTGAGTGTATTCTTTATCTCTCCCAGGTCATAAACACACTGGACGAATGACAGGACAGAGGGCCATATTGCACATAAACACGGCTGTCGTTCTATGCACAGTTAGACCTGGGTTTACAGGGGGCAGAACGCTAATGTGAACCGCCGTAACCTCACAGCTGCATCTGCATAATACGACCACTGTTATTGAACATTAAACTATGAATCATATTTGCGGAACTTAATTTGAATCTGAAACGAAAATATGTTTGAAGTTTTGTTGAACTGTAGAAGTAATTTTTATTTGTTTAATTAAAATGAATAATGTTTCTCTTGTTTTCACTATCACCTCTTATCGTTTTCTTTAAACTTTCGAAATAATATTTTAAACATCATTCTAACAAAAAAACATTATTTATAAACTTATCACAGGAGGCGCAATATGAACTAACCGTTTAAAGCCCCCTAGTTTCTCACGCGCCATGTCTTGATACCATTTAAATTAAGAGAAAAGGTCCACATCAAACATCAGCTAGTAAGAGGGAAGTATATATTACTCCCCGAAACTAGAGGAGAGCTCTGGCAGTCGTCATCGGGGACACCTTCCCTTTCCCTTGACGACCTCTCCTACGACGATGACAATGATACAACGAACTATGACAAAGACGATGACGACCGCGACGTGACCCTCCCCGTGGCTGGTTCTGACCAACATTGGCCCCTATTCACCATACCCCCTAGACCAGAGTGGCGCAATATGACCTAACAATTGACGCGTCCTTCATCCAAATAAACCAAAAAAAAAAAATTGTTTTGATATTATTATTATCATCATTTTCTTTTCATAAATATACACTTAGAAAACAATCTAATCATCAAACACACCATTAACTTTTCTCATCAACATGTGACATATGTGTTGTACCTTTACCCGTACATCATATGCTGGCAGAACCAAATATTATGCCTAGCGCACGCAATCTCTCCCATATCATATATGAACAACTTCTATCATATGATAACGGCGACTGGGCCCGGGGTAGAATTGGCCCAGAGCATGGATCTGCTAATCGTAAAAGGCGATTCAAGAGAAAAAGTCCACCTCGCAAACATCAGCTAGTAAGCGGGGAGTATATTACTCCCCGAACCAAGAGGCGAGCTCTGGCAGTCGTCGTCGGGGACCTTGCCCCCTTCCCTTGACGACCCCCCGACGACGTTGACAATGACACAACGAACGATGACAAAAAAGATGACGGCCGCGACGTGAGAAACCCCCCTTCCTCCCCTTACCCATGGCTGGTTCTGACCAGCATGAGCCCCTCTTCCCCCCACCCCCCTTAGGCTAGAGTGATGCATTATGACCTAACGGTTGACGCGTCCTTAATCCAAATGAACCAAAACTCATCCAAAGTATAATCAAAATTCCCCCCGTCTGGGCCCGGGGTAGAATTGGCCCAGAGCATGGCTCTGCTAATCGTAGAAGGCGATTCAAGAGAAAAAGTCCACCTCGCAAACATCAGCTAGTTTGAAGGGTAGTATTTTACTCCCCGAAACTAGAGGCGAGCTCTGGCAATCGTCGTCGGGGACCTTGCCCCCTTCCCTTGACGACCCCCCGGCGACGATGACACAACGAACGATGACAAAGACGATGACGACCGCGACGTGAGAAACCCCCTTCCTCCCCTTACCCGTGGCTGGTTCTGACCAGCATGGGCCCCTCCTCCCCACCCCCCTTAGGCTAGAGTGGTGCATTATGACCTAACGGTTGACGCGTCCTTAATCCAAATAAACCAAAACCGTCTGGGCCCGGGGTAGAATTGGCCCAGAGCATGGCTCTGCTAATCGTACAAGGCGATTCAAGAGAAGAAGTCCACCTCGCAAACATCAGCTAGAAAGAGCGGAGTACCTTACTCCCCGAAACTAGAGGCGAGCTCTGGCAATCGTCCTTGTCCCCTTCCCTTGACGACCCCCCGGCGACGATGACAATGACACAACGAACGATGACAAAGACGATGACGACCGCGACGTGAGAAACCCCCCTTCCTCCCCTTACCCGTGGCTGGTTCTGACCAGGATGGGCCCTCCCTCCCCCCCCCCTTAGGCTAGAGTGGTGCATTATGACCTAACGGTTGACGCGTCCTTAATCTAAATAAACCAAACCATATTTAACAAAATTTAATTCACATCATACACATTTCTTTAGCTTGATTTATTTATTTTCATCGACATAAATAACATTTGTTTTGCTATTACTATCACCATCATTTTATTTTGATTTATTTATATACTTAGAAAACAAGCTAATCATCAAACACACCATTAACAGACTCATCTAATCAACTCTTAATATCACAGGCGGTGCTTCAACCGGTTAGTTTATTAAACTTACCGGTTGAAGCGCCCTAGTTTCTCACGTCGTTGTGTTCTGGGGGACTTTATCTTGCAAAATACGACCACTGTTATTGAACATTAAACTATATGATACCTATTTCCGGAACCTAATTTGAATCAGAGAAAATAGGTCTGAAATTCTGTTTAACTGTAGAAGTGATTTTTATTTGTTTAATTAAAATGAATAATGATTCTCTTGTTTTCAATATCATCTCTAATCGTTTTCTGTAAACTTACGAACTAATATTTTAATCATCATTCTAACAAAAAACATTATTTATTAACTTATCACAGGAGGCGCAATATGAACTAACCGTTTAAAGCCCCCTAGTTTATCACGCGCCATGTGTCGAGATCATATTCTTATAGTCCACATCAAACATCAGGAAGTAAGAGGGAAATATGTATTACTCCCCGAGACTAGAGGAGAGCTCTGGCAATCGTCGTCGGGGAGGTCGTCAAGGGAAAGGGAAGGTGCGAAGGATGTAAATGACACAACGAACGATGACAAAGACGATGACGACCGCGACGAGACCCTACCCGTGGCTGGTTCTGACCAGCATGGGCCCCTATATTCACCATATCCCCTAGCCCTAGACTAAAGTGGTGCATTATGACCTAACGAATGACGCGTCCTTCATCCAAATAAACCAACAAAAAACTTTTGTTTTTATATTATTATCATCATCATTTTCTTTTCTTAAATATACACTAAGAAAACAATTTAATCATCAATCACACCATTAACTAATCTCATCAACATGTGACACATGTGATGAACCTTTAACAGTACATCATATGCTGGCAGAACCAAATTTTATGCCTAGTGCACGCAATCTCTCCCATATCATATAATGAAGAACTTCTATCATATGATAACGGCGACAAACTTTCTAAATTTCTCATCCAAAGTAATCTATTTAACAAAATTTAATTCACATCATACACATTTCTTTAGCCTAATTTATTTATTTTTATTTACATAAATAACATTTGTTTTGCTATTATACTCTCACCATCATTTTATTTTGTTATATTTATACACTTAGAAAACAAGCTAACCATCAAACACACCATAAACTCATCTAATCAACTTTCAATATCACAGGCGGTGCAATATAAACTAACCCGGTTGAAGCGCCCTAGTTTCTCACGTCGTTGTGTTCTGGTGGTACCTATGCGGTCAGTGGAAAACGCTATGAGATTCTGCTGTAGAAATAATGAGGTTTCTTGAACGTGTTCTACGAAAATGTGAGTTGTGTGTTTAAAACATGCATTTTGCCATCATATCATTGTGTGTGGTATTTGAATAAACATATACTAAAAATGTTGTGGTGGCAAACCAAATAATTGTATTTCCCTACGATGTTTACCAAATCACTTGCATCATTAACTTTCGACGCCATTTTGTCTAGAGCTAGACATGTCCGCCTTGATTCCCGACACAGTATGTCCCGCCACGGCCCAATAACTTCGAGTAACAGCAAAGATCAAGGATTCCCCATCATAAATCAATAACGAACAGCAAGAAGTCGCACGCTGGGCGATAGTGCGTGGCCCACGAATCGGAAGGAACCGGAACTTGCTAGTAGTTCCCGAACTCTCCGCCTGGCGGCTACACTAGTGCCGCGCGTCAGGGCCTACCCCGGTCTCCCCTATTGTCCGAGCCCGAGGAAGACGGAAGGCGACCAACTTTCAAACTCAGGGGCATAAATTATCGTATTTACGTAGACGTTGTTCATAAGTAACGACCCTCGTTGTGACGTCGGAGAAATAAGTCAAGTTTGCACGCACACGCCGCACTTTTGTCGCCAAGTCATAGCTTCCAATGTGAGGTTATGTGGCCCAGGGTATTCCCCCGCTGATTGTAAGAGGGAGAAAGAAGGGAAAGGTCCATCTCGCGAAAATCAGGGCGTAAGTGGAACTATTTTCTTCACGAAACTAGAGGCGAGCTCGGGCATAGTCGTCGTCTAGGACCCTACCACTCCCGTCGACGATGACAACGACGATACGAACGATGGCAAAGACGATGACGATGACCAAGTGAGAAACCACGCAATCTGCCCATGGCTGGTTCTGACCTTAGAACAGAGGTTCTGACCAGCATAAGCCATTCTTGCTCACAACGCTCGCCCTTTCAACAAATAAACTGCATTTAATTAAGAGTTAACATAAATGTTGTACACATTAGATGAAATACGAAATGTATATTAATGTAAAATAAGAAAGATTATTTCACGATTCAGTCTTTGCAGGTTTAAACAAATCATATTAATATTCTGATAAATGAATAAACGACACAGAACGTCTAATATTTCACTGGATGAACCTGGACCTAAAGCTTTATTAACTTTACAAAACAATGTAATCATCAAACACACCATACACTAGTTTCATTATCTTACAAGAATATCATAGGCGGCGCAATATGACCTTACCGGTTGTAGCGCCCTAGTTTCTCCCGTCGTCGTTTAGTCTTGCCATCTCCTCGACGTGAGAAACACCCATTCCTCCTTCTCCCCTTACCCGTTGCTAGTTCTGACCAGCATGGTCCCTCCTCCCCATATCCCCTAGCTAGAGTGGTGCATAATGACCTAACCGGTTGTAGCGCCCTAGTTTTAATTACGTCGTCGTCTGAAAAACGTCCCATTCTGCCTTCTGAAACAGTTAGATACGCAAACTATTATGACGAATGCGAAACCAGTTGTTAATCTGCCTCCTCTTCGGCATCGCACTTCTTAGTTCTTAGCTGTTATAATTGCAATTTATATGACGCGACTCCCATGAGCGATGTTGTACTCTTATCTAATTGGCGGGCTGCCGACCAATCAGGGCTCTTTACAATCTTATTGCCATTAGCATTCGGAAATAAATCAACGGGGCTATCGTGACAAGCGGTTTGGGCCGTGTCTGATATTAGGCGAGTGTCAGGCGAGATAAAACAGGTTTCGATGTGTCGCTATGTTGAATGATGAGAAAACCTGGTGAGTACACGTTGAGAACTCTGTGACAGATGGCCACAGTCCGACATCTAGCATGTCCGTGAGGACAGTGACATCCAGCATGTCCGTGAGGACAGTGACATCCAGCATGTCCGTGAGGACAGTGACATCCAGCATGTCCGTGAGGACAGTGTCCCCTGATGAAGGATCCGGGTTCCCAAACACACTCTAAGAAATCTTGGGTGATCTACCATTATACGAGGGCAACAATCTACAATTATGAAATGGTGAAGTCGTCTTCAGACTCTCATAATCCGTAGAACTACCATTATATATTAAAGAATCCAGTTTTCCGTTTTATAAATGAACGCGAACCGCAAAAGTTTGAGATGATTTAACATTAATCTGCCGAGATTCGACGTTAACTTAAGTAGCAACTACCTATTTACGGAGGCCGGTTAATCTCCTATTTTGTGAGGGTAGATTTGCAGGCAGCATATTGTTACAGCACGGTATTTCTGGGAGAGATCACTTATATGTGAATGGCTGATGTACTATAATGTTAGCGGAAGCCTACTATTTATCGCGGCAGGTGAATCTCCCATTTTGAAAGGGTAGATTCGCAGGCCGCATATTGTTACAGCACGATATTTGTGCGAGAGATCACCTGCATCTGGATGTTTGATGTACAATAATGTATCATTCAACCTATTTATCACGGCAATTCGTATTGCTCAAGCCCGGTTTATCAATGACCAGTTAGTGTTTGGTTTCATCTAAACCTACCATTAAACCAAACACTAACTGGTTATTGAAATTTGGCACCTAAGAGAAACACTTTTAAGTCTTTGACCCTTGCACTCATAACAAATAAATGAAACAAAACATAAACATAAAACATAAATCTCACGGACATATTATCGAGCTTCGCAACAGGCAGCCCTTTGTCTGAAGACTACAAGCACCGAGCATATATTAAGTTATGCTCATATACATCAAATGTGTAGTATTAATTCCTGCTTCCATGTAATCATTGAGCTATTAAAAAATACCGTATACTTATTACTTATTAGCAAGAACTGAATCATATGATTAAATTATAGAACACAATAATAATACATGCATATTAATAAAGGTAGGCCACAGAGCAAGTGCACAAAGCCTACGATATTTGCGTCGATTTGCTGTTGTATCTATAGGAGGTAACTCCCTCTCGTAGTCAGCGTCTTCTGTGGCGCAACGGTCTGAGTCTTTGCTTACAGTTGGAGTGTACCAGTTGGATCGAGTTCGAGTCACCATGAAAAATCTTGTAACTTTATAATCGTGTCAAATTAACATGTGCTGTGTATCCATTTACAGATGATCGATTGCTGAAGGAAATATATGATTTGAAATAGTACTAAATACAATAATTAAATGATTAAATAAATCTAATTTTTAGTTTTTAGTTTGCTTATTTGCTCCTAGATCGCGTTACAGGCGCTTAGACAATTATGCGTTTGAAACGAATGATCTACAATTATGTGAGTGTAGTTCGCTCACAAGAATAGTACGTTTGACTACAACGGAACGAATGATCTACAATTATGTGAGTGTAGTTCACTCACAATACATATCATAGGTGACTAAAATGGGACTGGAGATCTACCATTATTGGAGGGACTTTCTAGCATTCAGGTGTAGTAGATTGTTCATAGCACGTATGCGTACATCTACCATTATATGGTTGGCAGCTCCTCTTGCCAATAACATAATTGTAGATCATACGGCGAATTTCCATACAGTGCATCAGCTAGTATGAAGGGTAGTATTTTACTCCCCAAAAATAAAGGCGAGCTCTGGGAATCGTCGTCGGGGACCTTGCCCCCCTTCCCTTGACGACCCCTCAACGACGATGACGACAACGAAAACACGAACGATGACAAAGACAATGGCGACCGCGACGTGAGAAACCTCCTTCCTCCCCTTACCCGTGGCTGGTTCTGACCAGCATGGGCCCCTCCTCCCCAAATACCCTTGACTAAAGTGGTGCATTATGACTAACGGTTGACGCGTCCTTAATCCAAATAAACCAAAAAACTAATTTAAATCACGTTTAAAACAATATATTCATCAAACACACCGTAAACTCGATCATTTCAATAACTTACAATATCACAGACGGCGCAATATGACCTAACCGGTTAGGCCGGTGTCACACTATCCCGTTCTGACGGTCCCGCGAAAGCGGATGCGCTTTTGCGGGATGGTGACGGTACATGGTTTTAAATGCGACGTGTCACACCTGTCCGTTTCTAACGCACTACCGCAACATGCTGCCGCGAAACGGGATGAACGGACAGCGGGATGTGAGCGACAACACACGCAGTTAAATGCAAGGTGTCACACTGTCCCGTTGAAACGGACCGTTTTCAAGTTTTTTCAATTGTTTTCCACCACCTTTTCCATGAGTAGTCGACTCACCACGTTCACTACTCGAGGGGAACTGACCAGTTTATGTCCTGCTAAAACGCAATTAACCGGATTGGTGTGACATGGTAGAGGCCATCCCGCAAAAGCGCATCCGCTTTCGCGGGACCGTCAGAACGGGATAGTGTGACACCGGCTTAGAGCGTCCTAGTTTCTCACGTTGTCGTCGTTGTTGGCATCTGGGCCCGGGGTAGAATAGGCCCAGAGCATGGCTCTGCTAATCGTAAAAGGCGATTCAAGAGAAAACATCCACCTCGCCAACATCAGCTAGTATGAAGGGTAGTATTTTACTCCCCGAAAAAAAAGGCGTGCTCTGGCAATCGTCGTCGGGGACCTTGTCCCTTGACGACCCCTCGACGACGATGACGACAATGACACCACGAACGATGACGAAGACAATGACGACCGCGACGTGAGAACCCCTTTCCTCCCCTTACCCGTGGCTGGTTCTGACCAGCATGGGCCCCTCCTCCCCACCCCCTAGGTTAGAGTGGTGCATAATGACCTAATGGTTGACGCGTCCTTAATCCCAATAAACAAATAAAATTTAATACCCGGCACCTCCAGCAAGCCCGGCTTAGGGTAGAATTAGCCCAGAGCATGGCTCTTCTAATCGTAAAGGGAAATTCAAGAGAAAAAGTCCACCTCGCAAACATCAGCTAGTAAGAGGACAGTATAGTACTCCCCGAAACTAGAGGCGAGCTCTGATAATCGTCGTCGGGGACATCTCCCCCTTCCCTTGACGACCTCCCCGACGACTATGACAATGACGCAACGAACAATGACAAATTCGATGACGACCGCGACGTGAGAAACCCCCCTTCCTCCCCTTACCCGTGGCTGGTTCTGACCAGCATGGGTCCTTCCTCCCCATATCTCCCAAGCTAGAGTGGCGCATTATGAACTATAGGTTGACGCGTCCTTAATCCAAATAAACAAAAAAATATTAATCCCAAAAACTAGAGGCGAGCTCTGGCAGCCGTCGTCGAGGAACTACCTTCTCCCTTCGACCTTCCCGACGACGACGACAATGATAACCGCGACGTGAGAACCCCTCTTTCCTCCCCCTACTCGTTGCTATAGTTCTGGCCTCCATAGGCCTATCGTCCCAATATCCTTTATGCTATACAGAAGCGCATTGTGATAAACATACATAAATAACGCAATGTCTTGAAGAGCCTTCAAATAAGACAGATGAGTCACTTTCTAAATCCCCTCCCACAACTCAGTTAAAGGTTTCCCGATAGCCGATATCGTATCTCCAACAATCTAGCAGAAAATTCACCAATGCAACATGTTTCTGCCTGAAGAATTATGCGGTTGCGTGTTGATGCAGAGAAGGATTTACCGCCAAGGATTAGCTAGGCCATCTTTATAACAAGATAAACAATGAGATCGTGAAGGCGGTGAGATTTATAAGCGGGATTACTTCAGGAGGGCGGTGGTATTACTCGTGCAGTCTCGGCTGTTGACCACGCGCACTGACGGAGGTGGCGCACTCTATAGACACCTCGGGGAACCGTATAACACATACTGTGTGCCATGTAGGGCTACCTGTCTCTGAATCTGAATCTGAATCTGAATCAATGCTTAGAGGCGGGCCCAAAGATGTTCGCCATGACATTCCAGAAGATAATTTGATCTCTCCCAATTATATGAACATTATGATAACGGCGACAAACTTTCTAAATTTCTCATTCATAATTAATTAATTTAGGCCTAACAACATTTAAATTAAATCAAACACTTTAACTTTTTATACAAATAAATAATTTTTCTTTCGACATCATCTCCATCATTTCCTTCTCTTTTATAAACTTAGAAAACAATACAATCATCAAACACAGCATAACCTCATTTAATTTACTTTGCAATATCACACACGGCGCTATATAATCTAACCGGTTGAAGCGCCCTAGTTTCTCATGTAAAATCATATTTTCAGAAATCCTTCTGGCTTCAATAATTTTGACATATGAACAACTACCCTGGGGTAGGGAGTGGACGGGACAATGTGCGTATAAAACTCCTGGCAATTGAGGTGTCGAAGATGAATATTCCAGCTCTAGTATCCGAGCAGCTTAGCAAATGCACAATTAGGGGTGACTCCCTCCACCAACTCAAACCTCACACAAATAACCGAACCGTCAGTGTCAAAGTGTCACTGTTTCATACATCCTCGCTGTGAAATATGCCTCATGTCGGTCGGAACACTTTCCCTCTCCCTTGACGACCTTCCCGACTACGATGACAGTGACACATCGAACGATGACGATGACGACCGCGACGATAGAACCCTCCTTTAATCCCGCTACCCGTGGCTGGTTCTGACCAGCATGGCCACTCTTCCCACACGTCTAACTCACGGATATCCGAGAAAATGTTATTCCCATATGTGACACATGTGATGTACCTTTAACCGTACATCATAATAAGCTAGCAGAATGTACCAAATTCGATGCCTTGCGCACGCAATTTAATCTCTCCCATTCATATGAAAAACTTCTATCATGATAACGGCGACAAACTTTCTAAATTTCTCATCCATAGTAATCTATTTAACAAAATTTAATTCACATCATACACATTTCTTTCTTTGCTTTCTTTTCATTCACATACAACTTTCATTCACGCGGCGCAATATGACCTAACGGTTGATGCGCCCTTAATCCAAATCAAATTTTAAAAAAATCCCGTGACGACCTCCCCGACGTCGATAACAATGACACATCGGACGATGACAACAACAAAGACGATGACGACCGTGACGTGAGAACCCCTTTTCTTCCCCCTACCCGTCGAGGAGAACAAAGCCGTTACACTAGCTCTCAAACCCTTTATCTCATCCAACCAGCATTATACGTGTGTTTCAGGGTAGAGCAGTCACCCACTCTTCCCCTGACCACGCCCAAGGTTGCTTAACTTCGTTTCTCGAGTGTGAACCGGCTAAGCGACCGTGGCTAAACCGCTGGTGTCCCTACCTATTAACCCTACCACAAGTGCCTTGGTCAAACTCGAAGGAAAACCGTCATATGACGTATGAGAAACCCCCCTCCTCCTCCTCCCCGACTCAACCACCCCGTAGGCTAGAATGGTGCATTATGACATAACGGTTGGACGCGCCCTTCATACAAATAAACCAAACAATCGTCTGGGCCCGGGTGATAGTATATTACCTATAGCCGGTCATTTTTATACGTCCCGCACTTCCAGGGAAACTGGTTAGGTTAGGGGGTTAGGTTAGGGTAGGAGCCACGAGCGAACTCGTACAGTAGTAATGTCCCGCCAGGGGTAAAGATATTACATTACACAATATTTAACCAGTTGAAGCGCCCTAGTTTCTCACTTCGTCGTCGTCCTCCCCATATCCCCCAGGTTAGAGTGGTGCATTACGACCTAACGGAAGTGACGCGTCCATCAAAATGAACTACTTATTATTTCCATTCACATAAATAACTTTTGTTTTGCTATTTCTATCATGATCGTTTTATTTTCTTATATAAACACTTAAAAACAATCTAATCATCAACACACCATTAACTCATCTCATCAACTAATAGTATCACCGGTGGTTCAAAATGACCTAACCGGTTGAAGCGCCCAAGTTTCTCACGTCGTCGTCGTCGTTCAATAAAAAACTATTGTTTTGATATTACTATCATCACTTTCATTTTATTTTCATGTGTTTACACTTAGAAAAAAATTTACTTATTTAACACACCATTAACTCTATACTCATCAACTTTCAATATCACAGGCGGCGCAATATGACCTAAGCGGTTGAAGCGCCCTAGTTTCTTACGACGTCGTTTTTTTGGGAAGACCAATAATTTGCATATCATAATAATTGCTTGCTTATTTATAACGCAATATAATCTCATCCTAAACGTTTCCCTGCTCTCCAAGTGTAATATAACCGGCCAACTATTGAGTGTCCTGTACTCAATGATACGACCGAACGTAGATTCGGAATGCAAGCGATGCTATTATTACGTGAGTTATGAAGCTCGCGCGGACCCGCCCATCATATTTCACTATAGTGACGTCACGGACTGGATTTATCGCGGGAAATTTAAGCCGAAATAAGTGTCAAACTTGAACGTTAATGTTTGCTGTGTCCGCCAGACCCTATACCGTGTGATCCGCCGCCGTTGCACAGTTATCTGTAGCCTAACCGGATCTCGAACCCAGAACATTTGCCTCCCTGATGCCTTGCGCACGCAATTTGATCTCTCCCAATCATATGAAGAACTTCAATCATATGATAACGGCGACACACTTTCTAAATTTCCCATCCATAAGTAATGTATTTAACAAAATTTAATTTACATCATACACATTTATTTTTATTATTTATTTTTATTCACATAAATAACTTTTGTTTTGCTATAACTATCATAATCATTTAAGTTTGTTATATATACACTAAGAACACAATCTAATCATAGAACACCCTATATTAACTCATCTCATTAACTTTCACTATCACAGGCGGCGCAATATAACCTAACCGATTGAAGCGCCCTAGTTTCTCACGTCGTCGTCTGCTTTCCCGTCTGTAGATATGTGCCCGGGGTAGAATTGGCCCAGAGCATGGCTCTGCTAATCGTAAAAGGCGATTCAAGAGAAAAAGTCCACCTCGCAAACATCAGCTAGAATGAGCGGAGTATCTTACTCCCCGAAACTAGAGGCGAGCTCTGGCAATCGTCGTCGTCGGGGATCTTGCCCCCTTCCCTAGACGACTCCCCGGCGACGATGACAAAGACACAACGAACGATGACAAAGACGATGACGACCGCGACGTGAGAAACCCCCATTCCTCCCCTTACCCGTGGCTGGTTCTGACCAGCATGGGCGTCTCCTCCCCCCCCCCCCCTTAGGCTAGAGTGGTGCATTATGACCTTACGGTTGACGCGTCCTTAATCCAAATAAACCAAAAAAAACAACTGCTTATCGTACAAGGCGATTCAAGAGAAAAAGTCCACCTCACAAACATCAGCTTTAGTAAGAGGGGAGTATAATTATTATTTCTCGAAACTAGAGGCGAGCTCTGGCAATCGTCGTCGGGGACACCTCCCGCTTCCCTTGACGATACCTCGACGACGATGACGACAATTACACCACAAACGATGACGAAGACAATGACGACCGCGACGTGATGCGAACCCCCTTCCCTCCCCTTTCCCGTGGCTGGTTCTGACCTGCATGGGCCCCTCCTCCTTCCCCCCTTCCCTAGGTTAGAGTGGTGCATTATGACCTAACGGTTGACGCGTCCTTAATCCAAATAAACCAAAATACGTCTCGACTCTCACGTAGAGAAGAGGTGGTATTGTCTAGACTTCGTATATAGGCCACACACGCCTAACTCACGGATATATTGCTAAACCAGAGAAAAGTTTATTCCCATATGTGACACATGTGATGTACCTCATATGCTAGCAGAATGTACCAAATATGATTCCTTGCGCACGCAATTTGATCTCTCCCAATCATATTGAGAACTTCTATCTGGTAACGGTGACAAACTTTCTAAATTTCTCATCCATAGTAATCTATTTAACATAATTTAATTCACATCATACACATTTCTTTCTTTTCATTATTTTCATTCACATACATAACTTTTATTTTACTTTTACTTTCATCATTTTATTTTGTTATTTATACACTTAGAAAACAATCTAATCTCCAAACATACCTGCATTTACTCTTCTCATTTACTTTCATTCACAGGCGGCGCAATATGACCTAACCGGTTGAAGCGCCCTAGTTTCTCACGTCGTCGTTGGCGGGGAATCTTTTTTATCGTCTCTGGTAAAGCAGGGTGGCAAAGATGGCCACCTTACACTATACAAGATTGATAGTTGTGTTATAGAAAATTATACATTAATTAATTAATATGCAATATTTTCGTTTCACACTATCTCGAGTCCAGCCTCGTACGACTTTAATGGGATATGTATGCAAAGTTAAGATTCCAAGTTCTGCAGTTTGTTTTTTAATTGGTGTTGCAAATAGAATATTAAACCCGTGATATAATAATCCCGGTCGGGTCGACAAGCCTCACTAGAATGCTCTAATTACGAGCGGCGACTATTTATCTTAGCTCGGCGTTCATCAAAAGAGATGTTGTTCAGATTTATTATCATCTGAAGCTGCGTTGATTAAAGCAAACTTGATAATGAAGCTTCTCCCGTCTTGATTCGCGGCTGAGCGTGCAAGATTCGCCGATTACATGGCGGGCCCTGTGAAATTGCACTTGCCATCTCCAGCAGATAGATTTGTTAATGTTGCTCTACACTCAGACAGTGATTACAAGCTTGATGGACCAGAGAGAGAGAGAGAGATAGTGTCAAACATATAGCCATAGTTGCATTCACCTAAACTAAAAATATGGATTGTATTATGAATACATAATCAAAACACGTATAACTTATATCTTTTGGTCTAGTGTGTCAACTTACCTTTAAATTAAATTAATCAAATCTGAATGATATCTCCTATAAGGGTAATAATTCAAAGTAATTTATTTAACAAAATTTAATTCACATCATACCATTTTTTTTTCTTGTGAATTAATAACTTTACTTTTGCGTCGTCGTCGTTTCAAAAGATATCTTATCCCCGTCTGGGCCCGGGGTAGAATTGGCCCAGAGCGTGGCTCTGCTATACGAAAAAGGCGATTCAAGAGAAAAAGTCCACTTCGCAAACATCAGCTTATAAGAAAAGGGTCCCCGAATCTCGAGGCGAGCTCTGGCAATCGTCGTCGGGGACCTTGCCCCCTTGCGTTGACGACCCCTCGATGACGATGACGAAAATGACACCACGAACGATGACAAAGACAATGACAACCGCGACTTTTCCCCCTTTTCCTACCCTTATACCCGTGGCAGGTTCAGACCAATATGGGCCCCTCCTCCCCATATCCCCTAGGCAAAAGTGGTGCAATATGACCTCACGGTTGACGCGTCCTTAATCCAAAATTCAAATAATCCAAATAAAAAAAGAAATCTTTTTTCTTATCAAGGACCGAAATAAACCTGCATTCATTTACAAGCAACAAGATAATATAATATAGGTACAAAGTCCTATCCAGCTATTTGAGCAAGAATGGATTAATTTTCACATTCTACTGATTACTCTTATCACACGTTGCACAAAGACGTCACCAAGCCGAAGATAATAGAAGATTAATGAGCTATGAAGCTTAACCTTCTCCAGCTTTTATCGCGTGATATTCAATAACCCCCTCCCTTTCAAAAGACACCCATCAACGTCAGCCCTCCCCCGTCCAAGACCTAATACTTTACCAGGAAATCGGGTATTGACTGGCGCCGTATATTCACTCAAAACCGTTGATTGCACATTCACATTTTCGGGACAATTTATTTAAAAGCTTTGCTTCTCCTTCTTACATCCAACCTTACTCGTTTTAAATAATTGAACCGATTTCTAAGCTATACGTTTTCTCATTTTAGAAATAGATTTAAAAGCATTTCGAATACTAAAAATATCGTATTCGATGGATTTCGTTAGCAATTCATAAATATTTATTAAGTGCACTGATCGGTTTAGGTAGGTATCGGTATTGAGAGTGGATGCACTGAAGTGCGCTGAAAGCTGCAGCTGAGTGCATCTCGGGATGCAACGCATACAGTCGTACTGCATGAATCAAACACCGGTGACTGAAACGATCTGCCAAGAGGCTTTGTAATGGCATGCTGAGTTTAAAAGTTGAGGATTGACAACGAATTATAGTAATCAACGTCGTCAGGAGTAATGTTATTAGATTGACGAAGTAAATCTAAGTAGGTACTTAAAAGTTCTGATAAAGTACTCAAGCATTTCCCCTACATTGTCCGCGGATGTGTACCCCATCAAGAGATAACATGAGTTGAAAGAGTTATAAATGTAGAGGTTGGAGAGGTTACCCCAGTCTGGGCTCTGCTGATCGTACAAGGCGAGAATAGAGACAAACTGCATCTCGCAAACATCAACCAGTATAAGTAGGAGAGTAACCGAAACCACAAGCAAGGTCTAGCAGTCGTCGTCGGGGACCCCTCCCCTTCCCTCGACGACCACCATGACGACGACACGAACGATGACAAAGGCGATGGATGACAAACACAACGTGAGAACCCCCCCTTTTTTTCTCCCTACCCGTGTAAATTTCTCATCCATAGTTATCTATTTAACAAAATTTAATTCACATTATACACATTTCTTTCTTTTCTTTCTTTTCATTCACATATATAACTTTCATTTTGATATTACTTTCATCATCATCATTTTATTTTGTTATTTATACACTTGGAAAACAGTCTAATCATCAAACATACCTGCATTAACTTCTTCTCATTTACTTTCATTCACAGGCAGCGCAATATGACCTAACCGGTTGAAGCACCCTAGTTTCTCACGTCGTCGTCGTGTTTGTTTCTATTATTCATGGGCTCCTCCTCCCCACATCCCCTAGGCTAGCGTGGCGAATTATGACCTAACAGTTGACGCGCCCTGATTCCAAATTTAAAAAATCTAAATCTCCTGTTTGCAACCTAGTAGCTGGAGCAGCCATGTTCCGGTGTGACTGTGTTATGGTGCGCTACCCTCAACACTCGAGCCAGGCGATCTGACTGGCACAATGTTGACTCGAGCGATGCGAGATCCACCAATATCGATAACCAGGGTCGGTCTGTTGATGTTGACACTGCAGAGTGGAGATATGATGGCACATGGGGGGGGGGGGGGGGGATCCCTGCAAATAGATTCGCCTAAACCGAATCCAAATACAGAATCCAAATAGAGAAACAAACGATAACAAGCCTCTCGAGAGTTATCTATAGCGCTACTTTACACTTCTGCGCCGACACTTCTGCGCCTACACTTCTGCGCCTACACTTCTGCGCCTACACTTCTGCGCCGACACTTCTGCGCCTACACTTCTGTTCTTAAACGGGAGTATTTTACTCCCTGAAACTAGAGGCGAGCTCTGGCAGTTTTCGTCAGAGACCCGTTCCCCTTCTCTTAACTACCTCCTCGATGACGACGACAATGACAACATACGCGATGACAGACGATGGCGACCACGACTCGAGACATCCCCCCCACCCCTTTACACAATATATCCGTGGCTGGTTCTAGCCAGCATGGGACTTTCGACCCCACATCCCCTAGGTTAGGGTGGCGCATAACTACCTAACGGTTCAAGCGCCTTTAAAACTAATTAACCAAAAGCCCCGGGGAAAATAATTGAATATTCGATTTGTCTGGTTTAAAAAATGTTAAAAGATGGGAAAATAATGATATTCCAGAAACATATACAATTTCCCTGACCTGTGTATTTATCTCCCTGACATTTCCAGGTATACCAGAATAAAACAAATACCCTTCTGTAGGTCATATTATGTTTCCCTCTGTATATCTGTAATATGTTACCCGTCCCATTAGAAATACACACGAGTCCATAAAACAATGTGACCGTCACAAAATGTGTGAAATCCAACAAGCTTGAAGATTTATGATGAATATTGGGAAATATTTGCACTGGATGAAATGATTACATACATAGTTTAATAAACCCCGGTCGGATTTGGTATTCGCATACATAACTTGTATTATGCTATTACTATCATCATCATTTTATTTTGTTGTTATTATATACTTAGAAAACAATATAATCATCAAACACACCATTAACTTATCTCATCAACTTTCATTATCACAGGCGGCGCAATATGACCTAACCGGTTGAAGCGCCCTAGTTTCTCACGTTGTTCGTTCAGTGTTCACATCAACTTTAAAGCCGACCAAGCCAACTCTGTAGGCGCCGACACCATCGACGAGCGAACAATGACCAACTATAGAGCCCGTCATATTTAAAGTAGGAAACACCGATCAATGAAGCTGGACACGATTCCACCCGCGGACTGCACAACTTAGGCCCTACCTGCAACCAGACCTGGCGGGGCCGAGGACACTCCTGCTCGTGCTGCTGCACATACCTGCGGAAGAGACAAGAACTCACTTTAGTACGAGGGATGAACGTAAAACTATACCTTTATTTTGAAATGTAACAAGTTTATTACATTCCTCAAGAAAGCATAAGAAGAACTATGTCATGGCAATAACGTACACTATTGTTACAAGTACAATATGGTACCCACTCCCACTGTTCACTATGCTTAGGCTTTGTGTCACTGGGTTTTTGAAAACGCAATGTTAGATTTAAGATTTTTCTTTTTTATCATTTCGAGTTTTTTATTTAATATAAATCGGTGTATCTATTAAAGTTTAAGTCTTTGTGAACCAATGATATTTAATAATAAGTCTTTAGCTCTAACGTTGAAAACTTCGAAGTTGCTACCTCGCAAGTTTGACGCAACTATAGTGAACACTTGCAGCAAATAATTACTAAGGTAATGTTCTAGGTCTTTTTCTAAATAAACCAAACTAAATAAAAAAGGGCGTTATAGACAAGAAATGCGAACTCGACAGTTAAAGCATTTTTTAGATTATGTTTAGTAAATGAATAGGTACACTAACAACTATAAATAAAAACCCAATCATATGAAGAACTTCTGATTACGGTGATAAACTAAACTTTCTACACTTCTCATAGAAACAATTCATTAAACCACATTTAATACACTCGACAAATTTTAATTGTGTAATTCAAATTAATCAATTTTATGTTGTTTCTAAAATTTACTTTTTTTCTTTAAAAACTTTGAACCAAATTTTAATTTTGGATTTGTCAAATTTTCAAATTTCAAAAGTGCGAATACGACTAACAGGTTGAAGCAATCTTGATTTTACGGCGTCAATTTCAAATGCTGTTAGTTATTAGCTCTGTTAGATCTTTTTAGGCGTTCAAGATAAAATTCCACCTCGCTAAATACTATAAAGGGAATATCCGGACTCCCACGAAAAGAGCCGAGCTGTTGGCAATTTTCGTCTTTGCGATTGATCCCCTTCCTAGACGACCTCCACCGACTACGCATGGTAAAAACGTAGTTTACAGGGAGCAAGTACATTGAGACCGCGGTGATAACCCCCACCCCTTCATCCCCTAAACCGTGGCTGGTTCTGACCAGGGCGCCCTCTCCCCCCCCCCCTTCCTAGGGCTTATGCCTAAGGTTGGCTCCTTACCGAAATAAACAAAAACACAAACACAAATTTTATTATTCAATAATATTTGTTGTTATTATTCATCTAAGTTATATCATTTTCTTTCATTTAAAAACTTTGAAACACAAAATTAACTCATTGCATTAATTTCAATATCACAGGCGGCGCGATACGACCTAACCGGTTGAAGCAATCTTGTTTCTCACGTCGTCGTTTCAATTGCCTGCTGAAGCATAGCTCTAGCTAATCGTCAAAGGCGATTCAAGAGAAAAATTCCACCTCGCAAACATCAGCTAGTAAGAGGGGAGTATATTACTCCCCGAAACTAGAGGCGAGCTCTGGCAATCGTCGTCGGGGACACCTCCCCTTCCCTTGACGACCTCCCCGACTACGATGACAATAACACAACGTAAAGACAATGACGACCGCGACGTGAGAAACCCCCCCTTCCTCCCCTTATACCCGTGACTTGTTCTGCCTCATGGGCCCCTCCTCCCCATATCCCCTAGGTTAGAGTGGTGCATTATGACCTAACGGTTTGAAGCGCCCTGAATCCAATCAAACCAAAAAACGTGACTCGCTCTGGCACCCACGTATCTAGGAAGGTGCATTATACCTAACCGTAAGGTTGTCGTGCACTAGCTTGCACCACGTATCTGGACAGAGCACACCTCCACCGTATGATTGCGTGCACTAGCTTGCACCACGTATCTGGACAGAGCACACCTCCACCGTATGATTGCGTGCACTAGCTTGCACCACGTATCTGGCTGGCGAGAAGCCAACCACTCAATCACGGGATGTCAACAACCGTTTAACATTGGGAAAAACAAAAAGATGAATTAGTAGCGGGGTCAGTGAAAGTAATAAATTGCTTTTAAAGGACACCGCTTAAAGGGGAACCTGGAAAATGGGAAACGAAAGGGAAACTGAAATGTGTTATCAACGTGATGTTTTACGTTGTGGGTTTGTCTGTGAAGGCAAGGAGAACAAGCGAGGGAAAAGATTAAATCCATATCGCAAACATCAGCTAGCAGTTAGAGCTCCCTCTCTTATAAACTATACCCCCCGTCTGGGCCCGGGGTAGAATTGGTCCAGAGCTTGGCTCTGCTAATCGTAAAAGGCGATTCAAGAGAAAAAGTCCACCTCGCTAAAATCAGCTAGTATGAAGGGTAGTATATTACTCCCCGAAAATAGAGGCGAGCTCTGGCAATCGTCGTCGGGGACCTTGCCCCCTTCCCTTGACGACCCCTCGACGACGATGACGACAATGACATCACGAACGATGACGAAGACAATGACGACCGCGACGTGAGAAACCCCTTTCCTCCCCTTCCCCGTGGCTGGTTCTGACCAGCATGGGCCCCACCTCCCACCTTCCCCTAGTTTAGAGTGGTGCATTATGACCTAACGGTTGACGCGTCCTTAATCCAAATAAAAAAAACGGTGTAGAATTGGCCCAGAGCGTGGCTCTGCTAATCGTAAAAGGCGATTCAAGAGAAAGAGTCCACCTCGCAAACATCAGCTAGTAAGAGCGGAGTATATAACTACTCCCCGAAACTAGAAGCGAGCTCTGGCAATCGTCGTCGGGGACCTTGCCCCTTTCCCTTGACGACCCCTCGACGACGATGACGACAATGACACCACGAACGATGACGACGACAATGACGACCGCGACGTGAGAACCCCCTTTCCTCCCCTTACCCGTGGCTGGTTCTGACCAGCATGCCCCCCCCCTAGGTTACAGTGGTGCATTATGACCTAACGGTTGACGCCTTCTTAATTCAAATAACCCCCCCCCCCCCAAAAAAAAAAAACTTTCCACCCCTTACCCGTGGCTGGTTCTGACCAGCATGGGCCCTTCCTCCCCCCCCCAGGTTAGAGTGGTGCATTTTGACCTAACGCCCCTAACGGTTGACGCGTCCTTACTCCAAATAAACAAAAAAAAACATTCAAAGTAATTTATTCAACATAATTTGATAATTATACATCATACACAATGCCATTTCCTTTAAGGCCTATTTATTTATTTCTATTCAAATAAATAAATAACTTTTGTTTTGCTATTACGTCATCACAATTATTTTATTTTCTTCCTCAGTACTTGAGACAGAAATTAAAAAAGTAACTACACCGGTAATCGAACCTGGGACCTTAGCTTACCGGGCTCTGCTCTTACCAAATGAGCTATGCGGCCACCAATATAAAATTATCTAACTTTTGGTCTGTTTTGTGCAATGTAATATTATACACTTAGAAAACAATATAATCATCAAACACATACATTAACTCATTTAATTAACTTTCAATATCACAGGCGGCGCCATATGACCTATAACCGGTTGAATCGCCCAAGTATCTCACGTCGTCGTAGTCACCGTCTGGTCTGTTACTGTATTCTCGCGTCCATACGTTCTTCCCCTTTGAAAAAAAAGTTAATATAATTATAATAAACTATAATATCCAAGGAGGCGCAATATAACCTAATGGTTGACGCGTTCTTAAACTTACTAAAGTTCTAAACTTCTTTCCAATTCGACGATATCTTGGCCCAAGGATACTAGACTATTATACTCTCTAGGCATCCATAGCAATACGCGATTTATAAAATAAATGACTAACTAACGATGACAGTTAATTTATGTTCATTCCAGCTTCCATTGCAGCTTCCATTGCAAACCATTCCGTAACCATGCACTTTCTGTGTTACATTTTATTGTCTGTATAGCACGTAATGATTTAAAGTTGAGATATTTGGTGTTATTTACATGCTAATTACACGAATTAATTGTAGTGTAATACTACTCTAGTACAATAGAACATACATAGCAAACCATATTATAAAAATCCTTTAATTTGGGATGGAATACGTCGTCGACGATCGAGAATCTGAGGATTAAAATTTAGAATAACACGCGCGAGAATCTGAGGATTAGAATTTAGAATAATCAGAGTCGATATAGAAGTTCTCAGTTAAAACTTTATTATCGACTCGGTTATAATAATAAGTCTCTACGGCGGTGGTTCTTCGAGCAGGCCAAAGAGCTTGGAACTTAGACAATCTGTACATCGTACCGGCCGTGACTTCATTGTTGTCCCGTAGAATGTTTTTTCTGTGTGGCCATATTGTATCATTCCTCTCGTGACGTTCATTGAAGAGTTGCTGTGTTAAATTATTGTTATTTATGTGTTTAATCTAGGCATTGACCTATCTCGTGCATCTGGTTGTAGTCTTTAGTAGATTCGCTAGTAATCTATGCGGCTTACTCTGCCGTACCGTTCTTAAGAGTGTGGTTATTACGTGGTTATCCTGGTAGCATTTTCTGTGAAGCACTAGGCCTAGGTAGGCCTAGGCCTAAATTGTTTCCTTGGCATCTCCACACATTGTACTGGTTTATTTTGGTGCATTTACTTAACGTGATGTGAGAACCCCCTCTTTCCACCCCCTCCCCGTGGCTGGTTCTACCCAGCATGGGATATTCCACCCCACATCCCCTAGGCTAGAATGGCGCATTATGACCTAACGGTTAACGCGCCCTAACACCTAATCCAAAAGACCTATTAAAACTGAATTCAATGTTTGGTAGTCCCGAAGATTCGGAACACCATTCCTATTTGTTAGCCTGTGGCTAAATCTGTTCAGCACTGGACTCTTTCCATCATTGCCTTGCCCGTGGCTGGTTCTGACCAGCATGGGCCACTCCTCCCCATATCCCCTAGGCTAGAGTGGTACATTATGACCTAACGGTTGACGCGTCCTTAATCCTAATAAACCAATCTCCTCCCCCTTCCTCTAGGCTAGAGTGGTGCATTATGACCTAACGGTTGACGCGTCCTTAATCCTAATAAACCAATCTCCTCCCCCTTCCTCTAGGCTAGAGTGGTGCATTATGACCTAACGGTTGACGCGTCCTTTAATAATAATAAAAAAAAAACAATTAAAATTCAAACCTCAAGATTTAGTTCAACCTGTATTAATATAATAATATAATTATTTTACCCATGTACATAAATAAAATAAATAAATAAATAAATTTTATTTAGAGTCTACCCACTCAGTTATGTAACTGATTTTCAGTGGGGGACTTTAAATCAAAGCGACCAAGCCAACCCTGCAGGCCCCGACGCAATCGACGAGTGAGCGATAACCAACCAAAGATCGATTTTTTTAATAGGAAATATAGCAATCAGTGGTATGGACAGTGCGAACACCCGCGAATCAACGCCAGAATCAACAAGGCCGATTCAGAACAACTCTGAAATTTATTATGTGCTTCGTTGCTAGGACGGCTCCAAAGTCACCGTTTACAAACTCCTAAGACAAGAACTGATGGACTGAAGTCCAAATCAGAAGTTAAAAAACTTCTGACTTTAGCGGGAATCGAACCCTGGACCTTCTGCATTGGAAGCAGATACGCTAACAACAAGACCAACGAGCCACACACAAGACCAACGAGCCACACAAACCAACGACAAAAAACAAAATAGGGCCATCTTTGAGGCCGACTTCAAAATATCAACATCAATCTGAACGTATCAGATTGTAGTTGTACCATTTCCATTACTACTGTAAACAGCTCTTGCACCCCCGACCAAACCAACGCAAACATCCTCCAAACTTCCTGCACATACACGAGTGTACACTGAACCCATTTCGTCTCTGAATCTACTCCAAGTTATTCCGACAATGTGGAATATTTGCTAACCTCTGTAGTATCTGTGTGGATGTGGCCGCCCCACAACACACAGCACAGGCTTGATAGGAGCATCCAGGTGGCTTCACAACGCGACTACACAACATGTAGTAATGTGTCCCGGGATGTTTTATGATATTCATATCCCTCATCGTTCTGTTTCCCACTGAATTGAAACATCCTCGGAGGTTTTACAGCTTCTAGGGAGCTCATTATAGTGATACGTACCCTTAGCTTAGCCTGGCTTGGGCCCCCGGGGAGGACGGCTTAGAATATCACAGACTTTTACTAACTACGTATACCAAGTATAGGGCAGTGGATATTTTAGTCGCATTGCACGAGGAAAGTCAGCATGGGGACTCGCAAGTCGCTTTTATATCAATAATGTAACAAACAAGACTATGGCACACAATTCGTCTGGGCCCGGGGTAGAATTAACCCAGATCTTGGCTCTGCTAATCGTAAAAGGCGATTCAAGAGAAAAAGTCCAGCTCGCAAATATCAGCTAGTAGGAAGGGAGTATATTACTCCCCGAAACTAGAGGCGAGCTCTGGCATTCGTCGTCGGGGACCTTCCCTTTCCCTTGACTACCTCCCCGAAGACGACGACAATGACACCACGTACGATGACGAACACGACGTGAGAACCCCCCTTCCTCCCCTTACCCGTGACTGGTTCTGACCAGCATGGGACTTCCTCCCCACATCCCATATAGTGGCGGCCTAACGGTTAACGCGCACTTAATCAAATTAAACATATAAAAAAATTAATACTACATCACTAATGTTTGCTATTGATCTCGTATCATTTTCTTTTCTTTTATAAACAAAGAAAACAATAAACACACCATATAAACTCATTTCATACTATAAAATAGAACAGGCGGCGCAATATGACCAACCGGTGGAAGTGCCATAGTTCTCACGTGTCTCAATAGCTCTAATTTACTAGCTCTAAGTCTCACTAGCACTTCAAGTACCACCCAGGATGCAGACATTCAGAAAGTTTTCATAAGAAATTGCTCCCGGAAATTTGTAAGAAATGAAGGATTTTTTAAAAGGACTTGAATAGAATTCGCCAACGCCCAAAGACTGAAGACAAACGTTAAAAAAACTTTCAGTCGGGCTTCCCGGTGGCGGGATTTAAACCTGCAATCTCTTGATCAGAGCTCACGCGTTATACGCACAAACAGCATCTGTCGACACAACGATGTTTTATCTTTCCAGACCATAATGTGCTTAAAATTTTAGGCACAAACAAAATTAACAAGCCCTTATTGCAAAGAAACCAAGAAATAATTAAAAAAAAAGTAATTAGGATCTTGAAATAAAATAAGATATTATTTTGATTGCAAAGGTGTCCAATGATAAGCGATGGGACGAGTTTTCCTCTAGATCCGAGCACAGTTTTCCCCTCCTCGGAGGGTCAAACCTGGGAAATGTTAAACCCGTCCTGGAGCGAGATGATGGCCCAGAAACTAACGCCCTCATTACAAAAATTTACAACATAATTACTCCGGAATCCCGAGGCCCCACATCGCCCCCCCCTCAAAATGATGGGTTTAATAAAACGACGCGCTGAGCTCGCCGGTTTGTACCCAAAGACAGAGTAGCTCGGTAGAGCCGATAGGGGTAGCGAGCATGTGATATCCCGTCTCATATTTTTGGCAAAAATGTAAAAACTGTGGGGGCCTTGCGCACGCAATTTAATGAGCCTGGGGTAGTTTTGGAAACAAAGAAATGGCAATCTTTAAAATGCGACACAAGAGAAAGTCCATCTCGCAAACATCACTATTTACGTAAGGGAGTATTTCCAAAAACAGAGGCGAGCTCTGGGACCTCCCCGACGACGGTGACAATCCCATACAAAACGTGATAAAGACGATGAGACAACGAGGTTAAAAATCCCCCTTTACCCCCCCCTGCCCGTGGCGGGTTTCTGACCAGCTTTGGCCCCCCTCCCCCCCCACATCCCCTAGGTAGATGGCGCATTATAAACCCAAGGGTTTTACAAAAATTGGGCCCAGACCCTTCCTCCCGGCTCTTTTTTTCCTTTTTTAAAAAAGGCGACAAAAGGCAGTGGGTTTGGGGGGCCCCCGAAAATAAGATCTTGGGTGACTGGAGGAATCAAAAAGGGGGGCCTTCATGCATATATTTTCACTTTCCCACACTCACATTTACTCTACAATCTATCTATTTTTTATTTTTTTCATTTTTTCTACCTTCACCAAAAATGCGGGCCCCCTTTGTTTTCCCAAAACGTCTACCGCCGTGTTTGCCGTCCCCCCCCCCCTGGGCGCCCCGTGCCGGGGGAAAAAAAGGGGATCCGGGGTTTTGAGGAAAATGTTTCTTGCGGGGAAACAGGGCCCAAACCGAAAATTTTTGGCCACCTGCTTCATCATAGAGGGGAGTTTTCAGAACTAGCCCACCTGGGTCAATGGGCTAGGCAACTTTTTTGTCCCCTTTTAAATGTTCCCTTTGGGGCACCCCGGGAAATGGGATTGCGTGGGTTGTATTTCCCAAATGTGGAGAGCTATGGGAAAAAAGGGGGGGGGAAGCCAAACCCAAAACTGGTAAAAGACTTTTGCGCCCATGTCTTTGGTCCCGGCCCAAAAAATTGGCTCTTTCCTACATACCATCCTGATGAAAAAAGAAATTTTTAAAATTTTCCAAGGCCCTATTTTGGTAAAACCCAAAACGGGGGCTAGTTGATTTTTTTTCCGGGGAAATTTTTTAGGTTGTCCCCTTTTCTCAAAGGGAAAATTCTTAATCACCCCAAATCACCCCCATTTCCCATCCCCAAAAAAAACAATTCCCTAAAGGGAAAAAGACCTAGGTCTTTATTTGAACCAAAAAAAACATTTGGGGACACTATGGTCAAAAACTAAAAAACCTAGTCCCAAAATTCCCAAAAAATTTTGACAAAAAAAATCCTTAAAAAGAGAACACAAACTTTTTTTAAAAAATTCATCAGTTGCAATTGCAAAAGCGATTAAAGGGAATACAGTTCCCTGTAAAATCATTTAGGGAAAACTCAAAATGGATTGCTTCTATTTGGAGACTGCTAATGAAAAACAGTCTAAAATTATTATTTAAAAACCCCCCAAAATTTTTGACTACCTTTTTAAAATCGAATTTAAACCCGCTTTTGAAAAACTTAAAAATTCTAAAGGAATTATTGTTGTCGGGATCTAAAATTGTTCCCAATGGGGGAAATTAAAAAAGGAAAACTTTTCCAAAAACCAAGGTGTCTTTTAACCTTGTATAGAAAAATTACCCGGTTGATGGAGAAAAATTTTCCCAAAACTGGCACAAAAAATCCTAAACCTTCAACACAAGGGAAATTTTACCGGGAAAAGGTGTTAGTGGGATACCACATTTTAGATGTCAAAACCCTATAAACCAAACCCCATGAGATGTTTTCACCTGTAAAAGTTTTGGGGAAACCCCAAAAAAATGTCTGTAAATAAAACCTATTTGAAAAAATTGCGGTTACAAATCTCAGGGTGAAGGGGAAAGTGTAAAACATCCAAACGAGTGTGCCCAATTGTAGTGGTCCACTTTTCTTCTTTTTCCCGTGATTGCCCTAGTTTTGGCCCGGAAGAGAAGAAGATTTTGAGATAATGGGGGTTTGCCCAAACTTAATGTTCATGGGGAAAGGAAAAGGTTTAAAATTTTTACCACACCATCTAATTTTCCAGTATCATTTCGAAAGCCGAAACAAAAAATAGTAGAGGAAAAAATTGCAACAAATCGGGGGAAAAAAAAACACAAAACACCCTTTTAACCCAAACCTTTTAAATCCCCAAGCTGATGCGGCTACCAGCCCATGTTAAAGGGACATCCCCTTGGGGTTCAGGAAAACCCGCAAAGCAAAAGGGAAAACTATTGAAGCATTGTTTGGGAAACCAGAAATAAATTCAAGATCAATTAAAAAAAAACAAGAAAAGCAACAACAGGACCGGAAAAAACCTCTTAAAAGAGTTAATTTCCGACTCGATCTAAAATTCCGAGAAAAAAATTTAAAGGAAAATTTTTCCCAACAGCAAGACGTCAACACCCCCTGTTGATGGTAAAATTTGGGAAAGAAAATTTTACCTAAATCCCCAAAAAAAAGAAAAAAACTCAAAAACCCATTAGAGGTTTTGTGGGCCCCCAAATTTTAAAAGAGGATTTTTAAAGACCCCCAACCCAAAAAAAAACAGCCCCCACTTTCTCACTTACTGATGAAAATTTTTGGGGGAAATGGGTTTAAATGGATGAAAACCCTTTTTGATTTTTTAAAAAACCCCAAAAGGTAAAATTTAAAAAATAACAGCTGTTTTTAAGTTTACAACAAAAATTTTTAACTAAAACTTAAAGGCTACACAAATACGGGGAAATTGAAAGGGATTTTTTATCCCAAACCCTAGAAGAGCTACGCTAACTCTTACAAAACACACAAACCCTTGATCTTATTTTTACAAGAAATTTTTTTTTCAAACCAACTGAAAACCCCTACGGTTAAGGGTTATACAATTACCGTAAGGTTTTATTAGGAGGGGTAAAACCTTTGCACAGGGAGGTGTTGCCATTCGGGTTTCCCATGCCCTCTGTGTATGCCACTAAAATTCCAGGGGGGGACAACTCGCCTTCAGGCCGTCGCCTTTACAGCTTACTTTCCCAAAATTTGAAACCACATTATGCGTATTTACTTTTCCACCACCATTAATCATTAGCAGACGCGAAAATGGGGCTTTTCGGATAAATTTAAACATGGCCCCCCGTAATCTTGGGTGGTGTTTAAAAAACGCTCACCATATTTGACTGGGGATCAGTAGTTTTTTGATAAACGGGGTTGTTTTTGGGGCAGATTTTCTAAAAAACCAATGATGGTTTCATTTTTTAAAAGGGGCCGAGGGAACCCCATTTCACTTCACATTCTGGCATTTTTTTCAGCCATAGTTTTAGTCATGTTTTCCCACCATTCCCTATCGCTTGATCTCGAGCAAACATGTGTTTTATGATTTACATGGAAGTATCTTTTTCCAACAGGTGAAGTATTAAACTACAATGGGCCACACAACCCCAGGTCAGGGTTTGGAGCCCTTGCGAAAGTGTTTGGGGGAAATTTCCCCAGGAAATTAGTAAATTTCCCCTTTGCCAAGGGGACTTTACATTTCCCCCGTGCCCCCAAAACGGTTTTGTCAATAATGTGAGTAAAGCTTGTTTTGATGCAGCATATCCCAAATTCCCCCACTGACTAGGGGGGAACCCAAACGCCGTCGTGTCGCCCCCGGGTTGGAAAAAAAGATTGTGCTTTGGGCCCCACAAGGCAAAAAAAGCAGCTTTTAAAAAAAATTAAAAAACATTTCCCCAAATTTGAAAATTTAATCAATTTTTAAACAAAGAAAAGCGAAAACGAGACGAATTATCAAACCCAAATAAGAGGCAGTCCCTGGAAAAAAAATGTTCTTCTAAATTACAGAAACCCCTTCCCGATGGTGTGGAAAAAAATTAAATCAATTGTGGAAAGTCAAAGGGAAACCCATACCCGCTATCAAGGATGGCGGGCAATTGTTTTCTTTCTCCCGCAGATGGGGCTTTAGTACTGGTACCATTTTGCATCGGTAAGCAGTAATGGGACGATTTTTGATGCAGAATTTTTAGCAAAACAAGCATTTTTAAGAAACTCGAAAACCCTTTAAAAATTTTTTCATCTGAAAAAGATGACCATTTCAACAGAGCGTTCCTTTGGGGAACTCCGTATGGGTTTAAACTTTATTACGTCCCCACATCTGTGGGGGAAGACAAAATGCACAACGACCGTTTGTGCAACCCGGGGCTGTCCCAAACCTTGGAAAATTATTATTTTATTTTTTAAATAATTTTTGTGGTTTGGGGGTTTACAAAATTTCCCCGAATAGTTGGGTAGGGCCCAAACTTTTTTCACCCTTTTCAAACCCACAAAAGATAAGTCGATGCCCAAATTTTATTCGCCCTATTTTTCTGACAAGTTGCCTTTTTTTTCAAAATTTTTCGAAAAGAGGGTCAAAAAACGACTAAGTGGATGGGGAGGCACGCAGTTTTTTTGGCGAACCCTCCCCAAATTTGGGTTTCCTTTAACGTCGTTGCACCATCGACCACTTAAATTTCCCATTGAGACGTTTATTCAAGAAGGGTTTGGGGGGGGGAAACAACATTTTTTGGGGCTTTTTAAAATTAAAAAAAATCGATACAAAAATGGGGGTATAATATTCTTCAACAGTTCACGAGTGGGGGGTTTTTGAGGGAAAATGCCAAAATTTTTAGAAAAACCCTTTTAAAAAAATAGAACTTTCAAAGTGCGTGTTAAAAATGTTTGTCCCAAATTTTTTTTTCCCAGGAAACAGGTGGCCCCCAAGGCTCGGTCTTGTTTGGTATCATGTTTTCTTTTTGGGAAAAAACAGGGGGGGTGGGGTTTTAAACCCAAAGGGGCCTAATGTCGGGGCCAAATTTTTAAAATGACCTGGGAAAATTTTTACGATCGGGAAAATTTTTCAACAAATCAAAGGGCACGTGCAAATTGGAATTTAAACCAATTTTAAGTGAATGGGCTCGAAAACGGGGGGCCCGATTTTTTCTCCCGAAAAAACTCAGTTTCATTTACTTTTGCCGTCTTTAAGGAATCCAAAATGGGCCCACAACCCATCGTTTTAAAAATTTTGAATTCTCTACAAAAAAAATGTCCGGCCTTCTCGGGATGGTGTTTTTACAAAAAGCTAAATTTTGGGAAAAACCCAGTTTTTGAGTTTCGCAAAAAAAAGGGA
Organism: Sweltsa coloradensis; assembly: GCA_024449915.1. Taxonomy (NCBI): domain Eukaryota; kingdom Metazoa; phylum Arthropoda; class Insecta; order Plecoptera; family Chloroperlidae; genus Sweltsa; species Sweltsa coloradensis. Next base: position 173,010 of record JAMZAV010001253.1, read on the forward strand.
TGTTTTCAAATCAAAAAATATTGGGAAAATTCTCAGAAACATCGTTTGGGGTTTCAGATAGGACTTGCCCTTTTAAAAATTTACGGATCCCCTAGTTTGCTTTCCAAAATTTAATATGGATGTTTCCTATACTTTCCCGCCCAAATAACACAACCCTTAAACCTTTTAGACACTGTTTCCCCCATTGTGGTCTTGTATTTCTCTTGGGGGCTTTCGAAAAAAAGCCCCGGTATTTGGTTGTATGCCGGGGTCCCGGGGTGTCCTCCTTGGCAGAAAGGAGAAAACCCCTTATGGGTAGTATGTAATGAAAAAATTTAAAACTATGCCAACCCTCCACAAATCGGGAAAGTTTTTAACACGACATATGTCAGGAAAACTTGATAAAAAACCCAAACATCTCTTTTCCCAAAGGGGTTTAAGATGTAAAACTTTTTTTTTAAAAATTTTTTAAATTTCATCTGCCAAAAATTTTTAATTTTTTATTTTGCCAAAAAACCCGCCCTGGTTTACACCCGACCGATTATTATATTTGACCTTTGTCGTTTTTGTTAAAAAAATCCTTTCTTGGGGATAGTGGGATTCAAAATTAACTTTAGAAAGAAATTTGGGCCCCGGGAAAACAAGGTTTACTTTGGTATTCCCAGATGGCCCAAAATTTACCAAAAAGGGTTGGGAAATGCCCCTTTTATTTTTCCCCCTTAACTGAAAAGTTTAGGGCCCAAGCGACGTGTGTTCAGTTTTTTTTCTGCAGAGTTTTTCGCCCTCCGTGAAGCTCTTAAATTTCATTTTACGCTGTCGTTTTTTGGAGAATACCTTTTGTGTTTTAGATGCTTAAGTTTTACTTCAAGCTATTTTTAAAATCATGTATTTTATCATCCCTTTGGGACAAGACATCCAATTTAAATTTTGAAAAAATAACCTCTAAGGGATATATAATAGAGTTTTTTCTGGATAACCGGGACCGTGGGCATAGAGGGAAAGGAAAACGCTTTATCGGGGGTGTAAGGAAACTTCCCGCGTCGCGACGTTTTATTTTAATCTATTCCCCTTCCAGATGTCAAGAGTGGATACAAGGCAAAGATTGTTGGGTTTTCGGGCAAGGGATCGTGGGATGTGTTGCCCCCAAAAAACAAATTGCATAGTGTGATGCCCCATTGACTAACAAAAATTTGTCCCCCACGTCTCGACTCTCACGTAGAGAAAAAGGTGGTATTTTTCTAGAATTCGTATAGGGCCCTTTCCAAAGCCTAACTCACGGATATCTCTTAAAACCCGAGAAAAAGGGTTTTTCCCCTATGGGGAAACATGTTTTATGTACCTTTAACCGTGCATCTATGCTAGCAGAAAGTGCCCAAAAATTTATGCTTGGGGCACGCAATTTGATCTCTCCCAATCATAAAGAAGAACTTCTAAACATAAAGATAACGGGGACAAAACTTTCTAAATTTCTCATCCATTGTAATCTATTTAAAAAAATTTAATTCACATCTTACACATTTTTTTTTCCCTTTTTTTTATTTTCATTTACATACATAAATTTTTTTTTGGGTATTCCCTTTTTTCATTTAAATTTTTTTTTGTTATTTTAAAACTTAGAAAAAAAAATTAATTTATCAAAAAATACCCGATTCCCCTCTTCCAAATTTTCCCTTTTATTTACAGGGGCGCCCAAAAAAACCCCAAAACCCGGGTTTTAAACGCCCCAGTTTCTCACGTCGTCGTCCCTCCAAAAAACTCCCAAAAACTTTCCCAAACATAAAATTCTTCTACCTTGTGATAGCGGCGAAAAACATTTTTTGAATTAATTTATTCAAAGAATTTAAACAAAAAAAAAGATATTTAATTTTACACAAAAAAATATTACATTTTTTAATCAAGAAAAAATAATTTTTCTTTTGCTATTACTATCATCTCCACCAAAATTTTTTTCTTTTTAACCCCTTTGAAAACAATAAAATGTCCCAAAACACCAGAACTTATTTCACCACTTCCGTAACACAGGCGGTGCAATTGACCTAACCGGTAAACGCCCCTAGTTTCTAGTCGTCGTCTCCCGAGGTTTGCCCCCTTGTGTTCCAAACGAGTATTTGTAAAAACGTTGGTGTCACTTTCTTCCCCACCCCGGTGGTTTTGACCCTGCACATGGAGCTTTCATCACACCCCCTAGACTAGGTGGGGCATTAGACCTCACGGTTGCGCGCCCAGTTTCACGTGTCGTCTCCCGGGGTTTTGCCCCCTTGTGTTCCAAGAGTCATTGTCGTGAACGTTGTGTGCACTTTTTTCCCCCCACCCGAGGGGGTTCTGACCCTGCAGCATGGAGTTTTCCCCCACACCCCCTTAGCTGAGTGGGGCATTATGACCTCACGGTGACGCGCCTTAAAAAATAACTTAACTAAACATCATTGCACATATCATATCGTTTCGGGAAATTCATAGTAAGGGTCGCCACTAGAATAGTATCCGTTCGTTCTAACCAGGGTTTAATCCATACTTGACAGATCAACCCCAGTAAATTTAATCTTCCACAACATCAATACTCGTTAAAAAACCCTCGTCTGCGCTTGTACATTACACGTGAAATCACAATTGATTCATGGCCGTTTCTCCTAAATGTGTTTGACCCCGTCGGGGCCCCGGGGTAGAATAGGCCCAGAGCAGGGCTCGCTAATGTACAAGGCGGGGGAAAGAGATAAAGTCCACCTCTCAAACATCGCTAGTATGAAGGGTAGAAATTACCCCCCGAATCTAGAGGCGAGCTCTGGCAATCATCGTCGGGGCCCTTTCCCCCCTTCCTTGACGCCCCCGGCGCGATGACAATGACACAACGAACGATGACAAAGCGATGACGACCGCGCTGGAAACCCCCCCCCCTCCCCTTCCGGGGCGGGTTTCTGCCAGCACGGTCCCCCTCCCCCCCCCCCCCGCCTGGCTAAGTGGCGCTTATGACCTAAGGGTTGACGCGTCCTTAATCCAAAAAAAAAAACTACCTGCGCTGTGTACATTACACGTGTAATCAAATTGATATCATGGCCTTTCCCCTAAATTTTGGGGTAACTTCACCCCGCAGGCGGCGTGAGGGGAAAAGGGTCGTGGTCCTGCTCGGCTGACAGACATCAACGTGTCAACGACGTGTCAGGGTTCAGGTTAATTAATTCACAGAGAGACGCGTTTAATAGCTGAATTCAAGCAGAAATGTTGATGTGTGGTGGAGCAACGGATATAGTCACAAATGGGATATACAAGCTAAATATGTCAGTTGTTTTAGGCAAGATGCTGCACTTCATAGATTTGGATTCACATATAACATTTAATTTATTTGTGTCGATTTCAATAAATACCAATTATTTTGCTATTACTATCACCACTTTTATTTTCTTAAAAATACAATATAATCTTTAAACACACCATTAACTCACTCATCATTCATTATCACGGGGGCGCAAATACCAAACCCGGTTGAAGCGCCCTAGTTTTCCGACGTCGTCAAGCTCAGATAAAATTTGACCCTTATAAACCCCCTTTTTAAGGAAACTATGTTTTTCTCCAGTGTGAAAATACCTAATACTGATACAATATACAGGGCCTATCTTTTTTCCTCAAACCCAAGGTATCCCCCCCAAAATCCATCGGGGCTCAGGGTAGAAGGGGCCCCAAAACATAGCTCTGTAATCGAAAAAGGCGATCAAAGAAAAGTCCAATAGAAACATCAGCTATAAGAAGGTAGTATATTATTTCACAATTTAGGGGCGACTCGGCTCGTCGTCGGGGCCCTTTCCCCCCTTCCAGTGACGCCCCCTTTCCCCTTGACGACCCCGATGACGATGACGACAATGACCCCACGAACGATTAGAAGACAATGACGCCCCCGGGGACGTGAAACCCCCCCTTTCTCCCCTTACCCGTGGCTGGTTCTGCCCAGCGGCCCTCCTCCCCCCCCCCCCTAGGCCATCGTGGCGCATTAGACCTAACGGTTGACGCGCCCTTAACCAATGAACAAAAAAACTTTGTTGGGGCCCTGGGTCTTTCCTGTTTTGATTCGCCCTATTCGAACAGGCTACGCGGCTAAATCACTATAACTCCAAAACAACGAGAGAGGTTGTTCCTCGATGTACACCGTGTTAGGCCAATTTTTACCGTTCATCATTTTTAGCAGAATGTCCCAAACAGATGCCTAAATTATTTTTTAAAAAACATATGGAACATCTATCATATGATAATGGGGGAAAAACCTTTCTGGGCCTTTCCCCCCATATACCCTAAAGGCTAAGTACCGCATTATCCCTAAGGGTTTTGACGCTTAATCCTAAGAACTAAAATTGATCAACGTCTGATGTTTTAAACATTGTTCTGCATCAAGGCCGATACGGGAATTTTTCTGGTGGCCCTCGAGAGACATTCCCTACATCATATGCTAGAGTTTGTACCAACTATGATGCCTTGCGCACGCAACTTGATCTCTCCCATGCAGTCGTCTATCATATTACGGCTACAAACTTTTTAAATTTCTCATCCATAGTATAATCTATTTAACAAAATTAAATTCCCATCATACACATTTTTTTATTTTCTTTATTTTCATATATATAAACTTTTATTTTGCATTACTTTTCATAAACATCATCTAAATTTTAAATTTGTTTTTTTTTACATTAAAAAACAATCTTATCATAAAACACACCTCCCTTACCTAATCTCACAACTTTCATTCACAGGCGGCGAAATATGACCAAACCGGTTGAAGCCCCCTAGTTTTCACGCGTCGTCTCTAAGAAGGTCACCGGCTGTTAAGCCTACCGGACCTCACCCAAAAAAGTTAATAAGCTTTTAAAAAACGTTTTCTCCCGGAAAAACCCAGCTATTAATCACAGTTTGGAAAAAATATTAAGTTTTATTTCGATAGTGAAACGATAACCAGACTTACTTATCAAATATTGGAAATTTGTTAATATTCTAAATACTGTGATAAAATGAATTAAAATATGTGATATGAGGCGTTTTTGGAAAAACATTTGACCTCTTTTCTGCCCAAATTCCTGGACATTAACAATGGGAATTCAACTTGGGAATTTTATACAAAATGACGTAGTTTTGGGACCGTGTGAGTATTCAAGAAAAGAAATTTACGCCAAACCCAAAATCTATCAATATTTTTTTTAAAAAAAAACGCTATCTTCATTATTTAATTTTGTGGTTTTAAATGGCAACAAGTAAAGTGTTTTCTTTTTCTTTGGGGGGGGGAGGGGGGGTAGAGGGCGGGGAAAACGAAAAATTTTTTTAATAAAATCTGAAGCATAGGGAACGAAAAAGAAGTTTTTTTTTATCCCAAAACAATTTAAGTACACTTTAACATAATCAAAAAAGAGCTACAATTTTTCTATAAATAAAAACTGTGAAAACCCCCTCTGGGCCCGGGGTAAAAAAAGGCCCCCAGCATGGCTTGCTAAAAACAAGGCGATTCAAAAAGAAAAAGTCCCCCTCGCAAACATCGCTAGTAAGAGCGGGGTAATCCCCCCTCTGGGCCCCCGGTAGAATTGGGCCCCGAGCATGGGTGTGCTTAAAAAAGGGGATTTAAAAGAAAAAGTCCACCCCGCAAACATCATAGTAAGAGCGGAGTAATTCTCCCCGAAAATAGAGGGGAGCTCTGGGAAATCGTCGACGGGGACACCTCCCCCCTTTCCCTTTTACGATCCCCCGACGACGATGACGAAAATGCACCACAAACGATGACGAAAAACAAAGACGACCCCGACGGGGGAAAACCCCCCCCCCTTCCCCCCCCTTACCCGTGGCTGGTTCTGCCAGCATGGAACCCCCCGGTGTACCCTATCCCCCGCTAGAGTGGCGCATTATTCATAACGGTTTACGCGCTCTTTAACCAAAAAACTTAAAACTCATTTTTTATAACTTTTTAAAAACAATATAATCACCAACAAACACAAACTTTTTTCATCAACTTGCAATATCACGTCCCTCAATTGACATAACCCGTTGAAGCGCCTAGTTTTTCACGTGTGTGAGCCCAAGCTGAGGTGATTTATATTTTTTTAAGATTTTTTAAAATAAAATATTTCCCTTATTTACAACAAGTTAACATGTTTTCTTTTTCCACCAATACTTTTCTTCAGGTTCCAGGAAAGCCACCGTAAGAACAAGAAACTCCCCCAATGCAAATGGAAAACAATCCAGTAATGTGGCCCCGAGCGTCGCCAGACACGCACGAGAGAGGTTTTGCTCCCCCCAAGTCGGCCCAGCGAGCAAACGACGAACTGCGCTAATCCCACCGCGTTCAATTTCCCTAAGTGATCTAGAAGATTTCGCTAATTAATATCCACATTTCGAATTTGCAATTTTCTTGCTAAATGGAAAGTGGAAATCGAAAGTGATAATTACAGCGCTTCGTTTTAAGTTGTTTTAATCAGGATTTTTTCCCTTAGTTTGGAGTTCTTTGGAAAGGTTCTAAGGGTTTTGGTGTCGGTGCCGAGTTAATCCGGTGGAAGTGCGCGCGCCCTCTTGGACGCAAACCTTTAGATTCCGAAGTAGTACAGCTAAGAGGGCAAATGCGGGAAAGGGGGGACTGGCGAACTAAAAAAACAGGAATTCAACAAGGGGTACTGCGATAAAGAATTCGTTTCTCGACATATAATTTACGGAACGTGTTCGTGGAGTAACTTACACATTGAAAGTAATGTAATAAGCAAGTGTGTATGTATTTAATAGTTTTATTAGTTGTTATGTGATCCTTGAATCTAGATTACGCCCCTCGCAAGCGAATGGTGCGGCACTGGAATAGTTATTCTTCATATATTAGCAATTCAATACTGGTACACATTCATTCCCCCATTCCTACGTCTCGACTCTCACGTAGAGAAGAGGTGGTAGGCCTCTTGTCCAGAATTCGAATAGGCCACACACATCATAACTCACGGATATATCTAAACCAGAGAAAAAGTTATTCTCAGATGTGACAAATACATGATGTACCTTAAACCGTACATCATAATTTGCTAGCAGAATGAACCAAATTTAATATATATGATGCCTTGCGCACGCAATTTGATCTCTCCCAATCATACAAAGAACTTCTATCATATGATAACGGCGACAAATTTTCTAAAATTTCTATTCAAATAATTTTTTTTAACAAATTTTATTCACATAATAACATTCTTTTAAATTAATCTATTTTATTCAAATAGAAAATTTTTGTTTTGCTATATCTATCAACATCACCATTTTCATTTCTTCCTCTTCTTTTTACACTTAGAAAACAATATAATAATAAAACACACCATTAACTCATCTCATCAACTTTCAATATCAAAGGCGGCGCAATATGACCTAACAGGTTGAAGCGCCCAAGCTTCTCACGTCGTCGTGGTGACAAAACAATGACGACCGCGACGTGAGAACCCCCTTTCCTCCTCTTACCCGTGGCTGGTTCTGACCAGCATGGCTTCTCCTCTCCCCCCCCCCCCTCTAGGTTAGAGTGGTGCATTATGACCTAACGGTTGACGCGTCCTTAATCCGAATAAACCAAAAAAAAAAAATCGAGTAGGGCCTAAGTAACGAACCGATGGATCATGATGATAATATAAAATTTTTTAATATAATATAAATTAATATAATAAATAAAAATATAATAAATATAAATAATATATATAATATAATATAAATAATATAATATAAATAAATAATATAAA
>JAMZAV010001254.1:0-187115 GCA_024449915.1 Sweltsa coloradensis
ATAATGGTCCTAGGCCTACCATTGGTTTTCCATTTAATAATGTATTTAAAATCATTAAGTTATGTAGGGCCTAGGCCCCAGAAGGTAGGTATCAGAGTCAGACCTAGGCCAAGGCCCATTAGGCTACAAGGCTAGGCCTAGCCTTAGATGAAGTATGTTCTACATATAATACATGAGTAGTAGGGGCCTACTATTTAGATGAGTATGTTTATTGGGTTCATTGAATAAGAATACTTGTGAAACATTTCAGCAGACCAGAAGCCATCATAAAAAGCCATCATATAAACCTCTTGACTTCTTCCATTGTTGTCCAGGCATCTGTTCACTGCATACTTGATAGACAAGCTATACTAGTTCCTCCTGCCTAGGGCTTAGGCTTACAAGGTATCAAATTGATGAGGTCTTGGCCCTACCCTGGTGCTGGCAATAAGCCTAGACCCTACCTCCCTTAAGGTTGGGTAGACTACTTTTGCAGTTGGTATAGGCCTAGGCCAACTCTGTTACAAGTGGAAAAGCTTGCACTTCTTAGGTTGGTAGCCCCCAACTTTTCAAATCTTATTTTTCTTCAATAAAAACAACCAAAAACAACTTCAAATGATTTACATTTTATAATTAGAGATTTATATTATTAAAAAATACACTTACATATTTCATTTCATTCTGTTTTATTAACAATTTTAAGCTGTAACTAGCGAGGAGTGGCGCGGCCTAGATAGGCCTACCTTGCTGAGATGTTGTATTCACAGCAATAGAATCAACACGTTTTTGCTGTTATAGTAACAAAAAAAACTTCAAAATCTTTAACGTCCCGATTTCAAACGAAAGTCCTTTTGCGTTGAAAGTCCTTTATATTTAAAATAGTGACATTAGGCCTAAAGGTTTTGTGGAGTATTTTAGAAACGAGGAGTGATACGGCCTTGCCTAGGTCTAGGTCTACTGTGCCGAGATGTTGTTCTACTCACTGCAATAGAATCAACACGTTTTTGCTGTTACAGTAACAAAAAAAACTTCAAAATCTTTAACGGTGCGATTTCAAATGAAAGTCCTTTTGCGTTGAAAGTCCTTTATATTTAAAATAGCTACGTTACAGGTTTTGTAGCCTAGTTAGGCCTATAGTATTTTAAGAAAGAGGATTGATGCAGGTAGATTGGTACGATATAGAATGAAAGAGGTGAATTGAACATGGCCGACGGGCACTGTGCGTGTCTTTGTGATTAATCTGTACAATTAACCTATATAATTGTATATTTTCAGAGTGGTTCGTGTTAATAAATCGTTTATAATGAGTTCTTCTTGATTTATTTCTCATTAGTTTTATTATTCTATTAGGTAGCCTACCGGTAAACGCGTACTATTCAGTTGGCCGATAAAATAGTGTAGGCACCTACATTTTTAATGGATGTGATCATGAACAACTTTATTCTGATTAGGTCCAGTAATGTCTGGAATGGGAACGTAGTGGGAAACTAGAACTTGGCAAGGTTCCTGTTATTGTATTTACCGGGATGTGTGAACGGAAAACTTAATTATGCATCGTGTCGTACGTTTACATGAGAGGAGGCCTAAACGTCCTTCCTGTATAGTTATCGGTCAATTATTGTGCATCGACCTTTAAGGTAAAGCAAAGCCTAGGCCTAAGTTTACCGTTTGCAAATCCTAGGCTAGGCATAGAGTCAACCCCTCGCTGCCCTCCCTTATGAGTAGATAGTACCCTAATTTATTGATTTATCTACAACTAGAGTTTGCTTTATGCCAAATTGTTAATCACTTCTTCCATAAAGGATATGTAGTCTACAAATTGATATCCGGCGGATAGTGGAAAAGATAATATTGGAATGTTAAATCTGCCATTTTCTTGATTTAGTCACTTCTCGTCTTTTGACAGGTAAACAACTTTTTGAAAATTCACGATCTACGGAAACCAGTGTAAAACCCATTAAAATTTCAAAGGGGAGAGGGACATTATCATTACTAAGTATATTATAGTTGTGTCTATAATATTAACACTAAGTAAACGTGTTTTTACTTCCAGGAAAGTCTAAATTATACAAAAGCAGCTGACGTTCGGGTATTGGGTCGAGTTCGATTGGCCTAACACTCGCTCCGCTGCCATTGAAACTGTTATTCGTGAATATTCATTTTTGCTTGATTAAAATTCAATAGCAATTCGACTATTAGGCCTAACACTCGCATAAAAGTTACACACATCAACTAGGGCTGTGCGAATATTCGACTTTCGAATAATATTGTGAATAATTTTTAGCATATAGACCTATTTGATTCAAATAGTAACTATTCAAAATTTGAACTATTTTGGCTTAATTGCAAGTCTCGCAGTAACTGATAGAAAGCCCGCTAAAAGTGCAAGGTGAATTTTCGCCGCAAGAGCTTGATATTTGATTTCGAATGCAAGAAGTTTACGTTCTTGCCGGCAGATCACGCTAGCCTCAAATCAAAAAAATTTGTGGTGTAAACAACAATGGCATCAAATCCTTCATAACCTTGTCTTTGAACTGCTTCATTATGATTGTTTTGACGAGTTTTGCGAAATTTTTATGATTAAATGAATTATTTTGGTGTTCTTGTGCTGTATTAAGTTGTGGAAGATGACGACGCGTTTGCCTTCAAGTTCAAACTCCATTTGGGATTTTTTGACCTTTTGACAGACAAAAGTTCTGCTGATTGATTCTAGGCCTAGGCTAGGCCTTTCTTTCATTGCAATTAGTGAGGCTAGGCTTAGTCTATGCCTATCACTTATCTTTGTGATTAGGACCAGCCTAGGTCTAGGGCATGTTATCAAGTCAGACTTGTCTTGATTTGTGGTAGGTGGTACACCTAGGCTAGACCCTAGGTCTTGGTCTAAGCATGTTATTAAGTCACACTTGTCTTGATTTTCAGTAGGTCCTAGGCTCAAAATATAAGCCCCTTATCATCTTAGGCCATCTATGGCCTAGGCTTAGTAACTACCAAGGCCTCTCTGGCCAACAGCCACCTCATGACATTAGCCTAGGTCTAGGCTATGCTTTGCCTGCTTGCTTTTAAGAATAAAACTGGCGATGCGGCAATTTTTTTACTTTGCAGTGTCAACATCACTCCTCGTCAAGTCACTTGAAAAGACACGTTGATATGTTTTCTCTTAAATATAGCTAGCCTAGGGTAGGCCTAGGCCCTACATTACAATCTTGATCTTTTGTTTATTGTGTAAATATCAAACACCACGTACTTAATAAAACTCAACTTAATAAAAAAATGCTGCTATTCCAGTAATTATTCGAAACTATTCAAAAGTAAAATTTTTCGATATTCAAACTTTTTGCATTTGAATATTCGATTCGAACTGAAAATCACTATTCACACAGGCCTAACATTAACCCTTTCTGTGTTATGGACATATTGATACATCGGGCAATTAGGGCCTACTGAAGTTAAACTCGTAAACTAGGCCTAAGTAGGCCTACTAAGTTTTAAAATTTAAAATGTTTTAAATTTGAAAATTTGAAAATTTGGAGATTTATTTAAAGTAACATAGGGCCTATCTATTTTGATTATATCCAATGAAAATACGTAATTTTGAATTTTTTGATGAATAGGCTGCGGTAGGCCTACTCGAGTATTTTGGAATTTTTTTGCTATTTAAAAACTAGGCCTACATAAGTAGGACAAATCACATAACCTTATACAAAATATTGTCTTTAGGAAAAATCATATTGACTTTTGGCTACTCTTGTGGTAGGGTATGAAAATTATCCAAATTTGGGTAGTAGCCTAAATTTAAATCATAGAGTCAAAATTTTGAATTATTGGGTGTGAAATTAATTGCATAGACTTCGAAATTTTATTCCTAAACAATATTAGGGTACCTCATGACAATTTTTGATGATCAGGGTCAAAATTCAGAAGTTATGCTCCATCTTTCAATTTCTAGTGCAGTTGCACTCGTCTCTACTATGGCCTGGTTTTTCAATCATGGAACAAATCTGTGAACACAACCGGAGTTTAAACAGTGATTAGCAATGTTGCATTTTTCAAACTACATATTTCATTCTCGTTAATCAATGGTTCTTAAATCAGTGATTAGTGCATATGCCCTATGGTGCATATCCATAGGGCAATGCCAAGCCTATTCGCCTCGATTTTCCGCTAGAATCGCATGATCGGGAATTGACTACAGGATTCTTTACATTTTGGTTCCAGTGGAACTTACACATGGCGGTGACCAAACGTCGATCGTCCTACACTCGGGTGGGAAATTTGTCACCCTCCACAACAATAGCCTAATATGCTGTCTTCAAAATGTTGTAAAAATTCCTATTTTATCAACGTAAAGACAACTATGGTCAAACCCCAATGGTTCTGCGCACTGGTGTGAGATAAGTTTGACCATTGCCCTATTGCTATAGAAAAAATTCAACTATAGAAAGCCATGTTATGTGCTACAAGGCAAGGCGATGAATGCAATGTCAGGAAAGTGGAACTGGAAACCTAACCTAGAAAGCAGGCCTACTGCCAGATCCGAGTTTGAACTCTAGGCACCAGTATAAGTTTATTCAAATAAATAGGCCTACGTAAAATAAACGCCTACACTTTTCGATTGATTTTCTAGTTCATGGCTTGAACGCAGCAGCTGCAGGCTGCTTTGATTTTTGGATGAGCGAAGTGAAGACTTCAATTTCCTTGACCCCCCCCCCCCCCCAAAAAAAGAGTTTTTTTTGTGTTTTGTATTTTTGTCTGTTTGTTCGCGCTCTATTGGGCAAACGGCATATAGCCTATGCGATCTTGATGAAAATTTCAGGGGACCTTCAAAATCTCGGAACTTAGACATGCTACGTTTTTGGATACAATCAATCAAAATATTTCTTATGATTACCTATTGTACTTTTATGATTTTTTTTTTCGATTCAGGTTTTGGTCCATAGTGGACTCAGTTCGATTTTTGAGTTTGATTATCGAATACACAGGGCATCTATGATTAGCCGAGATGTTTTATAATCAATCGATGAGATATTATAAGGAAGCCTAAAATAAAACCAGTCACCGTTGTCATAATTAAATGTAAATAGAAGTGACTGTAGACACGGCAGTGTGATTTTCTGCTAAATGTGTTCGACTATTGGGTACTTGACCCTAGTCCTAATCCTAAATGCTTCCAATGGTAGGCCTAGAACCAATAATTATTTTTTATGTCTATGTGATGTTCTATGTGCCCATGTCAGTGTTGCTGGATTGATATGCATACACATCCACTATTCCGTGACTAGACTGGTCATGCTATCTATGGGGATTTTTTTTGTGAACTTCTCTAGGCCTTGTTTGCAATGCAGGCTCTGAGAAGAAATTGCACGAAAACGATCCCAAAACATCGGAATTCCCAGCTGTTAATTTATTATTTTAGGAAAGTCAATCCATTGATTAAACGCCAGCCGTACAGCATTTTCTACTTGGTCTAGGGCCAATAACCTAATCTATTATTATTTGTTAATAACAACTAGGGGCATAAACAAGCCTGTACCTATCAATCCAATTACTAAATCAATACAGAAGTGCCCTAGGCCAAGAGAACAGTAGGCCTAGCCTAGGCTTAATTAATATCCAAGCCCTAACCAATATTTATTTATAAGTAGGCCAAACCAGCGATTGTCTTTCTTGAATAGCTACTGTACTGTAAGCTACTGTTGATAATGGTTAATTCGGTACAAATAAGAAATGCGATATGAAATGTTACTAAGAAAAAATAAGAATCGGGCTCGTTTGCATTTTGTACGAAGCACCACTCAGTAACTGAGTGAAGCCTAGACATTTAATCATTTCACAATATACACATTCACAAATCACATTAGCACCCACTGTAATAATGGTATAACAATCTCGTGGTACAAGATTTGAGATTGCTTGTTACCTCTAGCACTTTGTCAGTTCAACTGACAGCTGGGTCATGACTGGATAGCATGGCTGGGATGGAAGATATGTGGTATTTCCACAGCCTTCTCAAGCTTCTTTTTCGTACGCGGTTTTAATACAAGCTCTTTTAAGCCTTTCTATTGGTCCATTTCAAACGAATATGAATTTAAACTGCGCCAAATGAATCAAAACAACAACCAAAGTGTATTTGGTCAAAAAGTCACACAGTATTGCCACTTCACCGATGATATGACATGTGGCTGGCACTGCCCCGCGATCAAACCTGCCGACTTGTTTATAAGGAGCTGCATGAAGAGGTAGACCGCTGCCTAAATGTAAATCATAACGAAATCCACGGCAATAGACCACAGAAAATAACAATGCATAGGCTACTGTTAATAATTTGTGAGTGAAAGTGGGTCCAAAAGAATACTCGAGTTAACTGTTTAATCGTAATTAGTTCAAGGGGTTAAACGTTAGGAAACCAACTCTGTTTTTTCATCCCTATGCCTAGGATCTACTCATATCTCAGGAATCCAATTATTTAATTCACTACATTTTTAATTACAAAGTCCCTGGGAGATATGGGACAGTGTAATTGATTTCTCCTGCGTGATGAATAATATGAACACAAATCACGATATAATATCAACCGATCGAGGGAGTCATCAACTAACGGACAAAACTTGAGTTAGGTGTCCTGTATCATTGCTGTGATCAGTTTTTGACTTGAACAATTTTATATAATTATATATCTGATATAATTATTAGAGTCAAGATCTTTTGCACTAAATTGTTATCAAGATTTGAACACAAGAATGATGGTTGAACACAAGAATGAAGATTCGCGTTCGGTGGTTTCTTCCGCGATAGATTGATTACTCCCTGATTTGCTGTTCCTGATTTTTGGCAAACCTCATATTCGTTTGAGTGGGATCGTCTAATAAATCATTTTTTTTATGTTTTTATTTTTTCTTCTTTTTTCTTTTCTTTCTTTCTTTCTTTCTTTCTTTCTTTCTTTCTTTTTTTTCCTTTCCTTTTTTCTTTAATTTTCTTTTTTTTTTTCTTTTCTTTTCTCTTCATTCCCCACCCCCTTTTTTATATATTCGATTCATTCATAAATTGCATTTAATATCCTTTTTATTTGTTATCAAATTTGTTGAATATTTAATGCATTGTTGTAATATTACTATTTCAAATATTTACTTAAATGTAGTTCATTGTTGTGTCTGCATCTATGTAATTAGATTTATTTAGTTGTCCTCCTTTGTAAATCAGTTTTTATAACTGAATAGGATAGACGTTAAATAATAAAAAAAAATAATATATTAACCGTTCGAAAGAGACATCAACTAACGGGTGCGTTGAATGACTTATTTCTCAGGGACCATCAAGGTTCTGCTGTTCTATGCCTTTGACTTCAACTCCTGACATATTTATTGATCATTTCCTCATTTAAACATTTTTACATTTAGGCCTAGACGTTTATACTACCATAAATGGTCTTGATTATTGAATCATGTTTCTAAATCGCTGATACGATGGTTTCATTGGTTTGCCTTTTTAGTCTGCAGGTTCTTTCATTTACTTGTGTAGGCGAGGCCTAGGCCTACATGTGCTGCCAAAGAGTAAACATCCTGGATCATCCCCAGTTCCTCGTACAATGTATGACTGCATACCAGGGGCGGCTCGTATATAGATGCACAGGTGCACGTGCTCCCCCTAATATTTGCGCGAACTTAATTCCAAATTTAAGGTTCGAAGCCAATCTCGTAATATTCCCAATAAATCGTCGGATTGTTTGTATGGATATTTTGGCCGGCCCAGAGCAAGGCATATTCGGCAGGAGTAATTCTGCAGTAAGTGCTGCCGCTGGGGTCTCACTCACGAATGTGGGCTCAGCTTTACATCGTTTTCCACGGTCGGCCGGCAGACCGAGACCGCAGGTTATTTCTTGAATTTAACACGTCTGATATAGCCCGGGAAGTCGCACGAGCGAATGGGTCGGAACCCGTTATTCCCATTCAAATGCCTTGGTATTTTGCTCGCAGCATTCACTCACCCCCACACTCCGTTCAGTAGCCAGTGAAAGTTGTTCGCGAAAGGGTTGGTGAAGTGAGATTAGCTGCAGTTTTCAAGTGAGCGAACAGTGTTAAAATTATTATCGTGCTGTGAAGTGAAATTATAATATGACTTCGGTTAGAAGCGATCTAAAAATAAACAGTTTTTTAAAACGACCATATAAAATCCCGAGGCCGACCAACCCCAAAATTAGAATTAATTCAAGTGTCAACATATGCGCGTGTCGGAGGAGATGAAGGGACATTATTCGCGTATGTAATATTTTAATCAAGCATATAATAATTAATTTTTTGGATTGTTTTACATAATTAACAATTACACATAGGGGAGTTTTTCCCGACCAATAAATTCGAAAAATATATTCTTAAAGTCGTTTTCCAGGTACTTGAGACCATTAGTATCTGAAAAAAAATTTGTCTCCGGCGGCCGAGTCTGTGCCCCAGACCCCTTGTTTGCCGCAGAATAAAACTTTCAAATTATGTGCAGCCCCAAAGTAATAACTCACGAGCTGCCTCTGCTGCATACATACCGTAGATATCCCTAGGTCTGGAGTCCTACCTCTGCTTTGGCCTTCTTTCTAAGCCTTATGCTAAGGCTGGTTTGTAACTTTTATGCTTGACATTAAGTACCTCAAGATACCCTAGTGCCTACTATGTTTTCAATTCTTAAGCCTTTTCACTAAGGGTGTCAAAAACTTTTTGTTTTCAATGTTATTATGCTGTGCACATGCCCACTGCTTCAGCTTCTGTAAATTATTTTCTAAAAAGTGGCTTTAGAATATTATATTTTTTATAGAAATAATTCTCCAGTGACAATATTGTACTGAGTGGTGGTGCTCAGCACTTTATGTCCAAGGGTTTATTTTTCGTAGGACACTCTGGTAAGAAGCACCGTTATTGTGTTTTCCAATGAAGGCAATCATTATCGGCACTTGTTCTGTGAAGGGTTATGGACAGTATTTTATTGCTGCTTTATGCTAATAGCTGGGTGAATGATATTTGAGATTGCGTGGTGTCTCGTCAGCAGACATGGACCGTCAGCCTTTATTACACGTTGAGGAAAATGTCGTCTAGGCTATTTTTTGGGAATTTTAATCCATTCCATTTCATAGTTAACAGCAGGCCTCCGCTCAACAAATATTTTGATTAGGGTATCAAATGATGAAGATAGATGTATCAGAACTGCATTATCCATCAAGAAGTGTTTTCCCTATGACTTGTCTCATCTAGCAAAATAATATTTATTTTACAGGCCTATTCTATTCAGAGATAGGCCTACCTTTGTGTTGTATGCGTACCACCTAAGCATTAAAATATGTTAGTGAAGTATTAACACCTTCATTTTGTAGGCTCATTCATTGCTCAAAAGTATCAGTATGTGTTTGTAGAAACTATTTTATTTAACTTGTGCTGCATTTGGTCTAGCCTATTTGCAGAAAATGGAATATATATATGTCACTGGGCATTCCAGATTTAGCTTTTAGAGTAGGCTTAGCCATAGTTTTAGGACCTACTGCGATTTTCTTTGAGATATAAAATGGATTATTGTTGTATTTTGGCCATTTTATATAATTCATTTCCCCCAGTTTTGTTTAAAAAAAAAATATGTACCCTATAATTAATTGTTCATTCGTGGGCCTATATTTTAATTTGAAAATTTATTCTATCCCATTGCTAGGCTTGAGTTCTCTTGCAGTGTTTTTAAAAGGTTTTTGCTTCTTTGATTTCAGATCTTCTCTCCTGTTTGTGGTTTCACATTTACCATCGTGAATGGTGACAACCTAATCACAAAATGAAGATCGACAAGGGTCGGCTGAAGAAGAGCACTTCTGAAGTGGTATGTATACTAATAAATATCATAATTCGTAACCTATTTCAAGTTATTATAGCATATTTTTTGTAATTTGGATGGATTTGCATTGAACTCAAACAAACCTAAAAGATGATGGAAATTGTGCTTACAAAACAAATACGTTCGTCATGTGCGGTGTAGTGTAGTGGGCAGCAGGGCCTATGATAATATAAACCACATCTTTTTACGAACTTTTATTATCCAATCGTTCAAAAAGTAACTTTTTGTAAAGTCAACCCATTTGATTTAATTACTAAATTTGTTTAATTAATTGTAATGTGTAATTGTAATTTTGTTACTGAGGTCCAAGTCCATATTTCAGGAACCAACTTATTAATGATACTTATCCTTCATACTTTAGCTTATTTCTTGGTCGACACACATTTAAGGCAAGTCACCACAAAATGGTACAGAAATTATTAAAACACCGTGCAAAAAGTCAGTGTTAAAATCAAAACTCGACAAGAAGCGATAAACAAAAGCGGTAAATAAATTTTTTGATTAGCACATCATTGTGTGTCATTCATGCATATTGTAATGTAATAATTTTAATTTTTAACAAGAATTTATTGGAAGACACTAATCTGATTTAGGCTAGACCTACACCAAAATAGGTAGGCAAAACAGATAACTAAATTGGCTTAGTTGTTCCTGGTTTAAAAATCTAGGCTAGAGCCTGATTTTGTGGTATAGGCAAAGGCCTAGTAAATGAACTACACACCAACAAAAGTCAATCAAAAATGAAATGTACGCCTAGTCTAGGGGCTTGGGATGTGTAGGTTTGGGCCAAGGCTCTAAAATATTATCTAGGTGTTAAATTTGTTCTGTGCATTTTTTGGTAGAGACATAACTCGACTATGCCTAACTTGGGCCTAGATACATAACTGTGGAATCATAAATGTCAAATACTTTTTTGTTTCCTGAAGATGGCCTAGGCTAGGCCCTAAACCTGCTCCATACTAGGTCTGGAGGCCCTAGGACTTGGGTCCAGGCCCCAGTCGTATTTGAATTGACTAGGGCTATGTTTAGGGCATTTGTTCTAAAAATTTTAGACAAATTAACAATGAATTTTCTTACGCCTCGGACTTAGCGATTTTGAGGTTAAAGGTAAACCCAGGTAGCCTGTCAAGTCTCAACTCTTTTGTTGTACCGTACTGGAAACACATCTTATACAAAAAAACAATGTGTAGGTTTATTGAAGTCAAACAAATAACATGTCTGGGCTATTTTATATTTACACACGCACGAGATAAATCATTGTTTATTTTTGGCATTTTATCAACAGTTTCATCACAAATCTGCTAGTATGAACGATTATCGATCGATTAGTTGAACTTTTGGGCTTCGGTTTGGTTATTCAGTACAGGCCTGGACCAGGCCAGTGAAAGGCCTTTGATGTAGGAACATGCAGACCTCTAGTATAAGCTACCTAGGCCAGTAGGCTACTAAAAAAATGTGTAGGCCTACACTTGTAATTCAAAGTTGGATTTATGTAATCTCGTAGGACCTTAGTATACCTCAGGGCTGCCGTTTTAACGGATTTTATCCGTTTTTACTGATATTAAGGGTGCAAAACGGATGAACAGATTTTTAGTCTTCTATGGAGAAACAGCCAAGCACTGTTGCGTTTTGGGAGGATGCAAGTTAAATTGAACAGCCAAGAACACACAATGGAGATTGCAGCCTACAAAATTGTTTTCTTTCGTTTTTGTTTATAAAGTTTGGATTATGTGATTAAACGTGAAAAATGGAATTAGAATATGATTAAAATGTTTTTAACTAGTCCTGCAATGTTATTATAGAACACAACACATGGGCCTAGGTCAAAATTGTGACGCAACATTCATAGGGCCTAGAATTTTTTAAATTTTAGGTTAGAAAATATGATTTTTATGTTTAAAATGGATTTTCTGCAAATAAATAACATTTTACATTTTTATGCAACCTAAATTAAAGCAACCACGGGCGTTTCTGGCTCATTTATTCTCGTCTGTGCATAGGCCTAGGCCCTTGGCAACTTTTAGGTTATGATGGTAACAAATATAAACATCACATTTAGCCATTTTTATAGTTTGATCAATGAAATTAACGTTTTTAGACTTTTCACGAATATTTGCGGATATTTAACGTCCTCCAACAGGATTTGAAAAAAATATCAGTGGCAGCCCTGGTATACCTACGGTATTTCTACTCTTCTATACATTGATTTATTATTCTAGCCTGCCGAGTGTCAGGCACTGATCAGTAAGCTGCGGGGATGTGACCATAAAGAGCTAATGGAGGAGCTAAAAAAGATTGACACCTGGACTTACGGAAAATGCGAGTTGTATCATTGGATTGACATATTGGACATTCATGATACCATTCTGGAGAAAGCTTCTGCACGTGAAGGTAACAGCTGGACATTGGCTTGCGACTTGCCAGAAAATGCTGAGGTAATTATAATAACTCCTGTTTATTTCTTTAAGTTAGGCCTACCCTATAGAGCCATTAAGTCTTCAATCCTTTACCTACCCTATGTTGAATCCTTAACTCACATAGTGAGGACAAAGTACAGAAAAAAAGATGCTCAATGCACCAATAATAATATGGGTAATATTGTATTAATTTGGTATCAAATAATTGGAAGAATACCGTGTTAAGTACTATAGCTTGATGTAGCTTTGAGCACAGCTATGTTTCCAGGGTTCTTGAACACTTATCATTGATTCATTGCCCATAGAATTCATTATGCCAATTTTGCACATTGTATACTGACTGGTATGTTATTTTCCCATAATATCCCTGGATTGCATGTCTTAATTTGCAATTGTTTTGTTTGTAGAACAAGGAAATTCTCCTGTGGACTCTTCACTTCACAACACTGCTGATTGAGCACTCATTCTCTCGGCACTTGTACAGCTCAATGGAGCATTTGGTAACCCTGCTTCAGTCTTGTGACCTGAACGTCGTGCTGGGAGTACTAAATTTACTGTACATGTTCAGCAAGCGAAGCAACTTTCTGACTCGTCTACCCGGTGATAAGCGAAATGCCTTACTGACCCGTTTGATATTCCTGGCAGAGGTAAGATAGAATCATCATCTGATTATTATTTTAATATTTTCCCTATTCCCCCATCATGTAGCCTAGGTAACAAAGGTAACTCAATCTTAAACCATTTGAATTAGATTATTCTGTAAAACTGTAATCACTTGGCTTTCCCATTGCCATTGATGTTGTTGGTAGGGCTATATATCCACTAGTCTTCTCCTCAAATATTTACAGTAGGGATGACATTGGTTAGGAATATCGTAAAACAGTTAGGCCTAAGTCTGTTCCAAAACTAGTTTATTTAAAAATTTTAAAAGCCGGTGTATGTATATATATGTATATATATATACGTAATTAACATTGTGTTAAGTTGTGGGGTGAGCATGAGCGAAGAAGAACACATCGGACCTCTGCTTTGTCTGCATATTCACGGGGGTGACTTTTGGACTTGACTGTGGTCCAACTAAACAATATTGGCTCCGTTGCAAGTTGCAACTGACTACCCTGACGAGGAGGGAAGACATAAGTTTATACTCGTTCACAAATATTGGGATATTTCCATCATAGGTCTTTTTTGGTAATTTTGTATTTACGAATGCTTTATGATTTGAAATTAGGTTTATTTCAAGACTGTGCATAAGCAGTAGGGACAACAATTAGGTACGGTATCAGAAGGGCAGGGCATGAGAGGGCGGTTTTCTTCCAAAGCTCTTTAAAGTAATGGTGTCCTTCACCTCAGTAGGCCTATCTTCTTTGCTGTTAGTTCTTCTGTACATGGCAACCTGCCAGAGATTTCTGTTGTGCTGTATATGTTTATGAATTTAATTTTGTTATCTTTGTGTTTGTACTTTGAGAAAACAAAAATTTATATGATTAAAATTAGGCTTAATTAAGAAGTTCTACAGTGATCTTTTAACACTTTTGGGCCTAAACTGAAAGCGTTCTTTGTAGGGTTGCCGTTTGATAATCGATATATCGATCAATACGATTATTTCCCGAAACAATCGATAATTGATTCAGTCTTCCAGAATCGATTATCGATATTTCGATAATCGAATAGCTCGCCCGCCCGAAATTTTGTAATTTACCGCCCGCTTTGCAGAACTTCATAAAATAGTACCAGTCAAGACATAAATCGCTTTATTCCGTGAAAAATGCGTCCACTGCGAGATCTACAACACTCGTAAGGCGTGAAGTACGAAGCGCCTGCACTGTGCAGTATAGGCCACCAGCATGACGCGTGTGTGTTACGGTCCGGCTCGGCTCGGGCGGCAGGCGGCTGCATTCCCGCGCCGATCAGGCGCTGATTGCACAACCTCGGCGCGTCACGGCCAAGCAAGGTCAACAAGTTTGTATCGAGATGCATTCCTCCCCATTCCACGCCAACTCGTAATCGCTTTTCTTCTTTCCGTAGTGCTACGATAATATTATCTTATCAGTTCTCTCACACCAATATTTCGTCGTCTTCCAAACTAATGTCTAACAATATTCATCTCCTCACGAAATAAATATCGGAGCATTGAATAGAAAACTGATAATATCTCATGAATGAATGAACGACAATCTCAACAAAAGCTGAAATGAAGCTTCACAGAACCACGATTTCCAAGAAGAATGACCTTCACAAAGACTACACTCAAGCCGGGTAGCGTAGCGCGGTCTGTGTACTCCACTTAGCTCGCTCTCGTCGCGCTGGCCAGACGCGGGGGGGGGGGGGCTTGTGATGACTATTATAGCATGAAAAAACCCTATTCTGAGCAAATGGAAGGAACAAAAGGATGCCCTCACAAAAGGTCCACGGTCCGCGTCGGTATACGAGCAAGTTTAGGCCTAATTTTGATTCGATTATCGATAGGGACCAAATTAAGTGGTAAATAAAGTTGGGAGAATTCGTCATATAAAATGTATAAAAAGGAGTATATTATTTCGTCATCAAACATAAAAGTGCAACATTTTCGCTATTTAAAAGCGGTAAATAAAAATAAAAATTTACACGTTAAAAAAGGTAAAAATCAAATTTTATTTATTGTATAAAATTACATAAATTCATAGGCCTACGCCTAATAGATTTTCAGTACTTTGACCATGCTTTTATGTTCATTTTGAATTATTTTCAAAAGACATACTTAGCTAGGCCTAGGCCGAGGGCCTACTAGATAGCTTTGGAAAACTAAGCTAGGCCTAGATGAGAAAACTTGGCTAGGCCTAGCCTAGGCCCAGCCTAAACCTATTCGTAGGCCTACCTAGGCCCAGTTTAGTATGGATGCACTTGCCTGGTCCTAGGTTAGATGGCGTTATAAAAACTTGCTAGCCCTAGGCCTAGGCCTATTCTGTGGAGTTAGGGTAGGCGACGATCTTTTTTATTCTGTCAAAAACAAAGAAACCTTCCTTCTCGTACTCATCGGCACGTGTAAATATAGTGACGACTTTTGGCATCGTGCACGAAAGAATCGAGCAGAAATAAATGTGCAAAACGTGCAAAACGGCCGTGAACAACACGGGAAGAAGCAGGAAGAAGTTAGGCTAAACACTGTCTTGCGTCAGGCCTTCCACCGCCATGAAAATTTACATCATTTACGTCGAAGACCAGAAAAGTAGCTACACTGCCTTGTTAGTTTCTGTCACAGGCCTTCCACCGCCATGAAAATGTACATCAATTACGTCGAAGACCAGAAAAGTGTGGACCCACTATAAGCACGTTTTTCGACGGTTGGCAGCAATGCAAATTAAATACTTGCTACAGGTTAGCCAACTTCGAAATAGCAAAATCGAGCGATTTATGGATTTTCTCGTATTTTCGATGACAGCTAGGCCTAGACCTACTAAGAAATTGCCGTTTTGGAAAAAGTTGAGTTTTATATTGATTTTCGCTACTTAAATTCGCGTTTTTAATGAGAATCATCATAATTCGCGGTAAAACGAGGAAATAATCTCAATTCGCGAAAATTCGCGAGTGTTAAACTAACCTTAAAAGCACTAGTGATCAAACCTTGTTGAAATTTTTACTTTATATTATGAATTACCAATTTTCGTGAATAAACCGTTCGCGAAAAGTGATGGTCCCTAATTATCGATCGATATTTTTTTAATTCGAATATCGCGATCGATAATTGATTTAACTGGTCCGATTATCGATACTGAAATTCGTATCGAACGGCAACCCTAGTTCTTTGTGCCTAGAAACCTGGGTGTATTTTTAGGGATATTCACATGCTTGGATGTTTTTTAGCAGTTTGTTGGAAAATGAAACCATTTATGTCATATGCAAGCATTTTTATTCCTTATTAGTTATTATTGAATTTCAAACAGAAAAGTTATAACATTTTTGGTTTTTGTGTGAGAGTTAAATCATTATTATATGTTTTGGGGTAAAAAGAAAAACTCCGGACAGTAGGCCTAGTAGGTCTAGGCCTGTCAGGCTCATCTACATCATCCCCATCGTCTCTTCATCCTAATTTACAGTCTAAATTCGAAAAATGCTTATTTGTTTTACTGTTTAGTTAGGCGGATAAAGAAAATGAGGAGAATAACAAACAAAATTATCTAGAACAACCTGTTGACAGATTGCTAGGGCCTACCCCAAGGGCAGACCTCTTATATTCATACCTTCATAATCGATATCCAAATCAAAGTCCCTTAGCTCTCCTTCCAAGGCACTGTCATCATAGAATTTGTCATCGTATTCTAATGCATCTAAAATATCACCATCTTTTATTGTAATGACCGTTATTTACAAAGAACATCAAAATCAAGGCACGTAAACAAACACTGACATCTTGATTCCGCCTTCGTTTCGTTCATGTAGTTCATAAAATCATGGCAGATCGCAGCACAGACCCATCTATAAATTCGTCAAGGTCGATAAAACCGTTCTACTGGCATAGGACACGGCCACAGCTTATTCATTGTTGATTTGGCAGAGATATAACGCAGCCTGAGCTCGAGGGCGTAGGCTCCCAACGTGTTAATAATGCAATCTACGTAGACCTTGTGTTTTGTTACCTAGGCAGGAGCAGGACTCATAATTATCCTAGTTAGAATGTAGGTAGGACTAGTTAAGACATTTAAAACCTATTTTATTAGGGCTGGGCGAGTACTCAGGTTTTCGAGTGCGAGTGACCAGATCGGCCAGTAAAAACAACATTTTTATTTACCAACCCGTCAAAAGTTATGTGTTTCCTCCGTAAGATAGCAGCACATGCAGCAAGTTTGTGATAACGAAAGGTCGAACTACTGATGTGAAACTCGTTATGATTGGCCGGCTTAACTTTGCGAGATCGCTAGCCATGACATCACATGCAAGCGTTGGTTGGCTCTCGGTTCTTGTGAAATCATTTACGTCTACCATGTATCACCACTTTTGTGTCCGATATGTTGTTGACACTGCTAGTTTGTTACTTGTTTGCTACGAAAGGAAGTAAAATGGTAACGACTAACGAGACGAGAGCAGAGGAGCCAGATGATTCGTAAAAATATGCGGCGGACTAGGCTTAGGCGTAATTTCATCTCTAAAGAATGGGCCTACCATGGAATTCAATTTGAAATATTTTTGAGATGAACACTAGTCTCATATGCAGGTAATCAAACAACACACAACGTGACAGTGCCAGTGGCAAGTAGTTGCCAGGTTCTCTTAGGTCTGAGCCCTGGCCAAGATTAGTACTGTATATTTTACCTATCTTTGGCCGTAACTAAGCCTACAAATTTACTTTGCCTTGCCTAGCCTAGGGCACCCTCCAAAACCAAAGTAAGGCGTAGGTCTCCATAACCAAAATTATTTTACCCAGAGGATATGCATAGGCTTTAAAACTGAAGAATTTGTTTGATAGGCCTAGTACAAAGTCTGAAATGGAGAATAATACATTTTCTCAATTTCGAAATAAACTCTATTTGAAATCGGTTTGAACTCGAATACTCGAACATTTGACTAAACTGACTTAAATTAAAATTCTCTGTTAACGCAGCCCTAATTTTTATACAAAATTGTAAATATAGGCCTCTACCTGAACTTTGGCCTAGGCTTCAATCTTTTTATTCAGCAGCCATCTTGTGTTTTTGTCCCAATATTTATGATGGCAAAAGGTAGAAAAATCACATTTGTTAACTAGGGATGACGAAGGGTACTGGCCCGACGTACTCGGGTACAAGTTTCCAAGTCTGTTCACCTAAAATAAAAAAAAAACTGTTCCTGAAATTGAGATGCACTAAATTATTTGAATTGATTCATCATTAATTACATATTTTTTGCTTGGCAGTATTTCTTTCTGATTTGTGTCTATAAATAAATCGCCCACTTTGTTAGTTTCCTTTGTTTGTTCATGCCGCTGGACTCGCGACTTCTGTTCAAGTAGGCCTAGTGGTTACCCCCGCTCACACGTGTCATATTTGCCCGCCGCGCAATCTTTCCATTCATGCACATGCGGTGACATCACCTCGCAATTCTATATCGTCGCAGTCGTAAATCTATCATCCCCCCTTTCCTTCCCGCACGACCGTTCGCCGCTAGTAAATGTGTCCTTGACAAGTGACTATAAGCAGCTGCAATGATCTGTCTTTGGATTCCCCGACGAGCTTTATCTTTATGAACCATCCACTCCGTTCTTCTGTCTTTAAATAGTTCTCGGGTTTACAACACCACATGAATTTGATTATGAAATAACAAATGAGGTTAGTAACACTTTCTATATTTTAAGAACCAAGTTACAGGTAGGCCTAAGATTTTACGATTATTGCCGCGAGTTTTTTTAAGTGGTCAGTTAAGACACCCCATTCGATTTTTTGTGTTACTACCCTGGTCGTAAAAAAGTCTGGTTTCGTCATCCCAATTGTTACCATATTTTTGGTTATTTTAACATAAATTTTTGTTCTTTTTACGTGTACATCTGCGGATTTTTTTTGACAGCTCCACAAGGATTTCAAAAATGTTGTGGTAATCCTGATTTAGCTCTTTACCTAAGGTTTTTGTAAGGACTTGAATCACTTGTTTTGAGTTGAACAGAAATTTTAATTAATGACTATTTCATATAACTATGCCACTTATCAGAATATAAAAATAAATTGGGTTGAGGTGGAGTAATTCTGTAATCCTCAGTAATTATGACAACCCAGTGGCCAGTTAGGCTATGTAATAGGGATGACATCGGGTAGCAAAATTCGAAACCAGTTCCAGCACTCAAATTATCCGGGTACCCGGATCCTGTTACCTACGTCACGATGTGTGGAAATGCTGTTTCCTACTAGGTAGGCCTGCCTACAAGCTGGTTTTAAGTAGGGGTGTGCGAATAGTGATTTTTGAGTTCGAATACGAATATCGAATAGTACACAATACAAAAGTCGAATATCGAATAGTTGTCAAAACAGTGTGCACACGTAAAAATAAACATTTAGTTGTTTTTAAATAGGTAGGCCTAGGCCTAGGTAGGCTGGGCCTAAGGCCCAGGTAGGCCTAGGCTAGCCTCCTAGGGCCTAGGTAGGCTAGGGGCCTAGGCCTAGCATTGTGCAAAGCACAGGGAATTAAAAACAATGGGGGTTTTTCATTTTTTTTGCAATGCATACATTCAACTTAGTTCCCTTTTGGGTTGAAAAAGTACCAAATCGCACTTTTTTTGCCGTAGGCTAGACTTTGAAGCGCTTCTTCTTCGTAATCTGTAAGCACGAGAGCCCTATGCGGGTTTTTACATGAGCGTTTACCCAAGAAAAGACTCATGTTTAGAACTTTTTCGCAAGAAAGATGAGGTTTGCATCACGTTTTCGGAGTAATTTCTTACGTTCAACCACGTCGTGACAACGGTGACATGAGCTGCTGTTGTTTGTCGAAGTTGGTACAGCTTGGTTTGGTTGGTACGACAGCAAAGCTGAAACACGTTGCGCGGAGTTGACGATAGGGTGCGTCCATAGTAGGGGTGGGCGAACGTTCGAAAACTTGAGCCCGAGCCGAGCTTTTTTTGAAGTTAGGCTCGGGCTCGACTTTTTAAGCTCGATTTCGGTTTTTATCAAAACTTCGAACTTTAAAACGAACTTCGTCTTGAAATTACGCCAAAAACACGCCAAAAACTGATTTTATTCTCGTTCGCGTAATACAACAACAAAGCAGCGATCGCCATACTGGATATTTCTAACAGCTGATTTTCCAAGTTCCAGCGCCTTGAAAAGTTCTCGTTTGTCATGCCATGACGTCACGACGAAGCTAAGAAGGGATCTGCATCTGTGATTGGCTCAATCGTCACAATTCACACTCGTCGTGCAGGGTCGGCAACATAAACACAAACTAGAAATTTTGCTTCTTGATCTACGAAGTACCAACATTATTCAAACTTGTCGGCGGGATATTTGAAAATACGCAAAATTTGAAAAAAATAGTTTGAATTAATTGAATTTTTTATGACGAAATGGAGCCTTTATTTTGAGCTTTTATATTTAAATTAAAGATTTTTTTAAACTTTTTTTTTTTAATTTTATAAATGTATTCGTTACAGAATAATAATGGATTTTCAAAAGTTCAGCTCGAGTTCGAAGTTCAAAAATTTTTGGTTCAAAAGTTCGAGTTCGGCTCGAAAGTCAAAAACCTAGGTTGGCCCACCCCTAGTCCATAGATATCTTAACCCCTATATGGGTGCGTCGATCGGTAATGTAGTTTCCTGCATACTAGCGGGAATTTCAAATCGAAAACTTCGAAATTCGAAAAGTTAGTATTCGAGTTTCGAATCGAATACGAATAGCAAATTATTATCGAATACTTCGAAAATTTCGGAGCTTCGCACACCCCTAGTTTTAAGGTCATACCGACTGACTAGGTTTCCGTCTCTGGAAACTTTTGTAATTATCGAACACAAATAAAGAATAGCGTTGATAACCAGGCGAT
Source organism: Sweltsa coloradensis (assembly GCA_024449915.1). Lineage (NCBI taxonomy): Eukaryota > Metazoa > Arthropoda > Insecta > Plecoptera > Chloroperlidae > Sweltsa > Sweltsa coloradensis. Next base: position 20,724 of record JAMZAV010001254.1, read on the forward strand.
GGTCTTCATTACACCAAATATTAGTTGGTACTCTTTCGGATGGTATGCCCCAACTTTGAAACACGTTTTTTTCAATGTAAACATACGCACCCGAAATCCTATCCGTTACAAAACTATACTTGCTCCAACGAAAGAATGCAGATGCTTGGTAGTGGTGGGGTTAGAATGAATGGGCGGTAAATGGAATGTCGCCATTGTGTATGAAAGAGAAATATATTTTACCAACGCAAGCAAAAATACTGTGCTAGATCACAGAGTTCCTCCGTGTGCAAGATTCATGGTCAGCTAGCGTGAATAGAATTGACAAAGTTGTTATGTTGGGAAAACAATTTCGAGCCACCTGCATTCTTTCGTTGGGACCACTATACTTACGTTAGGTTAGTCGACCTCTCCGCCTAGTTACCTGCCGCGCTAGTTCTAGGATATTTTCGATAAGAGCGCACCCGAAATCCTTTCCGTTACAGTGTTTAAAAGTTGGGGCATACCATCCGAAAGAGTACCTATTAGTTTACCAATAACACTTAGCAAGCAGTGTAACTCATCGTACGTAAGCCTAGGCCTGCGCGCAGAAAGCAGGGGAAAACACTCATCGCATGTGGGAAAATCTCTCACTACTAACGCCCAAGCTGAAGCTCTCGTCGCAAGATAAGCCCAGGAATAACAATCCTATGCGTCGTGATTACGAATTTCGTGAATCGGTTGAAACAAGATAGCATCGCAAATAATTCTTCTACACCGACCATTCTACACAGCCGGTCAGCTGTCAGCAGCTGTGCTGTGGGTTGGTTGGTTGGATCCAAGTTGGATCATACGCGCACCTAGTTCGCGCAGGCAATGCCACGGCGTTGCTCGAGATATATTACCGCATCTATCTCTCTTGCACTCACTCGTAGGCATGGGCACGAGTGTCGGGGAGGTGAAAACCTGGAATTGTTGGGGAATTTAATAATTCTGGAAAAGTCGGGAAATTTTTTTCTGGTATTTTACAAGAAATGCAAAAAAATAGTAATTTCAATACCATTTTTGTTGCTGAAAATAGAACTTCTCAATTTAGAAAAAAATCTTAAATAATTTTGTCTTGTCTGGTGTTTAAAATTCCCGACAAAATCGACATTGAATTTATTAATAAATTTGCAGCCTGGAAAAATATAATTTACTGTCTGGAAAACCTGGAAAAGTCAGGGTATTTTGTAATGGAAAATTTGTAGACACCCTCAGTGAATTAGCCTAAAAACGGTCGCGAAAAATACCCGGATGTTAAAATCGGCTCCGGGTAATTTCTAGAACCGGGTACCTGATGTCATCCCTACTATATAGTTTAAATTGTGATGTGTAAGCTCTGGTTACGAGTTTTATCACTTTACATGTTATGCCTACATTGCCAGCCTCTTTAACTAGCTTATACATCCACTATTTTTCAGACCTGGGGTGGCAAGGACAATGGCTTCGGACTGGCCGACTGCTCACGAAAAGAACCTGCAATGGTACGTACAAGCACGCTTATTTCATTTAAGACATGCACCTATGTTAACTATTTTCTGTTGTATGTCATTACTATATAATACATTTTTTTGTTTCTCTAGACAATTCCTAAAAGTGTAACTACTCTGGACTTTGAGTTTTACGTTCAACAACCCAATGATGGCATGTCTGCACCTAGAGGCAGCAAGTCTTTGATTAACATGCAAGTGATTCATCTAGACAATATTGATAAAATGGGGAGTACACCCTCTGGTATAATGGACTCTCTTATGACACAGTTTGACGTACCTGAGGATCGTCAGGTGAGTGTATTTGGAGAGTTTTATACAACCTTCTGCTTATTTTCCAAACTTCGACCTCGAAAAATCTCAAATATAAAAAATATTTTTTTATAGGCTAGATCGCTGATCAATTGACAAAAAAATCTTGATTTGTCAATGTCAATGCCCAGCCTTGAATAAAAATCTGTGACAAGTCGGTCCTAACTCTAAAACCATGCACTTTGAATTGTTACTGGTATTACTGAAACAACCCAGAAAGCCAACAACTTTGCAACAATGATGTAACTGGTTACTCTCATTGAATCATATTTATGTATGTTCAATGATATACGTAATATGATACAATTAGTAGACCTTTAATTTATTTGGACTATGCAGTAGTAGATTTTTAATTGTTTTTTTTTTATTTTAAGGTGCAACTTTTCACCCGCCTTCGACTTGCCTGCAATTTCTCCAAGTGGTCTCAACGCCTCTTGATTGTGCAAGCGCGCCTCCAAGCACTTTCTGTGTTGGTGTACTCTAACGCTTTATCCGAAAACGCTCATTCAATGCTATATAATGGGTTATTGGACGAGCTAGTAGAGCTATTGGAGCTACAACTACCTTACCTGATGGAAATACGGGCAGCTGCTTTGCGGACCCTTACTTCGATTATACATCTTGACCGGAACCCACATTTCCCCAAGTAAGTAATTCTACCACTACAGTGACACCTCGATTCTTCGTTTTTGAAGGGAGACAAGAAAAAAAAACGTGGGAAAACACAAAAAGACTCGATAAACGAGAAAAAACATTTTCTGAAAAAATATATTTATATTTATGCCTATCAGAAAAACATTGAAAAATAAACACACTGTTGGGAGTTATAGGCCCTACCAACCTACCTCTTCAATAAAAGGCCATTTCAAAATCATTAACCTGCCCGAAATTATCGATGCCCTCGAAGACATTCGTAATCTTAACTATATTGTAACTGATTGTGTAGGCCTTGAACAATGTTATGATTTACAACTGTGTGTAGATGGACATCATAGTTTCGACTTTTCTTCTGACCGTAATTACTTATCTTATTATTCTGGTTATTCAACGCTAATAGCGAACCTAAGTTTTGAAGGCGGGAAGGAAATTGGTTCTCTCTGGTCTCAGCGCCCATAAGAATTAGCATGGTACGAAAATGTAACTCGCCGTATCTTTTGACTCGCGCAAAAGAAATCTAAACCAATAACATCACAAGATGCATAATTCTGTGAAGAAGATGATGGCATTCTACTTTGCTCGATGACGCTTCCTAAATTCAAACTATTATGAGTTTAATGGACCCATGTTTGCGCGCTGTCGCAAATGTACTCGACTGAGCGGCAACCTAAGCGAGACGCAGCCACGTTGTGTGCAGCTGTGGCATCCTCGCATACCACGCGCCTGTCCATGGTTGCTAAATGTACTTCGCATTCAAGATTTGTTGGCACATTAAAGGATATTTTATTAGTAATGTATAATCTAGTACAACCCAGTGACCTCACAGTAGCCACAAAGCAAGTCGGATACCAATAATGTTATGCTGATGCCACGGACAAAATGTTTTTACGTGCTTTTTCATTAGCAGTTTGGAAGGTTTGGCAACAGTGTAAATGTAGAGTTCACTTCGACTCAAAACAAATGTCATTAATATTTGTGATAGAGCAGAGTTATGTATATCCACACAAAGAGGAAAGATTATAGTTTCTTACAGTATGAATATTATTCCGGTCCGTGGTCGGGTTCTCGCGCTATCGCTTACGAAACATTTAGCACGGGTTAATCGCCTATACCACGCTGACCGGAGAGAACCAGACAACGCCCACTTAGGTTCCCTATAGCGCCATAAAGCAAGTTGAATATTACATACATATGTGAATGGGGAAAAAGAAACAACGCTTATGAACATCGTCTTAATGCCTAGCAGCCTCACGTGTTTGGGCTGAGTCAAGCTGAAAGACTGATGCAAACGCGCGATTTCATCGGCCGGAAGAGCCAGCGCGATCTTGGGGTTTTCGTATCGGGATATTAAAAACAATCGTTACAATATTATTTTCGAGAATAACGAATTATTGATGCAGAAAAACGATGATAGGGGGAATGATGGATAGAGGTTTCACTGTACCATATATTTTTTAGATGCATTTTCATTTGAGATGTTCAACATTGTTTTTTCAGATATTGATATTGGTGCCATTTTTACCTTAACGCGTTGCGATATTGTAATTAATTCAAATCTAATTTTGATTTAATTGTTTTTTTCACAAAATTTTAAGGCTGCGAGCAGCGATTTTAAAAATTCAAGCGAGATCGAGCAGAAATGAGAATTCCTGCTTGAATTTCGAGCGAGATTTGCGATTGAGCGTGATGAGCAAAATTCAAGATTGAGCAAGACTCGAGCGAGATCAAGCAAATGTAGAGATTGAGCGATCAAAATGTTTTAAAAAATCTCCATCATTAGGCCTAGGCCCGACCAGCAAGCTAAAAAACTAGGCATTTTGGAAAAGCCATCTCCAGAAGTAGGCCTAAGCTGTCTAGCCTAGGGCCTAGGTTCCCTGGCTTATCTCGCACAATAATAACATTACACATATAAATACAGCGCATTCTTGTCATGAATGTGAAGGGATTCTTGTGATGTACTTTTAATCATGTGGGGAAAACATTTAAGGGGTAGGCTCCTAGGGCCTAGGCCAGCCTAACCAACCAACAATCAACATCACTTTCTGACGTAAAATCATAATAAGATCGATCAAATTAAGCTGCAATGCAACTTTCATAGCCAAACCTGAAGACAACACATCAAAATCAACATTAATAATGGTTTCTTATGATCTTAAACTGTTCGAAAAATATGCGTCTTGGTTAGGTCGGCCTAGGCTGCTGGATACTGCACTTGGACCGTCAACATCACCATCACTTGCCGATGAAAAGTCATTATACGCGTTTCCAAGCAAAGGGGTTGCTACCTGGTGGCGAAAACTGCAACTGTCCGATCAGTGATAGTCGGAGGAGCGCGCTATGTGCTTACTTGAAGAACACATGTCATTCCGTGTTTGCTACTTATAAATATGTACAATAACAGGTACATTGTCGTTGCTCTCCCAAAATGTTGTTAATTGATGATAATCAAAAGCATGGGGGTGCACCAACATGATAAAATCGCTCTTTAATATGCGGGATTCGAGACCATGTCCAGCAGAATAATATAACTATATTCAGACCTGCGCCCCATGCACCCATGAGACACCGAGGATGGCATTTGTATCCATATTACAATTCTCTTATTGTAATATCATAATAAATCATTAGTATTTATAGGCTATATACTAAATATAGGCTAACAGGGTACGATAAATACTAAATCAAATTCAAACCGTCAAGAATGTTCACAACTCATAGTAAACACACACATACAGTATCGCTTGCTTCTTATGGCACTTTTAATTGAGATATACTTCTTAAGTTTTATTATGATAATTTAATATAAATAGTCATAATAATAACAAAACAATACCTAACAAAAATAATAATAATTGTATTAGGGCTTATGCACTAATCCCAACTCCTTTTCTACTTTACATAATTAATGTAGGCCTACATATACCGTTTACCGTCATTGTTCATTTATTACATAATATTATACAAAAATCATAATAAATACGATTTATATTATTACAATAGAATAAGTATAATGATATGACCTACAAACAAGATTTTAAAGCTGTCTGCAGAATGACGCGTCATGCCATTATTGACATACAAAACAATAATAAAAATAGGCCATCGGCTATTCAATAGGCCTACTTTTAATAAAATGTATATTTAAAAAAAAACATTAGTCCTAAGTGTGTAGTAGATAAATATATATAGGCCTATCCGATTGCGTTTACATTGTAAAACGATGTAGAAAACGTGCAAAACAGTGTAGGGCTATAATTTGCTAGAAGCTCTTCTGATTTTTAGATATCAAGTAATGGTGGGCAACATTTTCTTGGCAAAATATCATCGATCTTCATCATTCAACATTATTTGATCTTTTCGAGCTAATATCATCAAATAATCTCTTTTATTTGTTGTAATTTAAAACGCCATTTAATTCCCGTTTTTAATAAAGCCGATCCCCAAAACTTACGAATTATACAAATAAAATACGCGGAAGATATGACATAATCAACAATGTTTTCGCAAATGATCAGAAATGTAAGAAAAATCAAGTTGAACCTAACTGAATATACATCGCCCGCCGTAAGCAGCTCGCCTCTATCACCGATCGGTCCGACATGTTGCGTTTTAGTGCTGCCATCTATCTTTGCTTGGAAACGCGTATAAGATCGACAAAATAAAGTGGCAATGTCACTTTCGTAGCCAAACCTGAAGACAAAACATAAAAATCGACATTAGTACCGGAGCCTAGGCATAGGGCTAGCCTAGCTCGGACTGCTTACGGGATACATTTGGACCGTTACTTTCCGATGAAAACTCATTGGTAGATAAAATTACGCGTCGATGTCGTTATAATTTTTTTCGCCTGAAGAAAATCCATCCACCCACAATAAATAACTATTTCTTGCTATCTCAAGTGTCCAGAACATATGCGTCCAGAAACATTCTCTATTTTAAGATTTTTTGAGTTTTGTGAAAAGTCGATTTATCGAAAATATAACGCTGGGGAGCAATTTTGACTTCTCGGTAACAACATGTTCGAGATTATTACGGAGCAAATCGAGCGAGCGTCGAGCAGACAACCCTGCTTGAGCTCGTCTCGAAATTTCGAGTCTCGCACAGCCCTACAAAAATTGCAACGCTCTTTCCGCTTTCGTGTAGCTTCAGTAGGTAAAGATCATGAGTTTGCGTATATAAATCCAATTGCACAGTGCTAATGTTTCGCTGGAGGCGCACTCTTCATTCAGAGACAAGCAAGGTTGGAGGGACATGGGTGCTCATTTGCTTCACTTAAAGACACTGCGCAAATGACGCCATGTATGTGTACCCCGCTCAGTCATACTTGGTTCTTTGACAAAGGCGCTAGTCATCGTTAAACATCTATAATTTTCATTAATTTACATTACTTAGGCACTTGGTAGTCTGGGCTGGAGTTGCGATCAATAGGCCGCTCTAAGCTATATGCGCTCTGGTGGCGGAATCTCGCGACGCTCTGAGGAGAATACCTGCTGCTGGCGGAGTGTTTTATCACATAGAATACCCTACGCTCGCACCGTTCTCCACCAGAAAAAAAGCTGAATCTGATTGTTATTGATGTGTGCCCTAATGCAATGCACTTGTTATATATTGAAAAGACTTAATTATTTCATTGCATACATTTCTAAATTACAGTGGAACTTGAATTTACGAATTTAACTAGAGGCAAAAAAAATACATAAAGTCAAGGAATTCGTAAATTCAAAAAACCTTCAAAATTGCCGCCTACTGTACCAACAAAGTGACAACATCAACTTGAGTGCTTCAAACTACTCCTAGGTAGCGCCTATGCTGGATTATGAGCATGGAAGGCTGCAGGAAGTGAGTTTATTTGCTTATAGGTGGCATCGGATGGTAAGACATCGTTAACTCGGCGCTCGCTTCGTGTTGTGCAATCGCAAGCAGGAGTAACATCAAGCACCGATTACGAATTGTTTATGTGACACATCTGCGTAGTGTAATTGATATCGGATCGTAGGCAGCTCAAGGTCAATTGCCTCGTCGCTATCTCAGTGCCCCCCCCCCTCCCACCCACCCCCATGCCGAACTTACGTAATCAGTTCATTTATTAGTGCTCGCGCCCGCCCGCTATGTATTTTATCTCCGAATGCTGTTGGAATATATTGGACACTTAAAATAACGCCGCTGAATCTTTAAAACACGCTGAAATCGAACTTCACAGAGACAAGACTTCCGCGAAGAACGACCTTCACCTTCACAAAGACGAGTGTAGTGTAGCCAGCATTGTTTACGCGACATCACGGCGGCCGGCCTCGCGTGGGAAGGGGAGGGGTAATTATGTTGTGTATTATTCTGTTCCGTGAAATAAATCGCACGAGCGGAAAAAAAACATAGAGAGCAGCTGGAAATTCCATAAAATCTTCAAAACGTAAAAATAAACTACAAACAACATTTTAATAACTTATCTCAATTCAATGTGCACACGCCAAGTTTATTATGAAGTAAATAAAATGCAGTAAAACCCCTATGGATTGTTCCCGCATCATCCGTTTTCTCGCCATGATCGCTATATTTGAAAAGTTTTTGCAACAGTCCCATTTACACAATGTTAAAAATTCCCGCATCCACGGTTCTATTTCCTTCCAGCAAGCGCGATCTTTTGTGAAGCTGTGTGTCAGGTTCACTTCCCCACCCCACCCCGCCAGCCGGCAGTTGCCGCCTAGAGACCGGTTACCCCTCCCCTCGCACTCGCGCTGCCAGTGGCACCGCTCTCACTCTCCTCTCTCCTCTCTCGGCCGGCCAGCCAGCTCAGACACAGTGACACTTCACATTCTCTCTCAGCAGTGCCGTGTTTTTCTTACGCGATAATAATTGCAGGATCATTGTTTTTAATCAATGAATGATGCTGTCAATACAACACTTGTTAAACTGAGGCTGGCTACTCAAGACTTCTGTCGATTTCGTCACATACAATAAAATGATCACATGTCATAGAATCATGTGCTTGATTCCTCAATCAATTGATTCATATGCTCACTCATTCAAGCTCGTCGGGAAAAGAGGCCGGTAGTGGAGTGGGTAGGCCAGGTCAAGTATCGGGTTGCGTTTGTCGGCAGTGCTGAAATACTACGATCGTATGGGGGGAGGGGGAGGGGGGGGCGAACGGTGATCCACTCGACCTTCTCACATTGCCAGACTGCTGCTAATGAGGGGGAGGAAAGGGACTGCATTATTACCCATGCGGTCGGCGGCATGTGTTGAGCTGTCAAAGCGGGCGGCACTTGGACCAGTAAATAAAAACAACCTCCCTCGTTCCCCACAGCGTGCAGCAGCATAGATACGTAAAGTCGAGGCCATATATTATGACTCGGGACTTGAAATACGATACGTAAAGTCACGTAATACGTAGGGACAAGGTACGTTAGTTCAAGGAAAATTTAACATTGTCCTTATGGGAAAATTTTTGGGACCAACAAAAACTTTACACAATCAAGGAATTCGGTGATTCAAGGTACGTAAATTTAAAGTTCCACTGTATTGCGTTACAAACCGATAATAACGACATAACTAGCGTGATATAATTACGAGCCGCGTTATTCCTTCTCTCCCCATTTGCTACTCTGTTATTTCATCGGCCACTCGCACCAACACAGATTCATGAATAACTTTCTATTAGGGATGTGCGAGTAGCACATTGTGAATTTGAGTCGAGTCAAGTATTCCTTTAAATACTCTAGTAGGTATCGAGTCGAGTATTCATTTCAGAATTTTAATTTTTTTATTTAGTAGGCCCACTTGGAACACAATGATTTTTCTGTTGTAGACATTAAAAGAAATCATTATTGTACTTGTATTAGGCTATGGAGGCCTTCCTGCCCTTTGAGCTAGTCAATTTCAATAAAATTCTAATTATAATGTATGTTATCTATAGTTCCTGGCCCCATTACAATACTGCTGCGATGTTTGAATAAAAAAAATCCTCCAAATTCGCACTTGCATTATAATATTCACGGTCTAGGCATCTCCAATGCTATTTAGAACATTTGAATATTCGAGAAAACAAGGAACACTAGCGCAGCCAAGTGGTCGAACCGCGAACTATTATTTCGAGGGTACTGATCGCGGAACATCATGCAAGGGGTAGGGGTTTCTCACATATATCCCGACCTAACACAAAGAATTAATGTTCGGTGCCACAGTGCTCATCAAAGAAAACATATATTATATACTTTCATTTATTTCCGAAAGATACAAAATGAGGAATGAGTGGAAAAGGGTGCTGTTAATTGCGAAACCAATCACTAAACTCATGTGTGTCTGCAGTCTGCACTTTCGTGGTCTCGAACAACATTGTTCTGCTGAGTAATAAGCTTATACTACCGACGAGTTATTTTTCTGGCAATTTCATATTATGCACATAGCACATAACGTTTAAAGGTGGGATTAAAACTAGGGAAGACGACGGGTACCCGGGTATCGGGTACGGGTCTGTGTTTCCACTACCCGTTTACCCGTAAAACCAGGTTCCTGAATTGAGGTGTCACATTGTAGGCGGAAGGCTAATGTAAACATGCGCTTTCTCATATCTTTTGTGCTTTGCGGCGTTTTTCTTTTGAATTATAATGTCCTTTGTTCATGCCGCCGACTTGTGGCAGTGTGCTGAGTATGCCCCCCCACCCCCTCATGCCTAACCACTTGTGCGATCTTCCAGATATTATACCGCGTAAATAATCACCACAACATCACTTATGTTTTCAATCTGCTAGAAGTCAAAACTTAAAAGCTATCACCCATGGTGATAAATCTTTCCTTATCTTGTTTACTCTCGTTCGGGCTCCAGTCCCCCCCTTCCCGCGCCCCGAGCCAACGCATCGTGAGTCGTGACCTTGACTTGACTGTGACAAGTTATAAAGCAGATGCAACCGAACAGTGAGTGTTATCTTAATGGCCCGCTGCTGTTCCTCTTTCGTGATTATGAAATACTACTTCATCGGCACGTCATTGTTTATAGAACAGCATTACGTCTGAGATATTACGATAATTGATGAGCGTGTTTCTTCACAGTTCATTAGACACCCCACACGATTTTTTTGTTTTACTACCCGGGTAACCCGCGGGTAATGTGGACGGGTACCCGGGTCGTAAAAAAGTCGGGTTTCGTCATCCCTAATTAAAACGTTTACAATTTTTGTGGTAAAATAAACTTTTTGATTGACCTACTTATTGGTGTGTCTAGCCGGTGTCCTGAATCCTGACTAGGGATGCACCGATGCCGATTCTTAGGAATCGGCGATATTCAGAGAATCGCCAGAATCGCCGATGCCGATACTCGCGTCATAATATGCCGATGCTACGGTTTAAAAATTCCCGCAGTTTTCAAACGACCGCCTACAGTACAACTTCCTTATCGACGCGTCGTATTTAGTGCAGTTAGAAGCTGTAAGATAGCGCGCGTAGCGGAGCGCTCTGCTCTCTGAGCGGAGCATCGGAGCGGGGCAGAACGGGAAAGGGAAAGCTCCCAAGCGAACGAGAATATGTAATGAGGTTTTACAGATTATTTCTGAGCGCGTTTTGTACACTTGTTTTGTAAACAAAACATCGCGACTTGTGACATATGACCCACACTACTTGTTGATAGGCCTACTATGTACATTTACGTAAATTTACTTTCAAATCAATATGGAAGGAAACTCTAAAAGATCAAGTTTAGTGTGGAAACACTGTAAACTGAAAGAAGGCGATGTTTGGAAAGCGATTGTAATTTGTATGGTTCAACTTTCCAGAAGAGGTTGGAACTGCCTAGGCCTATTAGGCCTACAATCTTTTTGATTGTCTTTGTTTTACACAATGTATTACCGTGTCCTGTAAATACAGTAAGAACCCTCTTATCCGATCTCCGCTTATCCAATGTACCGTGTTAACCGAGCCGCCAAAAATAAAAAAATAAATAAAAAAATAAATAAATAAAATAAAAAAAATAAAGTTTTAAATACTAAATAAAACATAAAAATAATTACAGACGCCGCGCCGGACTTTTTTAAATGTACTCGCATACATTTGAATGCATGCCTTACGAGTGAGTGCAAAGAAGATAGATCGGCGATATATCTCGACTTTCGAGCAGTCTGCATCAGTTCACTGAGCATATAGAGTTCAGTGGTCAGTGTGCGTCGGGCGCATCGCCGGTAAGCGTCAGTGTTACTGAGCATATAGAGATCAGTGTGCGTCGCACGCGCTGATCCAACCATCTCATCTCACACACAGCTGTTCAAAGATGGTCGTTGTGGAACTAGATGCAATCATGTTTCAACCGATTCACGAAATTCGTAATCACGACGCATTGAATTGTTATTCCTGGGCTTATCTTATTTCTTTCCCAGACTTATCTTGCGTCGAGAGCTTCAGCGCGGGCATAGTAGTGAGAGGTTTTCCCACATGAGAAAGAGAGCTACCCTAGACCTAGGCCTATGTTTGCATTCTAGGCCTAGGCCTACTGCGTCGAGTTTAGGCCTAGACATACGTTTTTATTACGACATGTAGGCCTAATTGTGTACGTGTGTTTGTGAGCTTGATTTACAAGCTATTAAATCATTTAGAATACCCTGTATGAAGTGTATCGTGTGTATTTTATGTTCCTTTATCCATTACATGTGTCATATATCATTTTACCATATCAGGCTATGCTACGAGAGCAAATAAACCAATGAACCGCGCCATCCGAGTTTTTCGCAAATCCGAGGTGCCCCCGGTCTCATCCAACTCGGATAAGAGAGTTCTTACTGTAAATCTTTTCTTATCTTACCTAAACATTTTGAAGCATTTGAGGATATATCACTCTTCCCAACTAACCTCACAGTAAGTTTATTTAAACCTAACCTGGCCTAGCTAGCCTAGGCCTGGGAGCCCCTAGGCCTATTCGGATTTAAAAGCAAAGTGGCTGACATCTGGTGAGCGAAGCGCGAACCCGCCGGAGTAGCATTGCGTTGAGATATGGCCGCTTATAAGTATGTTTTCCTATGGTTTTCCTATGGCACTTGCAATGGATCATGACTGAAATAAACACTCAATAAAGACAAAACCACACCACCTATTTATGAAATTGAGTTTGTAAGTCTAGTGGAATATTTGTAGCCACATCGTATACAGCCTAGATAGAAAAATGTTAATGAAAATAAGCGTGAAAGTTGAACTTAGGTGACGACGCTTTAATCAATGGTGACGATAACATTTTGAAGTAACCCTGAGTAGGGTAGGATGTTTTCGTCAGTTTAATCGTGGGAAAAATATTGTAGGGGACGTTTAAATAGTGTTAGATTATATTAAAACTATCTATGAATGAAATAAACTGGTAAGATTGTTAAAAACATATGATGATGGAGCGTCAGCTTGTCATGAGTTCGTTCATTTCTAGGCCTAGAAGTGGGCGTGTGTGGCCTACACACAGCTCTCAATGTAGGATGTTTTCGTCAGTTAAATCGGGGGAAATATTGTAGGCGACATTTAAATAGTATAAGATGATATTAAAACTATCTATGAATGAAATAAAATTGCAAGATTGTTAAAAACATGCGATGATCAAGCATCAGCCTGTCATAAGGTCGTTCATTTCTAGGCCTAAAAGTGGGCGCGCACACACACACCATATCAATCATTTGTTTGATATTTTCGAGCCTGCTCGGCAACTTATTTAATATAAACTAACGCTGGTCAATACTAATAATATAACGCCCATGGAGAAATAATTCTGGTAATAATAATCTATAGCACGAAATTGTTTCCCGGACAGATCTAGGCGTTCCGTAGGGGGGCCTAGGCCCTAGCTGCGAGTTTCCGAGTTTAGCACCACCAACGACGTACGTTAGGTTACGGGAAACAGCTTTTTCCGAAAAAGATGGGTTAACGAAATGGCTGTAGGTCTAGTCTTTTAGAAATTTCACGGATGCAAGTAAAATAATTTCCTATAATTTTGCCCGGAACTATCTGGTTTTGTAGGAAATCAAATCGGGACCGATCGGAAAAAGTAGGCCTAAATTGACTCTTCGGAAAAGTGAATTTAATATATTTCAATGAGTTGCAGGATGATTCTGAACATGACAACAGGCTAACTAATGTCATAACATTAATTTACAACAAAAACACATATCACAACATTCACCAACGATTGATTATTGAGCATTCAAATCGTCAGTTTATACACTGCTGCTTATAGGGAAGGACTACTTCTAATGCTACTCCGGCCGGCCATGATGCACGTTACGCCCACCGACAGTGCTGCCCCTGGATTTCACTTTAAACTAGGGTGTCCAGATTTTCAAACCAAAAAAGCGGGACAAACCTCTGGCGGGTGTAGCTGGGGTCTGGGGCGAAGCCCCAGCCGCCGGAGGCCTTTTCGCCGAAGGCGAAAAAAAATTTCACCATACTACAATTATTTTGTCATGTTTTAACAGAAAAATGGCAACTCGGGGGATTACCTTAATGAATAAATACTATAGAAAATGTTGCTTTGCAGATCGTACAAAACACTTTGTCATTATCAGTCTCGTGTCTAACAAGATAAGGAAAGTCCTTCTTAACATCGTCATTGAAAACACACGTTTAGGCGGCGGCATTTTACACACTCACGCGTACGAGACGAAAAAACTATCTCGTAAAAGTGAGGTTATGAAGTAAAAATATGTTTTCAAATCAAAATTAGCTTCCCCACTATTTAATTGCTGCTAATAATAATTAAATATCGAATTGCGAACTATATATTCTATCTGTTTGAATACAATCAGTTCTACAAATAAGCAGGCAAAGTAGGCTTGCAAGCACTCTAAATTTTTTTGATATTTTTTCCTCACGACAGCATTTACAACGATCTGAGCAAGCAAGGACCCAAGGAAGGTTTGTTTTGGGTGAATTATCAAATTAAATATTTATTGTGATACTCACAGTTATGTTTTATCATGTTGCTCGGCTGCAAAACGACAAAAACTTCGTTGGGGCTCGGGACAATTCGTGTAACTGATGCCGTCAACCAACCCCACCCCCCCTCTACACTCCGCCTGCTGATGACGCATTCATTCGTGCAAAGTCAAGGCCAGCAGAAAAGTGTATACAGAATACGCGTAGTCCGCAAATTTACAGCAGACGAGCCACGAGCTACACGTGAAATCGGTATATTTACAAAAACGGGACAAAACAGCGTCCCGTGAACAGTTGTCGGGACACCGGGACAGGTCCCTAAAAAACGGGACTGTCCCGTTTTTAACGGGACGAATGGACACCCTACTTTAAACGCGTATGGTCTTTGTTCTAGGCCTAGGGCAGAACTGCTAATTTAATCTTGAAACAGGCCTAGCCTAGGGCTAGGCCTAGTTCTGGAGCCTAAGGCCTAGGCCCTATACTTATTCAGGTTATTTTATAGGTAGGGCCTAGGCCTAGGCCTACATATTATATTGTCACATTTCCAAAAATATTCAAAAACTGTGGCTTAGGGCCTAGGCCTAGGCCTGCATGCTTATCCCTTACAATCATAAATAGCCTAGGGCCTAGGCCTAGTGGCACATGAATCTTTATGCCATGAAAGTAGGCCTATCTTTCAAAACAAGAAATTATCTCTGCAATGGTAGGTATTTCAAAATTAAATTTAAAATTGATTCACATAGGCCTACCCATGTGTATATTTAAATGCTGGTAGGCCAAATCGAATTAGTATAAGGAACAAAATTGCACAGATTGTTGACTGTAGAGGTACCGTAGGCCGTAGGTATGTATTTTAAAAAGAATCGGAATCGGTTGGAATCGGCATGGGCTAATTTGGGAATCGGTATCAGTAAAAAAGTGGTATCGGTACATCCCTAGTCCTGACACTGTCAAACTAGGAATATCCTACATAAAATTCAAATATGCCAATATAAAATCATTATGACAGTTCTAAATATTTGGCCCAGTAGTCCTACTTGGTACCTACATCTATTTGTAATTTAGGCCTTCACTTGTTTTAATAGTTGGCCTGGGGCGGACACTTTAATGGGCCTACGCCGCGGCTACAAGTGTTAGTATTTAAATGTGAATTTAAATGGCTTTGCGCGGAGTTTTTACAGGCTGTGATTATTTATTACTGAGTGTAAAATCAATTGTAAGGTCAGTCTTCCGAATAAGACTTAGTATGCACTATTTGTCGTACGGTCATCGACGATACCACCTAACATATAGGCTAATAGTTCTAAATATCACTGTGCATTGTGGCGAAGTGGTAGCGCGTTTGAGTTCTATGCGAAAGGTCATCAGTTCAAATCTATGTTCGGTCGTTTTTTTTACCGTTCTATCCTCGTCGCGGACGCAATTCTACGTCAAAGATAATAAAAGTGTGGAAAGTATTATGTGAAGTGAATCGCTAGTGAATGAACATAACACAAATGGCGTCTTAATTATTACGATGTGAAATAGTTTGGTAAATGCATTTTTCGAAAGTGCAACTGACCGTTGGCCCTATACGCATTCGTAGAGGTGTGTATGTTTTTTTCCCCTTAATTCGTTTTGGAAATTGTAAAAAGTAATGTTATGTTTTTTATTCTATTTTTGCATTTCTCGCATTGCAATACAGTGATATAATCAATTGTATTACTTAAAAATAAAATCCATAGTAAATTGCAATAATATGTGCATAAGTCACCCCAGTTTTTATCTCGCATATACCACCTAGTGATTGCTCCTGCAGAAGTTAAAAAAAGTGGAAACACAATACTAGCACTATTTAATCAGAAGAAATCATTTTTTTAAATTGCAAGTATTGTTTTCGTTTTAGCTTGTTTTTATCGGCAAGTTTTTAGTGAAAAGTGACTAAGAAGTAAGAATAGAATTAACTGTGTTATTTTTAAAGCAAATAGAAGAATATGGTTTTATTTAACCATTTGATTTGTGTTATTTTGGTTTTATTAAATAAAACCAAAACACACACCTCTACGCATTCATACAGCTGACCAACAGCCTGTCACATCACTGTAGGCCACACATTCATAGTTTTGCCATCATTGCCTGTGCAACCACAAAGATGATGTGGTTTGCATTAAAAACTACTTCTCCCTCAATAAATGTCCGCGATCCTTCTCCAATCCATAATGGCTCGAATACTAACTATGTGTATTTACTTCCATTTTAAGCGTAAAACCACTTTTAATATGCGTTCAAACACAATGTTTTCAACGTTATTACATGTATTGCGCCTATGCTGTCTGCTAGACTACCCCCGAACGAGCGGCCATATTGACGAACGCGCGCGCTATCTACATTCTCTTGTTTCCTCGAATTCCGCGCCCTTGAATGGAACAAGTTCCAGCAGAGGCTTCTTCAGAAGAACCTTCTTTATCGACTCTAGTTCTAGCGATGGCCGACAGAGCGCGCCACGCGTTTGCTCTTGGTGAGTTTGACCTTGAAGCATCAAGCTTAGCGTCAAGTCAAAGCAAAGATGGAAGGTTGAAGGAAGAAACATAAAACATGTCAAAATTACGCCAACTACGATTTTATAATACGTAAAAAGTGCGTTAATGGAATATTTACCGGCATTCTTTTTTCTCAATAGTTGATCTGAAATATTGGTGACATAGATGCAATGAAACCAATAAAGGATGTTTTGTTTTCTACGCCATGTAGGCTTTTGCCTATTCGCGCTTCCCGCATCCAAGTATCCTTTGTTGTTTATCGTAATAATTTTGAAAGCACGTAGTCTCTAGGGCCAAGGCCTACTTTTTGTCGTCACAGTAAACACGTAGTAGGCCTAGGTTGTTATAAGCCCAGGCCTGGCCTAGCCTGATTATGGTTCTTCTCAGATTTCATAGGATTTCATGTGCTCAAAACTCGACTCGAAAACTTCGAGTATAAAACCAAACTCGAAAAAACTCGACATTTCGAGTACTCGCACATCCCTACTTTCTATTCTACATGTGGTTTTGTTACTTATTTGCCTATTTGGCTAATAATAATAATATAAATATTATGCCAGTATATTTCGATGAAGTCATAATTATTTGTTAAATAATGTATGCTAAGGGTACTGCAGATTAAAGTAACCCTACGCTGACGCATGTAGGCTTCCCATTGCCGCTTTATTCCAAGTAAGAAGAATCCAAATAGACAATTCATCAAAATGCACAACACTAACAGAACAGTAGGCTAGTGTGAAAATATTACACCTGTCAATCAAACCTGAGTTTTAATAATAACTTAAATAAATAAATACACTTGAAGCTCAGGTTGCTTGGCTGAGCACGGGTGTAACTTTTAATAAAGTCAAAATGTATAAAATCAGACATCCCTAACTAGACTACTTCAAATGGGCCCGTGTTTCTTGGATCAGAATTATCCCAAAATAATATAAGGGCTTACTACTTACTGTACGTGATTCACTCACGTAAACCTTACGAGACCTGTACCTACACCGCCCTAAATAACATAACTTTGTTGAAATTGTTAGTTTTGTGCATTCAAATGCAATTAGTAAATCTCCATTTAGACTGCCTCACCTTCAATTTATTTTACTAGATGAATGAAGTAGGCCTACAGTGTAGTCCTCCGAATATCGAATGTGTTCTTGTTCTTGATAACGTAATTAATATAAATTGTTGTTGCTTTCCGTGACACGTGAAAAAAGAAAATTTGTAGTATAGCCTACTTACTCAGTAACTCAAGTTAAGCACTACGTACAAGGACTAATTTTCATTGAGGGACCTAATTTAAATATGCGATTTATTTCCAAAGACGGCTAAAAATCACCGCTTCATACCGTATAATCTCCTATCATATTGATTGAGTGAGGGAAGTTCATTCGGATGGTGCAAAACTAGAGCTGGACCGATTCCGATACTGAGTCTTCGTAGAATCGCCGATTCCGAATCTTGAATCAAGATTTTCGATGCCGATTCTTTGTTTGAATTTCGCACGCGGAATAATTGATCGAAGAGTCGAACTGTAAAAAGTCGAGTCTCATATGTCGTTACCGAGAAGTCGAAATTGCTCGCACGCGATATATTTTCGATAATGCGACTTTCCACAGAACTCGCAAAATCTTTAGATGTCTGAATTTTCTCGGCGCGTATTTTCTTGACACTTGAGATAGCAAGAAATAGTTATTTATTGTTGATGCTGGTGGATTTTCTACAGGTGAAAAAGATTATAATTACATCAACGCGTAATTTTATCGATCTACTAATGAGTTTTCATCGGAAAGTAACTGTGCAAATGTATCCCGTACGCCTAGGGCTAAACTGGTACTAATGTTGATTTTGATATTGTCTTCAGGTTTGGCTATGAAAGTGGCGTTGCCGCTTTATTTCATCAATCTTGTAATGATTTTTCATCGGGAAGTGATTGTGATATTGGTCCAAGTGTATCCCGTAAGCCTAGGCTACCTAGGCCTAGGGGGACCTAACCAAGACGCGTAGGCCTATTTTTTAACCGTTTAAGATCATAAGAAACCATTATTAATGTTGATTTTGACATGTTGTCTTTATGGTTTGACTATGTAAGTTTACATTGCCGCTTAATTTGATCGATCTTGTTATGATTTTTCTCGGAAAATGATGTTGGTGTTTGTTGGTTGGTTAGGCTAGGCCTAGGCCCTACCCCTAAAATTGTTTTCCCCACATGATTAAAAATACACCAGAAGAATCCATGGACATATTAAGACAAAAATGTGCTATCTTTTATATTAATATTGTTTTTGTGTGAGATATACTAAGCCAGGGAACCTAGGCCATAGCCTAGGCTAAGCCTACTTTTGGAGATGGCTTTTCCAAAATGCCTGGTTTTTGAGCTTGCACATGGAAAATGTATGGTAGGTATTAGGTAGGGCCTAGGCCTAATGATAGTGAATTTTAAAACAATTTTCATTAATGTTGATTGCTCAATCTCGATATACACTCTATCTCTAATCTAGTTCGAAATTCAAGCAGGAATTCTCATTGCAGCTCATTTCGCTGCTCGCACCTCCCTATAAAATGAACAACTATAGGTAAGTAGCGCAATTATTAATTATTCTTTGCCATTTTTTAAAAAGAATCTGCATCGGTAAGAATCGGTGAAGAATCGTTCAATAATTGAAATCGCCATCGGAAAAAATGTGGAATCGGTCCAGCTCTATGCAAAACCTGTGTCAGAACTGGGAATAGAGCTTCGAACCTGGAATTATCATTATTGTAAGCAAGGATAAACACAAAGTACCAACAATACATGTCCACCTTGGGTCTAGATGGATGTTACATGTTTGTAAAAAAGTTGAAAAACAGCCACACGTGTAGAACGCAACCCGGAAAGCATTGGATAGCATGCAACTAAGTAAGCATGGTTTGTTTGCGTTTTATCCCCCTTGCTGTCGCCATGTTGCGTTACACCCCCGCGACCGCAGCGCATTTTCTAGGTAGTTTGAGTATCGACAAAGGATATCTCCTTTACCCCTCCGCTATATATTTGTGTACAAATTAATCTCGGTTTTCGGTATAGGCTTACTAGTAGTTCGTTTTCAATGACATTATCTTTTCATGCACGGAAAGATGTCGACTAGTGCCACAAATTAAATTTGATATGAAAAATTCTCTATAGGGAGTACCTCAATTATTTTAGCATTGCATTAATTTTGTTCAAACATTAGGCATATGCTAATCTGTACACAACTCTTCTTTAATGCCATTTTTTTTTATCTAACAGGAAACCTGGATCTCGTCTTGGTATGATAATCGAAGTAACTGGAGCTAGTTCGTACCATGGATTCTTGCCTGCATTAGTGCGAACATGTATAGGTACTTTAACATCTGCAAAGAAGAGCAGTACCAAGGTGACTGTTCTTTTTCCATTGCCTCTGGCAACCGCTTTGTTCAGCTTTCTCTACCATTTGGCAAGTTATGAGGCAGGAGGAGAAGCATTGGTCAGTTGTGGCATGATGGAGAGTCTTCTGAGAGTTATCAATTGGCTTGGAAAAGAGCTGGAACACATAACGGTGAGTAATCTTCATCATTGCTTGTTGTCACTTCACTTCCAACTTTGCATTAGGCCAGCATTAAAGATCTAAGCAACTCTTTTTCCATAATACAGCGTGAACCTATTTTATGATCCCGGCACTAACGATATTTCCCGCCAGATCAGGCATATTTTAAAAGTCCCTTGAATTGTTGTATATAAAACCCATGTTAAATATCCCGTATTGTACGATTTCCCGCATTGGAAGTGTCAATTCCCAGAACGTTAACTGTATTGTAACACTGTACTTTTCCCCGGTTGTACGACTCAAGTTTCATGACCTACATAATATTTTGAAACGACGGCAACTCGCTCGCAAGGTCGCACGATCGTATTCCCGAGCCCCAACCTGCTGCAGGCCAGGTGACTGAGCTCATACCTACCCCCACTAAAGAAAAAAAAAAGGGTCTGTCTAGTCTCCTCGGGAGTCTTTGAGTATCAGCTGGCTGGCCGCACACTGGGTCACGTTGAGTGTAACATAAAACATACTCCATACAGGCTTGAAAAATTAATGGAAATAAGGAGTTAAATAGTAGGGTCCAGTCGGCTTTGGCCAAATGATAAACAAAAAGTAGGACATTAAGGATATTAATATATTATCAATTAATATGCACATTGTACAATAAAAAAATCAACCAAACAGATGAAATTACAATGGCCTATGTAACCCTATCTAAGGCAATAAAACACAAGGTGTTATGCAATAGGCCTAATTATTGTGCACACTATGCAATTAAAAAAATCAACAAAGTAGATATTACACGATCTAGGGCCTAGATTGCTCATTCGCGCTTTTCAACTTTAAAAAAGTGCGATACGCATGTTTGTTTTCACAATTTTCGCTGATTCAGCTCAGCCGCTCTGTGCGATGCAGATTTCGTACATTCAAATCATCCATATCGCAAGATTGTAGGAATTTTTTTGCTATCCAAATCCTACAAGTGCGTCGCGGAAACTTGGTGGTGGAGAAGGTTCTTCAGAATCGTCGGCGTCATCATCATTTTCTTCTAGCCGGGTTTCGTTGCATATTGCCTCAAGAGATTGAATTCCACACGTGGCAACGTTGTCGTCAAACGTGACGAAGTCTTCGAATGACATCTGCTGGCCGCCGGTATTAATGGACTATTCACGCAAGATATCGTCGTTTTCCGAATCGTCGATAATGTCAATGTCCAACTCGACTTTGTCCTCTTATTCTTGGGCGTAACCGCACTTTCGGGAACAGTTAACAATTGTTGTGGTTTTCACGTTGTTCCATGCACTAACACTGAAGTGCATGGCCTTAAAAACGTGTAATCTTATAAGGGATGACATCGGGTACCCGGTTCTAGAAATTACCCGGAGCCGATTTTAAGATCCGGGTATATTTCGCTGCTGGTTTTAGGCTAATTCACCAGTTTAAATTACGCGCTAGGTGGTTGCGGTCTTTCCCGCGGAGCGTGCCCGCTGCCTAAAGAATAACTGGAGTTGACGACGGAGCGCGTTGCAAGCTATCATTTGCTTCCGACCGTCTCAGCAAGTCGGCACGACATGCCACGAGCGAGTGCAAGAGTTAAAGATGCGGCGATATAATCTTGGGCACTGCCGTCTGCTAGGTGCACGTACGACCCAACCAACTCACGCTCGCAGCTGCTGACAAAGATTGTTGGTGTAGAAAAAGAATTCGCGATGCGATCATGTTTCAACCGATTCACGAAATTCGCAATCACGACGCATAGGATTGTTATTCCTTGGCTTATCTTGCGACGAGATCTTCATCGCGGGGGATAGTATAGTAGTGAGAGATTTTCTCACCGTGTTTGTTTTCCCCGCTTTCTGCGCGTAGGCCAAGGCCTACCTACGACGAGTTACACTGCCTGGACAGTGTAATTGGTAAACTAATCTTTGGTGTAATGAAGAATGAAGATCATTGCCTGGTTATCAACGCGATTCTTTATTTGTATACGATTATTCCAAAAATTTCCAGAGACGGAAACGTTGTCAGTCAGTATGACCTTCAAACCTACTAGTAGGCCTAGGAAACAGCGTTTCCACACATCGTGACGTAACAGGATCCGGGTACCAGTGTAATTTGAGTGCTGGAAATGGTTCCGAATTTTACTACCCGATGTCATCCCTAAATCCTGGACACTATCCTGCCGTCTGTCGCGGTCTGCCCCTTGGTCTCCTACCTGGAAATTCTCCAATTCTTCTCAGCAATCTTGCTCAGTCCATCTTTGATTTAAAGTATCCAAATTAGGGCTGTACGAGTTGAGTTCGAAAAATTCCAGTTTTATTTATTTTGAACTTGAATTTTTGTGCTATGGTGAAAATGGCCCCTCCATTTGCTTACCCATCAAAAGTCATCTTAGGCTACCCATTTTTCCCATCCCTTACGACTTACATTAAAATTCTCCATTCACACAGTCCTAGTACAAACGTATGTATAGGCCTATATTTCCAATTTTTTTACTCAGAAAAAGTACTGGCCTAGGCCTACATTGTCCCCACCTTCTTCTGTTCATGGCAGGTGCTGTTGGCAAATATGGAAGCTGACTTTGTATTTTCCAATTTATGACGTGTTGTTTGTGTAAATTAATGTTGGCGTTTTCCATTTTCTAGTTTGTGACGCGCGCTGTTCGCGTAATCGATCTGATAACTAACATGGATATGCAAGCATTCCAAATTCACGGGGGATTATCGAGCTTCATCAGGCGGTTGGAGGTAATGTGTGATTCTACTTATGTCTAGTGTAATTTTTAATTATGTGCCTACTTGCAGCCTCCGTTTTCGCATTACTGTATGTTTTTTTATATGATTTTAAGAATTGTGAATGGTATAGAGTAAGAGATCACTAAACTTATTGACTGTTTTAATAAATTAATATTTTTTATTAATATTTATAATAATTTAATAATTTTATATAATAATTTTTGTTATAGATGGAGGTCAACGTTTGCAGAGTTGAACAACCATTTGAAATTGTGGTCCCAACTCATTTCAATGAGCAGTTGCCCTCAATAGAAGATGGTGTTTCAAGTGGAGACGAAAGGCCTACATCTGAAGCAGGACCCTCGGGTATAGGTGGAAGTGGTGATGCCCCAATGCAGACAGGTGAAGAAGCGGGTGCCGATGGCGATGTGGAGATGCCAAGTGCACCACCAGCGGAAACTAGTCCAGTTCCAAGTGGAAGTAATCGTGTGGACTATGGTGCCACTGCAACTAGCCCGGCTCTGCAATTAGCTCGCTTGATTCCGGGACACGACCCGGTGCGTACGAGCCTACTCAACAGTTGCTCCTTTCCTGAGCCCAAACGACCGCCAAAACGAGTTTATGGGTTTGGAGGAGGTCTGCCCGATTTCAGTGCCAGTAAGACTGGCAAGACCTGCCTTCCACAGCGAGCTGCATTGCTTAAATCGATGCTCAACTTCTTGAAAAAGGCTATTCAAGATCCTGCATTTTCCGATAGCATTCGCCATGTTATGGAAGGAACCCTTCCATCTTCCCTGAGGCACATCATTAGTAATGCGGAATACTACGGGCCATCATTGTTCCTCTTGGCTACAGATGTAGTCACAGTGTACGTGTTTCAAGAGCCGTCACTACTATCATCCCTGCAGGACAATGGTCTTACTGATGTCGTTTTACATGCTCTGCTAATTAAAGACGTAAGTTTCACTGGGATATGAAATGTGTAAATTGTAAGATACCTACATGTTTCACTGTTTTTCCTTTACTAGACCTGTATGAGCTATTGTAGGGTCTCTTTAGTAGACAACTATGTGGTAGATAGAAGATGTCCAGAGAACAAGCAAGAAAATATTTTCTTGTATCATTTTGCCTCTTGATCAGCACTAACTAGTCAAAACTGTTGTTTTGAATATGTATTGTGTCCAACCATGTTATTTGGTTTTTCTAGGTCCCTGCAACCCGTGAAGTGTTGGGATCGCTACCTAATGTGTTCAGCGCTTTGTGCTTGAATGCCCGCGGCTTAGAATCGTTTGTCAAGTGTGAGCCGTTTGAAAGACTCTTCAAAGTTCTTCTCTCGCCTGCTTATTTGACGGCAATGAGGCGGCGAAGGAGCTCGGATCCCCTGGGAGATACTGCATCCAATTTGGGAAATGCTATGGATGAGCTGATGAGGCACCAACCATCCTTGAAAGTTGATGCCACATATGCCATGATAAGGGTATGTAATGGATTTCTTCATAAAATTTCTACTTGTCAATAATAGTCTTCCGCCAATAAATCAAACTTGGATATTTATTAGAGATGTTCAACGATATTTTTTTCACTATCAATATCGGTGCAATTTTGCAGATATCGTATCATCGTGATTTCAAAAGTACATACCTGCCAACTTGTACGATTTCCCGTACAATGTACGGATTTTGACCAATTCTTCTGATTGTACGATTCAAGTATAAAATTGTACGATTTTTCAGACTTCCACGGCTTTTTTTAAATCTCCCACTAAAATTAAAAAATAATGCTACTAGCGCATTCTGAGCGCGCTATGTGAAATTACTCCCGCTCCGGTTGTAATAGAGCTCGCGATTGGCTGTTGTTCATGCGGGGGTGGGGTGAAGTGATAGAATGAACCAATTGTAGATCTCGTCATATCTCGCGTCTTCCAAGGCCACCCAAGGAATGCCAAAGAAAAGAGCTGATTTGTAGGTTACAAGTTACAACGTTGATTTCGTGAAACGAAGTGAAGTGATGTGATGTTATTGTTTGCTGTGTGTACGTAATTAGGCTGAGCCTAGGCTTTTCCTGCAGTTCTAAACAGTTTGTTTTTCATTGTATTCGAGTGCGTTGTGCGTAATTAAGCTCGGCCTAGGTAATTATTGTAGGCCTGTCTGATCACGTTGGTTTCAAGTCCACAAATTTTTCTTTGTGCTTTCTAGGCCTAGGCCTAGGCCCTACCCCTACCTAAAACCCACCAAATCGAATCTAAGATATCCCCCAAATATCCACCTTTCCCCACGTATTGGCAATTGGGCGACCGATATACCTTCCCGAAAGTATTGTACGGATTTTCATATTTCTAGGTTGGCAGGTATGAAAGTAATAACGCGAATTTTTTCGACCGCGAAAATGACGATTTTTCATACGTGATCGTAAATGCTGCTAAATCTTGTGTGCTTGATATTGATAGGATATAATTAGGTCATGACCTTTTCAAGTGAATGTACTTGAAACATGTTTTTTATACCTCATAAGTTATAATAAGTAATGCTTGACCTCGGAGCGTGTAAAGATAACGAGTCGCTTCGTCGATGTTGTCACTAGGACGGGAGCAACTTGAATGAAGGCCTATGCAGCGCGCTACGTGAATCGAGAGCGAGGTTGTAGGGAGGTGCGCGCACATTGGTTAGGCGCTGGCGGGTATCGTAGTGGGAAGTGGGAGGAGCGTTTTGTTTAACTGCAGAAATGTGTAGTGCAGACCGCGGCGGGACATTTAACCTTTTCTGTGCGGCCATCGAGTATACTCGATGCCGCCATCTTGTTTCCCCAGTGAGGCCGTCGAGTATACTCGATCTGGGGTTGTTTCGAAACGCGCGCGCTTGTTGCTGCTGATAGATATAATCGATTGTAAAAAGTCGATTTTTAAACTGTGCTGCACTCTATGTGCAAGCTGTTTAACCATCTTCTAGTTTGGTAGTTTGACCACAGATGGCTCTGTCAGTTATTTCAGTAGTGAAAATTGGCAAAAACAACAAATGAAGATAATAATGGCATCTGAAAAAGGTTAGGATGATGAAAGAACACAGTTTTCAGGCAAAATAGGTTGTAATTAGGAGGTTTATGATCACTATTCCGACTTGGTTAGCAATCATAGACTTTGAAGTAAAGGTTGAAATAATAGAGAAGTAGAGGACGTTGTCAGTAGGCCTAGGTGACGAAAACCAGCTCACACTTACGTAGGCCTATGCTAGGGCAATTGTCACATGTAAATAATAGTCTTGACAGTATAAAAGCAAGACAATCTAAACAAGGTGTAGCCTAGGCCTATAGTGTAATGAAATTTACTTCATTTCAAGGATGATTAAACATTTTGATAAGTTAAATATTACTATCAAATACAAGTGAGAGAAATTGACGTTTTGCTCAAAATAACCCAGCACTGGGGTGTTGGGTGCTCCGTTCAAAACCCAGCATTGAAAAGGTTAACATCGAGAATGATAAAGCTATAGGGCTGTGCGAGCCTAGAATTTTTAAGTCGAGCTGAGCCGAGTATTAAAAAAAAGCTTGATTTTCGAGCCGAGCCGAGCTTTTTCCAAAAAAAAAAAATATATATATAAATTAAATTAAATTAAAAATGGTTAGGCTACATATTTTCTAGGGATGCCATCGGATACCCGGTTCTAGAAATTACCCGGAGCCCATTGTTTATCGTAATAAATTTATCATTTCGAAAGAAGAATCTGTTACAAAACTATGAAGTTTGGGAAAATTGAATAAAATTCGCCATTAGCACGCACAGACTAGGCCTACTTTTTGTCGCCGCAGTACACTCGTAGGGCCTAGGTTGTAGGCCAGGCTAGGCCTACACGATGTTATGTTCGGCCTAGGCCCACACTTTTGCTAGGGTCTACGCCTAAACTTCAATTTTTAGGAAAAATAGTCGCCAAACTCTGGTATAAATCAAGTTAACGTATTTCAAAACAATTTATTTTTATTTCATCAGCTTCAATATTTTTGTATTTTGTTTAAAACCTTTTCTCTTCTCAAAAACACTACCCATATTATATTCGATGCCGTATTATATTATTGCCAATACCGTATTTAGCTTAGGTAGGCCTACCTTTAAAAATATCAAAATATTGACAAATTTCACCTTGTAGTCTCTTCAAACAACTACAAATGTATTAAGTTTTCTTTCCCAATCACATTTTCTTCCTTGTATCACCTTCCTAAAGCTTGTATAAATTATAAATTACCGTATCGGACCGAATATAGCGCGATGTTTTTTTCCCGAAATACTATCTCTAAACAGCACTCGCGTTATTCCGCGCTCTTGCATTTGAATAGCGCCTGAACATAGGCCACCCGCAATACAACTACCGCGCAACGCCCCGCCCACCCACTCGACGCCAGCCGATCCCGTGAGGCGGGCGGTTGACGTCATCACGGCTCCGCGGCAAAAGGCGCGGGAATATCGCCGCGTATCACGGTTCACGGGTTCCGCGGAAAATGACCACCAAAATAACTGTGTGTACAATTAAAATGTTTTTTCTTGGGAATCGATCCCGAATCGATTCTAGTCCCAATGATCGATTTGTAATCCTTAATAACCTGGTGAACTGTGGTTGGCCCTACCATGTTAAAAACGTAGGACTAGGCCCTAAACATTGTTCAAAATGTTTTGTTGTAAGAATGAAACTAAGTCTATTCATTCATTGCATTGTAAATAAAAATTGTTTCTTGTACATTTTAATTTTCTTGATTTTTTTTTCTTGAATGATCTGAACATGGGGTCGTGTTATATTCGAGATCGTGCTATATTCGGTCCAATACGTATGTGAGACATTTGCCTATCAAAACACACATGTGTTCTTCTTGCCATTCAGACTCTTCTTCTAGTTTTCAGAACACTTTCCCAACATTTCTCAATTGCCCTGTAAGATTTCAGAATCTCTTGTCTCCTAACGCACGTTGCTTTTCTTTTCAGCTTCTTGAAGAGCTTAATTCTTTGGGAAACAATCCAAACTATGTGTGCTGGCGAGCAACGAAAGGGGTTTCCGATACACCCACGCTAGCCGCAGGTAACAATTCGAGCCGCACTGTGCCCAACGATACTGGCAGCAGTGAAGACGAGGATGAAGATGAGGATGAAGCATCATCCTCATCACACCCACAACGTGAAGATACAACTGACAGTGGCAGCTCCAATACGAGCACAGAAAGAACACCAATTGCATTGATTGACTATATTGTTAATGTTATGAAGTTCATTGATGCCATACTCAGCAATAATGCTACGGACGATCATTGCAAGGAGTTCATAAGACAAAATGGATTACCACCCTTGATGGCAATTCTTGCTCTGAAGAACTTGCCAGTGGACTATCCCATTACTGTTTCAGCACAGGCAGTTGCTGCGGTTTGCAAGTCTATTTTAGTAAGTTATCAAAAGTTACCAATTAATTTATGGGCCACTAGATGATTTTGTAATGTTCACACCATTTATCTGAATCATGACGGCTAGAAGCCTTATGATACGCTACAACAATAAGGGGAAGGGATTTTACTTTTAAGTCCTGCAAATATACTCTACTCTAATCTCCTACTCTTATTAGCAGCAACAATCACCAGAGTTATATTTTAAAGTTTCTATTAGGATTTTGGGGAAATGTGCGACTACTGCTTGATATATACATTTCCCCTTCCCACTGTCAATTATTACATTGTGCTTGTTTTTCTTCACAGAATCTGGCACATGAACCAAACGTGCTAAACATCTTAATGCTCCAAATGAGTGAAATGATTGATATGGTTTTACCGCTTAATGAGACCATCAAGCCACCAGGCGGTTCAATCCTTCTACGTGAGTTAGCTAACGCTCCTAACCTAGAGACAGCCTTTTCAACTGCATCGGCTACACCAATATTGCATGCCGTTAATGCAATGCATAGCTATATAACAACGTTTATTCACACCTGTCGCACCGGGCAGAGTGAAATACGTGCAATTTCACTCCGTATTTGGGGTTGCAATAATGGCATTGATGTCATCACCGGACTGGCCAATATGTATGTTTCCGTGGTGTGGGAAAGCAACGCGCTGCTTGCGTTGTGCACAGACGACGTGATTCCCCTGGATAGTGGGTTTGCTGCCGAAGATCTGGCTAAGCTGCGGCCTGCAGAGGCGGAACCTACTCCATGCAGTTCGTCAGATGCTGCGAGCAATGGCATGACGACGGCAATGGAAGCATTGAGCACTGATCCTCCTACGCAAATGGACGTTGACGAAAGCGTTGGTTCAGAAAAATCCAAAGAAGGAAGTCGTATTCTTCCTACACCTGCACAGCTAAAATATATCAAGCTGATTTTGGCCGTGACCTCCAGGCTTGCCCGGAGCTTGGCAGAGCTATTTGGACTTCTCGTTAAGGTAAGCTTTGTGGGTTTAATTAAACCTTTCTGTATATATGCCTGCCTGAATGCACTTCTCATTTGGTGATTTCTCTAGCTTTGTATGGGATCCAATGTCCGTGCCCGTCGTGGTCAACCGATTACTGCTCAGCCTCTGCCACCATCACCTCATGCCCGTGCTATTGCTGGAGCTCTCAACAAGTTATTAGCTAAAACCTTATCATGGGACAAACTCCCTCCTACAGTCATACCGAAGTTTACACTCACATTCCTGATCTGTTCCATTGGATTTGCTTCACCCATGCTGTTTGATGACAAGAAGTATCCATATCATTTGATGCTTCACAAGTTCTTGAAGCATGGTGGGCAACAGACGTTCTTTAAGTAAGTTTGATGTTTATTTTATACATTTCATCTAATTAAGTTCAAATTCAGCAATCTAGCATAGTGGCAACAAACTGGTTTGC
Organism: Sweltsa coloradensis; assembly: GCA_024449915.1. Classification (NCBI taxonomy): domain Eukaryota; kingdom Metazoa; phylum Arthropoda; class Insecta; order Plecoptera; family Chloroperlidae; genus Sweltsa; species Sweltsa coloradensis. The sequence goes on from JAMZAV010001254.1 coordinate 50,697, forward strand.
TAACTCGATTAGCCCTCGTGCTTCCATGTATAAAAATATACGTATACCATTATTGCTGGATTACAGGCTGCAAGGTGTAGTGGCCGCACCTTATTACGACCACTAAAATTTTAAAACTGCATCTAGTATGGTATATCCTATTAAGTATTAACACTGGTGACATGACTTCATAATGGTTGCACCCCACCTTTTGAACTTCATATTGTAAAATATACCTGAGCATGGATACAGTAGATAGATGTTTGTGAATTTCACTAGTAGTAACTAGGGGTGTCAACGATTACGATTAAATCGATTCGATTAATCGATTATCAATCGAAAACGATAAATCAATTTTTTACAAAAAAAATCGATTTTAAATTTTTGCGCTTTTTTAAATTTAGTTTTCATTGCCGCCTATTACCCGCGAGAAACGTTCCCGTACGTTACGTTTTACCGCCAAATACGCCGTGATAACCGCCGATTTAATGTAGCTTAATGCTTGCAAATTTAAATGAAGCGACGTCGCAAAATACATCGTTCGTACCAGCCTTACCTTGTCATCATGTGCGCATGCGCTGGTCGTGCAAGGTCGGAAGGAGTGGGCGGAGTTAAAGCTGCATTCTGTTTAAGCGTTCCACGCGGCGTAGTTGGCGCGGCAGCCAATAAACACAGTAAACGCACTCAACGCGCCTGAAACGCCGAGCAGTAATTGCACCTTTAAGTAACATGGCGTCTTGAGTGTGACAAAAGTGATTCTCTGGTGTTGTGTTTCAGCCTAGGCCAAGAGTTTTCGACAACATGGCATCAAACAATTGAATTTGATCACTGCATTGATGCCAATTTCATCTCGTATGCTTTATCTACCCCTCCACTTCCTCTTGATTATGCTCCCGAGTCCCGACTCTTCTTCGAGATTGTTGTGCGTGCTCAAGGGGAATTATCTGTACCGGGCACGACGTATGCGTTTGCGTACTTTTCACAGCTATTATTCTAGTGTTTAACGTTTTTAACGGAAAGGATTTCGGATGCGCTCTTATCGATTATATCCTAAGACTAAAAATTTCCTGAGCCAGAGGTATATGAGAGTGAGATATGGAAACAAAAGATCAAAATACAGAAAAACCAAGGCAGGAGTTCCCCAGGGAGCAGTCATGAGTCCTACCCTTTTCTTGATCTTCATAAATGACCTAGCTGACTATATTGAAGAGAGAAGTGAGGTCAAAGTAAAGCTGTTTGCAGATGATGTGGTGCTGTGGTACAGTGGTAGAGATAAAGATAAGATGGAAATTGAAATGAATAAAGCCCTTAAAGCTCTGGAAGAATGGACAGAAAAGAATGCAATGATAGTTAACGAAAAGAAGACCGTGTACGACTACCACACTACGGGACGAAGTGTACCAACATTTTTACTCAAGTACAGAACAAACCTGTTACAGAAAGAAGATAACCCAGTATACCTAGGTGTAACTATGGATCAAAAAATGACAATGACCAAGCATATTGAAAAAATGCAAGCAGCAGGAAGGAAGCGATTAAACCTGTTAAAAAGAGTTGCAGGTGTTACCTGGGGGGCAACAGAGAACACATTATCTACCACATATAAAACCTATGTGGGGGACCCTGCTTGAATATGGTAATTGCAATCATAACAAAACCCCAAAAAAAATGCACCAATCTCTAAATAGGGTCCCCAAAAATTTTGCACTCAGAAAGTTACTGGAGTGTTAAAACCACACCTATAGTAGCTATGGAAGCAAAGGCCAATATTCCCCCCTAGAGGCCAGACAAAATGAAGCTGCAGGGATCCTATATGAAAAACTGGTAAGACTGGATCAGAACTACTGGGATAAAGAACCATGTGAAAAACATAAAACCCATGTAACATTCATAACGAAGGCACGACAAATAAATGAGCATTTAATTGGGAATGAGGCAATTAACAATAGACAAGACCTCCTACCACCAAACATAAATGTTGCATTGTTAGAAATCCCACATGCATTGACAATACCTGACATCGACGGTAAGAAAAACAACCACTCATTGGTTCAACTAAAGAAATTGACATTGGCATACATTCGCCAGAAATACCCAGAAAATGAATGGCTACATCTGTATACAGATGGATCAGCATCCCCAGGGGAAGGAAATGCGGGCGCAGGGATATACAGCCGAGAATTTGAGGCTTCCTACCCAGCTGGTGCTAATGGAAGCAATTATGATGGAGAAATCCGAGCAATAGTTGAAGCACTATTGAAACTATCAAAAATCTGAAAACCGGAAAATTGTGATCCTATCCGACTCCAAGACTGCCATTGCAGCCATTGCAAATAGGGAGGAAACAGAACCCGAAATTAGACAATATAAACGACAGATTCTACGACTCATGAATGATCGGAACAAAATGTTGCGACAATGGATACCGGCCCACTGTGGCATATATGGTAATGAGAAGGCCGACTACCTAGCCAAACAAAGGTAGCAAAAAACAACAAGAAAGTAAAAAACTGTCACATAAATCTCTCAAATCTCACCTGCATGCGTCGACAGACAAAGCAGTCCGTAAGGAATGGCAAGAGAGGGGGCAGAATAAACTGTGGGAAGATTACACTAGAATGAGGCGACTGGTAAACGTAAGTGCTACAGTAGAAAAATAGAGACAGCTCAATTCCGGCTTCAAACAGGACACGACCTACTCGGAAAGCACCTCCATAGATTTGGAATTTTTGAATCTAGTGTCTGTCGGATGTGTGGAGCTGGGGAACAAGACAGGAAACATCTTTTTCAATGTACATATATAAAGCTTGAACGCGACAAAATGCCAAATGGCATGGATCGGAGCGAACAGGAGTCCTATCTCTACTGGCTAACTAGAAAACACATGATGACATGAATAATGTCAATTGTTGGCATATGAAAAGAAGAAGATATCCTAGAACTAGCGCGGCGTACTACAACTAGGCGGAAAGTTCGACTAACCTAACGAAAGTACACAAGAGAACTTTGGAGAAAATAGGCTGCGTACGCCGCGACCGGTACAAATAGCGCTTTCCGTGCCCAAGTCCCCGCCACGGCGCCGATGCGAACTCGTGCCTTGCGCGGGCGATTCAAACTAACCGAAACCAGACCGAAGTTTGAAAGAAACTTGCTACTATACCGACATTGTACAAAACGATTAAAATCGATTAATAGTCGATTAATAATCGATTATGGAGGTGAAAGTGAATTCGATTATCGATTATAATAATTTAATCGTTTGACATCCCTAGTAGTAACCTAATTTGCAATAAAATAATTACATGATATTTATGTGAATGTACTTATTATGCTAACAATTTGCTATTGATTTTAGCTCCATACGCTGGGCGTTATCGGCCGGAAACACAATAGATCCGAGTGAGGGTCTAGAACATCCTGATTTGCCAGAGGGGACAGGAGACTTCTTGGTATCAAGTCTGACTCTCTTGGAAAAACTGGTGAATCCCAAGGCTATCCTGGATTCTCCTCATGCCCATTCCGCTGGTCCTAAAAGTACATTCGATACAATTAAGTATCTCATGCACATGCACCAAGAAGCATTCAAGGTCATCATGCTGTTTTGGGGAAAGAAGCCGCTGAAGGGATACACCGATCATATGTGTGATTCAATGCTGTCTATCCTTCGTCATATCTTGCGAGGTGAAAAGCTGATGCTGGTATGTAACACTTCCATTTAAAACTACATTTACTAACCTGTATATATTTTTGTGCTTTATGTTTATTGTTTACCATAATTTCCTAACCTATGAAATATTCTATGAACATCAATCCATCGTTACTGTTGCTGCTTTTTCTGGTATATACCTTGTTTGGACCCAAATCTCTTGTTAATCATCCAAGTGAAAGGGAACCGGTGGTTTTGTACACAATACAAATGTAAATAATCCCCATTACCTGTAATGGCCTGTCTATCTTGACCCGTATTGACAGTTTCAAACCACATGGACCTCTTTGGAATCTGGTACCAGCCTGTATTTGAGAACGTCCCCTTTTATGTAACTGTGTGTCCATTAATTTGCTCGTACATGAAGATTTAGAAGTGGTTGCGTTTTACATTAGTTTCAACAAAGAAAGCGGGAGGCCTCAATACAACCTGCGTCTTTTCAGTTTGATGATTGACGGAGTGTTCCTTGGGTCGACACAAGGTATAGTCTGCAGAATCCCCATATGAGCAATGTTAAAAACTACATCCATCGTTCTCCTTATTATTTTGTTCCTACATCACTGTCATAATACTGTATCAATCGGTTTTAATTGTTTTCTCTACAGTCAAACATCACTAAATGAATATTAGTGGAACTTTTTTTTCGTTAAAATGATTTATATTATTTCGGTCTCGATTATTATACATTATTGAGTTGTAGGAAATGAATGAGAGAGATTGCGTGTGTGGAATATCTGCAAGGGCTCCCAGAAGACTTGGAAGAGTGTGATCATTGAAGCTTTAATGCACTCTGCTATTCTTTATAAGTATAAACACTGTCCCAAAATGTCAATGTTGTGTTGATAAGATTGTTGATGAAAATAAGGTGGGAATATTTCAATTTTAAATAACTAGGAAAACGCTTAAGTCCCGCCGCGTTGATGGATGAGCTTTTTGTAAGTTTTTAGTTTGCGTAGGTCCACTTTTCCTTTGCAAGTGCTTTTTTAATGCATTGTAGGTGATTGTTGTCAAGTTTCTATTGTTACTTGTTGATTGAAATTTAAACCTAAAAAAACTCATATTAAAACCTTTATTCTATGGATTCTGGCAAACTTTTTCAACTTTTTCTTTCAGAAAGCAATCCATCACCATTACCTTAATGTCCATGTGAAATATGAACGTTGTAGCCCCACCCGTTTGGTCAGAATCGGCCCAAATGTCACGAAAATATCGCATTAAAAATCCAAAAAAATCGTAAAAGTACGATATTCATGAGAAATATTTCTTCGATTGTACCCAAAAACGTAGCAAGTCTAAGTTCAGAGATTTCGAAGGTCCCCTCAAATTTTCATCAAGATCGCATATTTTGTTTGCCCGGTAGAGAGCGAACAAACAGGCAAAAAAAAAAGAAGAAAAAAAAACACCCGAGCTAAATTTTTTGGGGGGGTCGGTGAAATTGAAGTCTTCGCTTCGCTCATCCAACAAAAATGTTACTGAAATAATATCGACATATTTTCGACATCTTTTGAAAATTATTTGCGTCACGTCGTTTCCCAACCCTTCCCTCACCTATGTTTCACCAACAGCGATTTTTGCATTTTTAGTTTTAATATTTTCAAGTATCTTGGTCCTTGCCCCTGAAAGACTTGGTTATAACCGACTATTGAGCAATAGTGCTATATTATAATATAGTATATTTGTATGTCAATCTAGGACTTCCAACTGGTTTAGAATAATTCATATTTGATTTTCACCTTCTACTAGAAAATATGAGTTCCTAGACTCAACATTTATTGGAATCATTGCCAACTGTTCTCATTATGCTTTCACACTGTATTGATTTGCTCCTAATGGTTTCTTTTTCTTTGAATAGGAACGCTTGGAAAAGGAGCGCATTTCCCTGGAAAGTGCTGATGCTGGTGCAAGTAATTCTGCTGCATCTGGTTCAGGTAGTGAAAATGGAAGAGCACCTAAACCCAACGAGTCCAACGTAAATCCAGTTGACTTGGTTCGTCTCCTCGAGATGGGATTCCCGCGTGCTATGTGTGTTGAAGCACTTGTCAGCACTGCCACGGTCGACCAGGCAATGGATCATATATTGTCGGGGGGAACCGCTCCTTATGAAGTAAGTGAATTTAGTCGTTTTTGTCTGTATGATATTTTATTATTGTTCTTATCCCCTGGGGGTTGTGCTGTACAGTGAGATTACTAATAGCCTTTTTGTGAGAGTCAAAGTAACTTGGCCGATATGACGGTGCATTTGCTTCCTTCATCCTCATGCAGGTTTGGATTATGTGTTGTGAGTTTTGGTATTGTTTGTTGGTTAGTGTAATTTTAGTAACCACCATGTTCTTTCTGTCTGGTGCCCATCCCTTTTTCAAAATGTCAACGGAGCATCCAACTCGCAACCTTCTCGTGGTTTGGCCCGTGATTAGGGTAGTTTTTCTCCCTGAAACTAACATGGCGAGCTCTGGGTCGTCGTCGGGGAACTTTCCCCTTCCCTTTTGACTACCTCCCCAACGGCGACGACAATGACAACACGGACGGATGATGACACAGACTGAGACGACCACGACGTAGGGGAACCCCTGCCTCCCCATACGCTTGTAGCTGGTTCTGACCAGCACAGGCCTGTCCACCCCTTGTCCCCCCACGTCATCCCTTACGTCCCTCCCTTCGTCTCGATTAGCCAAGTTGCATAAATATGAGACGTTAAGCAATATCCAATCAATCAACTAAAAAGAAGTGTTTAATTAATTATTTGGTTTCACCTTTTCAGGGAACTTCGGAAGAAGAACAAATGCATCAAGCCGTGCTCATGTCCCTTGGGGTGAGCACTAAACCTGTTGCAAAGTCTAGAGCCACCCAACTTGAAGAGGACTTGGAGTCGATTACAAAATTCCAACATATCATTGACACATTTACTGACAAGGCCTTAAGCACGTGCTTGGAATTGCTGGACCTGCTTCCTGATTCTGTGTTCCGAGTTTGTGACCTTTTGGTGACCATCACTAAGCGCAATGGTGAAACTTGGAGAGAAGACATGCTCGACGCTCTGATTGTTGAGGTAACATTTTCCATAATTTTTCTCTAACCATGAAATTCAATAATGAAAAGCATTTTTGACATGTTCAAAGACAAATACATATTTCAGTTTATATTACCTATCTGGGCACTTTGGATTTGGTTAGTCCGAAGCTATTTCTAACGTCGATAAAATAAGTTATTAAACACATTTGATTGGATTCATTCGAGCCGCATTTAAAATTTTTTAATATATTTTGCCGGTTAACGTAAGTCGTTACGATTGTTTCGAAGTGCACTTTTTCTGATGTATGTTGTTTGAAGCGTCGTTAAACGTAATATGTACTAACATAATATTTAAAAATTAGCGAGAACTTTACCTCACTTTTTTTTCTTTCTTACAAACTCTTTGTAGACTCAAGATCAAGCCCCGCCCTCAAAAGACTCCGCCCCACCCGTTCTGGTGCCTATCAACACCAAGTCATTTCTTGATTGGTGCACAGCGCACAGTCATTACGATTGAAATTGAAACTATTTTGGGCACTAAAGTTAAAGAATCTGCACTGAAAAATTGAATGAAGTCGGTATCGGCCGATACCACGAAAAATCGCCGATTCCTGATTATTAGGAATTGATATCGGAATCGGTAGAGCTCTAATCATAACGCGACCCTAGTAAATATAATGTGCCTAGCCTGTTCTACTTGTAGGTGCCAAGAGGTTTAGTTGTCTAGTTTGTTGAGGCCTACAAAAGCATTCATTATATTATATTGTATTTAGTTTTGTTGGCAAGTTGATCTATTAACCTTTAACCATATTGCCAAAGGCAAAAAAAATGAAAGTACTAGTTAACACACTGTTTAGATTTTGTACAAGCACATGACTAGGGTTGACTGTAGTGTGTGTTTGACCAAGTTACAATGTTCTAAACACTCGATAACCAGAATGGTAGGCCACCGGATTCTTTTATATTGTGATTGTGACTAACAGTTTGTTTCTTTTTCTTCTCTAGATTTGCCACAAATGCGAATACTTGATGCACGCATTTGCAGAAAACCCAACACCATCTGACCTTGTGGATGATCTGGTTAATTCACAAGAATCTCAGCAGTTTGCAGTGCGGATTCATCTGTTTACTCTGTTGTTTGAGGTATACAAGGTGACTACAAGGTCACAAGTTGACAATATTGCTGTATACACAACAATCTATAAAATTGTATAACATAATATTTTGTCCTAATAATGTTCTTCTTTTAGGGTCCGTTGTTTAACGAGATGCGATTGCCATGTGCACAGGCTGCCCAGAATTCATATATTATTCCAATGCTGGTACGCTTGGTATACAGATCCCAGGAAATTCTAACGCTATCGGGACAGAAAGTGACTCCAAAATGGCTTGCTCCAGTCTTGCTACTTGTTGATCAGTATGAGCAAATATCCTCTGTTACAAAGAGGAAAGAACGGATGCATGAGGTCACAAATCGGATTTGGAGGTGGTTTGACCTATCGACTGGCAAATGGACTGCTTACTCGCTAGCAAACAATAAACTCATCAACGATGCTTATTGGGGCGGCTTCAATACTGTCAGGATCAGCTGCGGCCGGAGGCGCTACACAATCCAGTTTCACGTTATGATGCAGGTAAGTTTTCCTTGATTTTACCCTGATCTTAATCTTGGTCTTTATTCTAAGTACATGGTGTATCCTATATCCAAACGTATGGAGAACTTATTTATATCTTATAGTATTTTCTTCTTAACAAATTTTTCTCATGTGGGTTTTATAATTTTTGTACAATATTGATTTCTTACCTTCCTTTTTGTATGCATGATTTGTTGGTCATTACCATATTACCAATGATTTTTTTTTTAAATTAGGTAAACGAAGAAAGTGGTAATAGACGTCCAATAATGATGTCTTTGATTGAACGAGAAAAGGCTGAAGGTAGACCGGAGAAAAAGGCAGAGAGTAAAGATTCCAAGGTCTCTGACCTCATGGATATTGAGGAAGAAAAGTCCGAACAACGTGCATTGGAAGAACAACGCAATGTTCCAATTATCGGCCTTCAGGATGAGCTTGCAAAGAAACTAGTGGGAGCATGTGTTGGACTTCTCCGTATTCCTGTTGACAAACATGCTGTCCATGCCGTGATGCGTGTATGCTTACGGCTTACACAGAACTACGAAAATGCCATCATCTTTGCCAACAAAGGTGGCATTGCAAGCTTATTAGGGTTGACAATTTCTGAATCCTTTGTTGGGTTCCTTAATTTGGCCACACTTCTCATTCGCCACGTTATCGAGGAGCCTAGCATGCTCGGCATGGCCATGGAGAAGGTTCTGCGCGGGCGAACACTGAACAACATTCCTCCACCATATAAAGAGTTGGTTTACTTGTTACGAAACACAAGTGCCGCTGTAACCAGAGACCCACAGACATTCCTAGAAGTTGCTCGTAAAGTCCTGCGGATTGACTGCAACGTAGCACGACGTAAGTAATATTTTTGTTTCCAAGATTTTTTGTTCTAGCCTAGCTCAAAAGTTACGTCATATAGGTATTTTCCAGATAGTTATTGCTGTCCAATACTACTTGCTAATTTGTATGGGTATATACCTAGTAGCTGGTAGTGGTCTACAGCTTGACTCAATTTTGTAATGTAAATAGTAAAATTCTTGTTTTATAAGTTCTGTTGAAAGCAGTTTGGATTTTCTTGTCTTAATCTCTAGATTTTTACTGGGATAGTGGTTGATGCTTTTTTGTGATAAATTATTGCAATGGTGAGTTAAGTTGTACATTTGTTTGTTATAGGTGATCCTGATGATAAAGATAATGGGCTTCTATTAAAGACTCTACCACCAAGCCCGGAAATAAATCCAGTAGCTCCTTTTACCCATGAAGTAACCGCAGGTGCCATCAGCCAACTGCTAAATGCTTTGGCTAGGAGTAACCTGCCTTCAAGCAATTCTGAAGAAACTGAAACTGCTGGAGCAGGAGTAGGAGTAGCGGCAGCAGCAACATCAACATCTGTTACTGGGTAAGTTCACACATTCATTTGATTATTAAATAAAGTTAGGCCTGTGCGAAGATTCGGATTTCGAATAGTGTTTGTGATTATTTTTTACCTATATTCTATTTGAAAATTGAATAGGAAGTTTTTAATTCAAACTATTTTCGCTTTTGCAAGTCTTGTGTTACTACTATTAAAAAGCCCGCTAATAGTGCAAGAAGTTTGAATTTATGGTGCCAGAGCTAGTCTTTGACCTGAAGTGCAAGAAGTTTACGTTTTACTGACAGAATGCGTTAGTGCAGGGTTGCCACTGATATTTTTTTCAAATCCTGTTGGAAGACGTTAAATATCCGCAAATATTCGTGAAAAGTCTAAAAACGTTTATTTCATTGATCAAACTATGAAAATGGATAAATGTGATGTTTATACCGTATTTACCCGATTGCAAGCCTACTTCTTTTGATACATTTTTGCAGTTCAAAATGGCACCCCGGCTTGGAATCGATGGCAAACTTATGAGTCTTGAGTATTTAAATGCTACACTTTTTATTAGATGAACTTTTAATCAGGGGTCGGCTTGCATTCGGTGTCGGCTTGCAATCTAGCAAATACGGTATTTTGTTACCATCATAACCTAAAAGTTGTCAAGGGCCTAGGCCTATGCACAGATAAAAAAAATGAGCCAGAAAGGCCTTGGTTGCTTTAATGATTGCATAAAAATGTAAAATGTTATTTATTTACAGAAAATCCAATTTTAACATAAAAATAATATTTTCTGACCTGGTTAAAAAATTCTAGGCCTAGGCCCTATGAATGTTGCATCACAATTTTGACCTAGGCCTAGCCTAGGCCCATGTGTTATGTTCTATAATAACATTGCAGAACTTGTTGATAACATTTTAATCATATTCTAATTCTATTTTTCACGTTTAAGATCACATAATCCAAACTTTATAAACAAAAACGAAAGAAAACAATTTTGTGGGCTGCAATCTCCATTGTTTGTTCTTGGCTGTTCAATTTAACTTGCATCCTCCGTCCTCCCATAAAGCAACTGTGCTTGGCTGTTTCTCCATAGAAGCAGTTCCTACTACATCTGGGACATGGCTCCGCCCCCTATCGAAAGTCGAATCGATTATTGCCCCGCCTTCAATGTTTACAATCGAAATTAGCCCGCGCAGATTCAAATATACGAAAATAAGCATAGAAAACTTAACTAACAAAATATCCATAAATAAGACTAAAAATCCGTTTATCCGTTTTGCACCCTTAATATCCGTAAAAACGGATAAAATCCATTAAAACGGCAGCCCTGCGTTAGTGTTTAACCAAAAAAATTGTAGTGTCAATAATGGCATCAGAATCTTCATAAAGTTGTCTTTGAACTGCTTCATTTTTACCGTTTGTTGCCTGCTATTTTTACTGATAGAATTAATTATTTTGGTGTTCTTGTGCTGTGTTAGGTTATTGAACACAGTGAATCAGATGACGACGCGTTTGCAAGGCGTTCACCTTCAAGTTCGCATATTTTGACTTTTTTGTCCTTTAGACAGAAAAAGTTCTGCTACTTGCTGATCACGTGGAAAGTATTTGGCCAGCAGGTCGGGCCTAGGCTAGGCAATATTCTAGTGTTTTCAGTTTTAACTTTAAGCTAGGCCTCGGTTCTACTGGAATTAGTAAGGCCAGGGCTATCGCTTATCTTTGTGATTTAATCCGGTCTGGGGCGTGTTATCAAATCAGACTTGTCTTGATTTGCCTCTAGTCCTAGGGCATGTTATCAAGTCTAGTGATGTGTAAATTCCCGACATTTATATTTTGGGGAATATTCCTGGGAATGTTCCCGGGAATATTGGGATTTTATCGGGAATTTTGAGAATAAATAGTTCACCATTTGCACATTACTGTCAGTATTCATTTTTTTTAAAATTCAATTATACATTATACAGGGCTGCCGTATTTACGGATACCATATTTTTTTTACGGATATTTAGAGTACTTTACGGATAGGCCTACCAGGATATTTAAAGCTTTTTATGGATATTCTGCTATGTATTGCGATTTGCGATGTTTTCATCAATTTTACTTTTCGCGGTTCGAATTGAGGAAGTTCGTCATTCAAATGGCGGAAAGAAAACGTAAGTCGTCGCCGCCGAACAGAAAATATGTGCAACACTACCAACAGGAGTGGGAGTCTTCGTCAAAATGGTTAAGTAGGGAAAGACCGACAATACAGCATTCTGCAAGTTTCGTAACTTATGATTAGTACCGGGGGGAAGAAACACCTTGAACGTCATGCAGCAACCGCGGGCCACTTACGTAAAGAAAAGTCCGTTGTTGGCAGTACATTGTTGACTTCTCATTTTATCAAAGAAGATAATGGGGTCGTTGATGCGGAATCACGATGGTCCAACCATGGAGTTTAAATAGTACTGTCGTACTCGTACTGGAGGCGCAGGTGTGTGGTGGGCAGTGTACGAGATAGGACACCACGTAGCGCAGGCATAGCCAGGCATGTTTGTTGTTTATCAACAATTAGACAGTTGACGGCAACGCTAGTAGCATAGCAATTGGTATTGCATTTGGCACGTTTTTCTTTTGCATATTTCGTAAATCATCATTAGCAAATTGTGTAAATGTATAGGCCTAGACATGGGCTATTATTCAATGGCAGGTCTTTTCCGCATTCACGATCTCTAGTCTTAGGCCTAGGCCTAGGTATGTAAAGTTACCCTGGCAAAAATGACAAGCCAAGTCCTAGGAGTAGGCCTAGGCCTAAACGTTGTCCTACCTACAAAAGGAAGAAAACCTACAAGTGGAGGTGGATCAAACTGTTTTTTTTGTAACTTGACAATTTCACTAAGATAGCTTCTACTATGACATTTTTTATTTTTCGGGTTGTTTCGTAGCGGCGGTAGTGATATCTTTCTGTCGACGTTTCGAAGACCATGTTGTCTTTGTCTTCTTCTTCAGGATTTGAAATATGATATCATCAATCATCATCTTATCATATTTCAAGTCCTGAAGAAGATGACAACATGGTCTTCGAAACGTCGACAGAAAGATATCACTACCGCCGCTACGAAACAACCCGATAAATAAAAATGTCATCAATGGGTAGCGAGTCATTTAAAAGTTTAAGCTTCTACTATGTTTCCCGACAGCACGATTGCAGCAAATTTCTGTTGCTCTCGAACAAAAACTAGCTAGATAATAAAACGGGCCTTCGGCGAGTCTTCCAGAGAAAACATTGTGGACATTATGAAAACATAATTTTTTACTCATTTTTTTCGGCATGAAAAAGAGCGAGAAGCTTAAAGAAGTGAACTGCGTGCGTTCTAGTGACTTTTTAATTTTACAAGATATTACTCCGCAGCATTTTGAGGGCACTACTTTTACCTCAAACAAACAAAATTCACAAACAGGCTGACTTATGTACCAATTATACCTTCGTCAGAACGCCGGACCCACCACCAGGAGACGCGTGTCTCGACGTTGCCAAATAGAAATCAAAACTAACAATGTGGTCCCGCTTCAAACACGACACATTTAATTACTTTTGTATTATGTTGAACGGAGTGGTGCCTCCGTATAGGCATCGCTGTCCGAAGTCTGAGGCGCACGCCTAGCGGAATTAGGGGCTGACAGGTTTACAAGACTATCTTATTCCGCTCGAATGAAGAGCGGCGAAATAGGCACTGCACACAAAATGCCGCAGAAAAGTGTACAGGATATTAAAAGTTCTTTTATAGGATAGGATGAACTTTTTTTTTGATGGCAGCCCTGCATTATAACACTGTGTAAGGATATAAAAGAATAATTGATCATATATAGGCCTAATGTAAAACATTTAAATAATAAATATGCATGCAAATTATGATGCTAATTAAAAATTAAATATAAAGCTAAACACAAAGTTGGTTTACAAAACATCAGCTTATTTTGAAGGCTATACTTTTGAAGGAAATAAAACTTTGTAGTTATCGTTGAGAAGAATATTTAAAAAATATGTATTATTGTAATCAGGGCATACAACCAGTTCGAAACAAACCGGGGAAAACAATAACGAAAAACCGTTATAGGCTAGATAAGAAAGTGTCTGAACCGAAAACCGAAATTTTGTATTTTGGTTAGTTTCGGTTTATTTCGGTTCAGGGCAGTTTTGGATCACATAGTCTTGAAAATTAGTCAAACCAACTACTTTTGTCGGGCAACGTGTAGTTGAAATTGGGAAGGGGTAGGCCTACATAATTGTGCATTTCATGCGCCTTCTTGTGTACGGCGATTGTTCAAAACAATTTCAAAAACTAAATTTTTCCTAGGAAGTTGAGATCAAGAACACTGACTTGACAATAATCCAATTTCTATGGGGTTGCCGTTGCAGGTGGACGTAGAAGGTGGAGCACGTGCATGTATCGGCCGGTTTCAAGAAATATATTAAAGGGGCTATTACCCTAAACAATTATTTTACCACATAATCTAGTATAGCATAATACTATACTAAAATGACCGTTCAAATAATACGTATTTATTTAGTACTTCAATGGAATATTCTCTGCCATTCTTTCTTCTTGATGATTGATCAGAAATATTAGTGATATAGCTACGAAACAAAACCATTAAAGGTTGTTTATTTTCGATACCGTGTATTCACGTTCCACAGTTCCTACATCAAAGTCCTCGTTTATAATTTTAAAATCTTAAATCATTACGAAGATTTGGAATTAAATAAGTACGCAGACGAGTGCCTAGCCCTACTTTTTGCCGTCGCTGTACACACGTAGTAGGCCTAGGTTGTTTTAGGCCTAGCATAGGCCAATGATGTGATGCTCGAGCCTAGGCCTATAGCCTACACGTACTCTAGGGTTACGCCTAGCTGCCCAAGTAGGGACTGGTTCTAATCAGTAATCATCAATAAAATGAGAAAAATGTTAACCAGATTCAGGTAAAAATTAAATTATATCGCCTTTTAGTTTTTTTTGTTTTTTTTTTATGAATTTCTTGGCTAGTCTCGTTGATGGGTCCCAGTGAGAGCCTTGCGTGTGGGAGAAACTTTCTCAACTTAATGCGTGTGTAGGTCTCGCAGTAGATATGTTGAACCATAGGAAAGTATTCTTCCCCCAGTGTTTGTTGTAATGATGCTCGACTGCATTTCTATGGAGGGGAGTTCATGATATATTTGTTTATAGGACTACTACTGCAGGAGTTTCTACAAACTTGTCAGTTGCGCAGAATCCGATCCAACTGGCAAGACCTCCAAATGCGTTTACACCACATGTAAGCATGATCTTCAGTACATTCCGGCAAAATGCTAGCCACATCTTGGGTGTAACTGATGAAACGGTGAGTTATAGGCTTATGAATGCAAGCACACTTACAAGAAGAATTTTATAACGTACTCAATGAACATCCCCTAATGAGCTTCTTTGTTTTAGATTATTGAGAGGGAGTTTATCAGGAAAAAGAAAGACGATGTTCAAAGTACTGAAGAGGAAAAGCAGAAACTGCTCTTGCCCAAGTCGGCAATTTTGAAACTGTTGGCCGACACCGTTCGCTCATACACAGGTTGTGCCAAACTGATAGTGGAACACATGTACTATATAAACCAGTCTGAAGTGATTGCTGAAGATTCAACTGCCCTTGCTTTCATTTTGGACAATCTACTCCCTGTTGGTGAGACTTCCGAAGACCGGGAATGTTCAACAATGTCCCGAATGCTGATCGCCGCAATAGCATCATGTAACCACTCTCCAGATGCACAGGGAACATTAGTCTCTGAGGTAGGAAAAGTGGTAGTGTCATCATTTTAGTCAGTCAACTAAAATATTTCCACTAACTTATTTTTCTTTTTTTTGTGAATGGGTTAAGTTTAAATAAAACCTTATTTATTTAAATGAAACAAGTTATTCTGCTCATATCTTGAACGGTGTGTATGTACCAACACTATTGGAGTAGGAAGAAAATGTCAAACATCATATTCATAGGAATAGATAAATAGCTGTTGGCAGCTGCATAGTTTATAGACTTGTAACAAGACATGATATTTTGGAAGATATGTATCTATATTGGATAGGACTCGCTTATAAGCGGTACTTCCACTCTTATGTGTTGTGTGGGTGTAAAGAGCGGAATAGAGTGCATCGTATGCGATGTTCAAAGACGAAAAGACTTACTTTGCATGGCATGTACTAGAAGGAAAAGGAGGTGCTTGTTCCTGCTAGAAAACCAGAAAATGCATGACAGTTCTTGTAATATTTTATTCTATGTCCTGTTAAGCAAACGTGTGGTCTTTCTCTCATGACCTGTTAATTTTGTTTTCCTTAGGTTCGTAATTCCTTGGTCCGTGCATTCGTTCTTCCGGAATCTTCTGCAAAACATATCCAGATTCAGCTGTTATCGGGACTGATCTGTACCATGGTCGAGAATTGTCCTCAGAACCCCCCGACCCCTACGCCTACGTACAACCACATGTTGCGGGTTCAACCTTACGGTCACCATGTGAACAACATCGTGAAGATCATCTTCCGCTCAAGGCTGTTTGCCGACCTTTCTAGGGTTGCTCATCATCTCGATTTGTCAAGCCCACATATGGCAGCAACACTAAATGCTTCTTTAAAACCGTTGGAGACAGTGTCGCGGATTATCAACCAGCCTACGGCATCTGTACCAAAGCCAAAACCCAAGAACCAGAATTCTGGAGAACCTGCAGAACGGCCAAGTAAGACACTAATGAAATCAATTCTTATTACAAAACCTGTCATTTGTAAACCCATTAGAACAGATCACTAACCCTCGTATGACTAGATAATGCGGAATTGCTGATGTTTGTGTAAGGCCTGATGGCAATCTGAAATATGAAGGCGTCAAGGCCAAGTGATAATAATTGTGTATCACTTAATTTCCTTAACTAATTCAGGTACAGGTTATTCTTCTTAACAATAATATTTGGCCATCTTGCTTTGTTATTTTGTGAAGATCACAATTTCCCGGTTATTAATCTGTTAACCATGCCTCTCATACTGATCAATTATCATATTGCGTCCTGTGTAATCTTGGTTCAAGTATTTGTATGCAGGTGGATATGCTTGGATCAGGTATCCGTAAAGTCATGTTGTGATCTGAAATTCTTGTACTATCAGATTTGCATAAGCACCCTTGTTTATTGTACCAGCTTTTTTGATTATTAGCAACTAGGGATGACATCGGTTGGTAAAATTCGAAACCGGTTCCAGCTCCTGTACCCGGGTAACGTGCGCCTTGGGGGGAGGTGAGGGTGTAAAACGTCACGATGTTTGGAATTATGTAATTTTCATACTGCAATTAAATTTGAAGGTCATTGCTGAATTAATTAATGCAGGCATTTACAAATTTCAACACTGTTTTACGACGAACAGCGGACGACAAGGAACTAGTAAGCCAAGCGAGATCGTAATGTAACTGTGACAGGAGACAAGAGACAGACTCTCCAACTGCGCGCGCACCTTCCCCTGCCTCACTCAACTGGGAAGCGCTATCTCTACCGGTTGCTACATATGTATGTCGTCTCGCCAATTGCGCGCGCAACTTCCCCTCCCTTTCCCGACTGCGAAGCGCTATCTCTACTGGCTGCTACGTATATGCGCCGTCTGGCCAACTGCCCGCGCAACTTCCCCGACTGGGAAACGGGCAAAGAGTAAGGAAGCGACTCTGCTGCCGCTGGCAGTGAGTCCCTGGGCCGCGGGAAATACAAACTAGTGCGTAAAATAAACGGTTGTCGATCCAGCCTAAAAACGGTCTCTAAAAATACCCGCGTCCTAAAAATGGCTCCGGGTACATTTCGGTACACGGGTACCCGATGTCATCTCTATTAGCAACTATTAGTGATGGAAAATTTGAAGAAAACGTGAAATATTCTCATTTCGAATCCTCGACTTCTAGTCGGGTCAAACTTTTACAATGAATCAATAACTACATGTCCTTAAAGTGTGCGTATGCTTAAAAACCATGTAGGCCCCCTACTTAATGAAACAATAATTATTGTATTTGTATGTGTATAATAATATGTTGTGACAGTGTAGTAGGCCTACATAGAAATGGCTTTAGGCCTAACTAAATATGGTATTACTAGGGTGGAATTATGTTAGTGAGTTGTAACTTGTAACAAAGGAAATAAGACAGAAAATTAATCTAATAATATTAGGGCTACTTTATTTATAGTTTATTAACTGTTGTTAATTTATATGTTTATGTTAGGCCTAAGCTTCAACTTTGCACAGATTTTACTCATCACTAGCAACTATAGAATATTAACATGTTGCAAACGTAAAATAATAGGAGTAGGCCTCGCCTAGTAAGAATGTGAGGTTATGTTGCACATTTGCATAGTCTCTATAAGCCTTGTTCATAACATGAACAATATTTGGCACATATCACAGGTCATATAAATTTATGGGCTTTTTTCATTTTAAAATAGTATTAAAATAAGATCTTGTCGTCTTTGCCGTTTTTCAAATCGATTAGGGTGAATATCTTCCTCTCGACTATATTATGCGGGTAAATTCAGCGTTGCTCTGTGTTCGGAGGCCATTGCAGTCAAGTGCTGCACTTTTCTAGTGTGACATCCCAATCGAATACGCAAAGCGCACTCAGTGCGGTCTAGTGCGACCAATCGGTTATGCCATGAGTACTTCAAACTAGTACTCGTAGGTAGCACCTCTGCTGGATTGTGAGGATAGAAGGCTGCAGGATGTGAGTTTGTTTGCTCTTTATTAGAAAGTAGGATAGAGAGATATCTTCAACTCGGTGCTTGCCCTTGATTGGAGACATGAAAGTCATTTTTATTCCCTTTTTTCGTTTGAAGATTTTTCATTTTATTTTGTTCAACAATCTATCTACTGTGTTGTTCAATGTGTCCACTGCGAGACCTACAATTGTGCATGGAGAGAGATATGCAGGATGAAGCTTTGCCCCTTCAGTGCAGGCAACTTGAATTGCATGCATGTATTGCAGGCCAGAAAAACTTGTCTCGCAAGTGTTTAACGTGGAGAAGATATCCGATCACAAAATTATTTGCGTGGCGTATTTGTCTGGTGAACTAATGATGATTATATTCGTATGTACGATCAAGCCTCGCGTCTCTTAATGCTCGCCCCCACCCCCTACTTCCATTGCGTATCAGTTAATTCTTCGCACCCACTAATTGTTATCTTATCTCCAAACACCGAATGCCATTCTTGCTGTCTAGTAATAAATAAATGGATCAAAACGTGCTGAAATCAAACTTTGCTGAGACAATACTTCCGAGGAGAACGACCTTCACAAAGACTACCAAAGACGAGGGTAGCTCAGCATTGTTTACGCGACAAATCACATTGGATGACCTTGCGCGGGAAGGATAGGGGTAATGATGTTGTGACATCGGTCGCACTAGCGGAAAATGCATTTTAAGGGGTTGGGAATTCCTTCCAATACACAAGACTTAATAATAATAAACTACAAATATCTAGGGGGTTGCAGGTACACAAAATTTTGGTTCGGTTTGGATATTTAGTATCCGAACCAAAGCGAGACAATTTGGAACCGACTTCGGTTCGGTTTCGGATAGTTTGAATCGTGCTCGCAAACCCTGACTACTCGCACGGTTACACAATTTTGTAATATAATTGGGCTAGGAGCCTTTAGTTTCTCACTTTCGGTATTATTTGGGGCAATTAGTATGCCTAATATGCATCGTAATATTGTTTTGCAGGTGCAGCGCAATCGAAATACGACTTTTAACTACAAGTCGTTAAGACTAGGGCTGTGCGAATAGTGATTTTATCAGTTTGAATCGAATAATTTTTCTTCGCGAATACTGTCGAATATTTATGTGAAAATTATGAGGACAGTAACGTTTTTTTTAAATTTTAATCATTTTAATCATATGGGGAAAACGTTTAAGGGGTAGGCCTAGGCCCTAGGCTACCAACACCAACAATCAACACTACTTTCCGACCAAAATCATAACAAGATCGATCAAATTAGGCGGCAATGCACTTTCATAGCCAAACCTGAAGACAATATGTCAAAACCAACATTTAAAAAAATAAGGGTCTTGTTTAGGTCGCCTAGACTTACGGGATACTTTTGGACCATCATTACCACCATCGTCACTTCCCGAAGAAAAATCATAACAAGATCGATCAAATAAAGCGGCAATGCCACTTTTATAGCCAAACCTGAAGACAATACATCAAAATCAAAATTAATATCGGTTTCACCCTAGTCTAGGGTAGGCCTAGCCTAGCCCTAGCTTATGGGATACATTTGGAGCGTCACTTTCCGATGAAAACTCATTAGTAGATCGATAAAAAATCCACCTGCATCAACAATAAATAACTATTTCTTGCTATCTCAAGTGTCCAGAAAATACGCGTCGGCCGTCACTCCAAATCCGCCATTTTAAGATTTTGCGAGTTCTGTGGAAAGTCGATTTTTCGACTTCTCGATAACGAAATACGTGCAACGCTTTCTGTTGGTGAACTTTATAACTATAACGTGCCGGCGGCGGCGGCTCGATCGATCACGAAACTGGAATCGACCGACGGAACGATGAACTCGCAGTTGGTGCGCATTGATTCGAATTTTGAATAGTTAGTGTTTGAATTTCGAATCGAATATTAGAAATGAAATATTCGAGAATATTATTCGAATTTCGAATATTTGCACAGGCCTAGTTATGACTGATTTAACCCTACTTCTGCCATGAACAGTCTTATTTTAAATCTGGCCTTGGCCTACGTTTTATTATTATGGTTCCTCGTTACAAGTTATTACTCAATTTATGGTGATTTGGAGCGGTAAAATACGTATTTATGCGAGTATAAGCCTCAGGTATATTAAAAAAAATATCAAGTTCAAATAGTGGAGTGCGGCCATTATGCGAAGCCATTTATCAATAGTATTTATAACCAACTCTTTAAAATCTGAGTGGTCAAAATAAGGGTGCGGCTATTACTCGAGGGCGGCCTATAATCGAGTAAATACGGTATTACAAAATCATTAAGGCTTTTAGTCTTATGTTCCTGTCCCTAGGTCTAGCCCCGGAGCCTAGACTATAGCCTATGCCTAGGGGACAGGAATACTATTGACTGCAACTTGGGCCTATCTGCACTGGTTTAGAAAATTCGTTGTAGGGCCTATTGGAATTTATTCAACGTAACAAAGATCCTTCTTTTTTTTCTAGGGCCTCTGTAGGGTCTCTGTCTCTCTAGGCTAGGTATGCTTTACCTTGAACCTTAGAAGTTGCAACACACTCAAATTCTTAGATTAGGCCCTACCTGTGCTTTATTATTCAAATTATTTTGATATGTTTAACACAAACCATGTTATACAACTAGAACTAGAAGGTGTAGGCCTAGCCTAGCGGAAATTTATTCAAAATCGAACTATCCGGAACCAAAAAATCAGATGCTTTACTATGCGGAACCAAAACAAAACAACAAGGAACTGCACATCCCTACAAATAACCTTTCAATAATTCAATGTGTAGGCTACATGCAAAGTTTACACCACTCAATTTAAATGGCAGATGGCTGAAGGTCGTAAATCTACTACTTAGTCTCTTCGGGTGGGTTAAGCACAAACATTAACATTCAGGCGGGTGTGGCATTACGATTCACTTGCTTCTTGTACCGGGTGGAAGAGGGACACAACAAGAACAATTTTTATTCTTTATTTTTAGGTGCAGCTGATTTAAATGGCTCAAATGAAGAAGCAGATATGGACATGGATTTGCTTGGCCCATCTGGCAGTCGTCCGA
Source organism: Sweltsa coloradensis (assembly GCA_024449915.1). Classification (NCBI taxonomy): domain Eukaryota; kingdom Metazoa; phylum Arthropoda; class Insecta; order Plecoptera; family Chloroperlidae; genus Sweltsa; species Sweltsa coloradensis. Next base: position 72,167 of record JAMZAV010001254.1, read on the forward strand.
CATTGGGTGAGGAGCGTTTGAGCATGACTCGAATGGTAAATGCCCTTCTGGAAAGGTAGGTGTTCCAGCAAATTGGTAATTGTCACTGCAATATTTTGGGGTTTTAATACTCATGCCTTACATAAGTCCGCTCATCTATTTTGTGAACTGTGAACTCTTCTCTCCAACTCAACCTAACAACTAAGCCTGTAAGCCTACCTACATATGAAGAACTTTCTAGAACTCTTTGTCAAACAATAAAATGTTTGTTTCAATAGTTACCGTAACTCATATTTTTCTCTAGGGTACCGGAACCTGAAGAAGCCAGCTACGAAGAACCTGAACCTCGGCCAATTCGGCCAATGGAAATAGACACGGACACGGATCATAACCCCAGTTCGGGTCTGAGCGACAGCAACCCATTGTTTGATAACAACACTGCGGCAGAGGTAAAATAACTTCCGAGTTTATGAATAGTTTTTAAAATGTGCAAATTTTGCATTAGAGACAAAGAAGTCGTGTTTCTATATTCTGCAATAACTTAGTATTTTTAATGTATTTTGTTTTGTATGTATTTTTTGAATGTATGTTTTGGCACTGGGTCATTTTATTCGATTTTCACACTAACCTGACATGAGATTAAGCCCTAAAACAACACTAAGTAAGTAATTAAAATCAAGCTCGATTGACTGAAAATGACTTGAAATGTTGACCTATATTTCATTTTTTGTGTGGTACCTAGTGAAGAAGTAGAATCATTAAATCCCGGTTTCATGTTTTTCATTGAACTTTTGCCTTCTACTTAATAGCCTTTATTTTTTTATAGATTTATTTCACCCGATTCCAATTGAATTAAGTACTGTCTGGTTGAATATTTACTTTTCTCTTCACTGTCTTAGGATCCTGAGGACACACAGGAAGAGAGCAGCGAGTCTGAATCCGAGTCGAATGAGGAGGCATCCGATGGTGATGCTGTGGACGAAACCCGAGAAGTAGAAGATGATGAAGAGGACGATGGTAAGGACAACTGCTTTCTCTTATTGTACCTGATAACGCTAGTATGGCACTATCACGTACATTTTTATACGGCCGATTTAAAAAAAAGTGTTCTTATATTTGCGGAAGAGACATCCAACCTTGCCACCGCCTCAGTTTGGTGTCGATGAGTCGAATGTCCGACGAAGGCCTAAGCCTAGCCTAGGCCTAATTGTTTGCCACTGTATTTGAAGTTATATTTTCAAAGGGATGCCGCCAGTGTTGATTCTCCAGTCTCCTATTTCCTACTCACACCTTATCAAATGATTCACGGGTGGGGGGGGTACTTTACATAATTGTGTATCCAATTACAATAGCCTTGTTCTGACAAAGAAACCCATTACCTCGGCTTGCAATCGATTAATTTTTTTTTGGGGGGGGGGGGCTTTAAAAAATAGGGTTCGGCTAGCAATCGAGCAAATACAATGTTTGTACCTAATCTTCACCTTGAACCTGCGGCTCTGTCGGGGCCCATGTAGTGACGTCAGCATTGCGCGCAAGAGGCCGCCATATCTCCACTGGCCTTGACCACGCCTGTAGAAGGTAATGACGCACAGAAATACAGTAGAACCTCGTTAATTCGAAAATCAAGGGACCTCAAAATTGCCAATTCGAATTATCCAAATTCGAATTATCTATCCATACAAATTTATATATTTTTTTTTTTTTTTTTTTTTTAAATTCCATTTTTATGTTTTTCCTCACCTTATGCTTTTAAAAAAATAGTGGGGCACAAGACTTATTAAAATAAATTGTTAATACATTGAGTCTTTATTGTCTGCTACGTAAATAGTATGTAAACAAAGGCCCTGATACTTACCTTCCTATGACATGGAAATAAAGCAATCAATTGATTCCACTCCATACACTCGACTGAACCTGCAATACCTCGTCAAAAACGCTTTGATTACATAAGATTGTAACAGAGCACTCAAGTGGTTCATTCATAAATTACGTATGTCGAGCCAGTGGGAGGACGGGCTGGTCTGGCTCTGCACGGACCGACGCGGCGGCTGAGCACGGACAGTGCTGATAGCTGTGATGATCGGGGGGGGGGGGAGAGGCCAGGCTAGGGCCAGGCTGACAAGACGAGACGTTATTATAACTTACACTTCCACTTTTTAATAGGTGGTTAGAAGAAAATATTTATGTTAACATTGGACCAGTTACAAACTTACAATAATATTATTAGACATCCTGAACTATGAGAAATGTTGATCATTTATGGAATATTATATGATTTGGAAAAGTGACAACTTTGATAATAAAAACTTGAAATGTCACTTGTTTACCATTTTGTTGGACAATGTGTAGGCCGGGCTACATTTTAACACTTTGTAAAAAAGTCGCCAATCTTGGATTGCTTAAAAACGGGGGCGTATTTTTCCACTGCATACAAGGAAAGTTTTTCAAATGACGCAATGCAGTCTATAGGTATGTCGCCAGTCGACGAAATCAATTGATGGATCGTTTGAATAGCTTTTAGAGCCTCTTCTTTCGGAGGAGGCAACACTTCTTCATCATCATCTTCGCCATCCGAATCACTACTTTCCACTTCAACACTGCAGCTCGGCTCGTCGGAGATAGGCGTAGGCTCGTAAACAGCCGAAGTTAACACGTCGTTATCAAAGTTAGTGAAGTAATCTAAGCTGACACCTTTCATCAGGAGAAGATAATCGGCGTCGTTAACATCAAACTCCGAATCATCATCCGAAAAATCGCCGTCCCCAACTTGGCCGTCCCCATCATCGACTTCCCAAACACCGCCGTTCCCAAAATCAACTTCCTCAACTTCGCCGTCTCCAACGTCGCCGTCCCTATCATCGACTTCCCAGACATCGCCCTCCCCGACATCTAGTTCCCATACACTGTGGTTCCTAACGTCAACGTCCTCGAGATCGGCGTCTTCAGAATCATCTAGGTCTGGGATAGGCTCCGGCGCTATTGGGTTAGAACAATTCCCCCCTTCTTAAAACAATTAGCAATCGATTTTGGGCTTACTTTTCCCCATGAAATGGCAATGGCTCTAATAGAGCCAAGTACAATCCACTTTTTAATTTCATAAACAGTGCGACCAAGCTTTATTTGTCTGGTATATGATCGCAAAAGTTGCCGGCGGAAATGATGTTTTAGATTTTGAATGATGCCTTGATCTAAAGGCTGGAGTACGCTGGTGGTATTCGGTGGGAAAAACAGTATCTCAACATTTGGTGTTGTCAGTTCAGGAATGTTGTGCGCTGAACAGTTGTCGAGCGTCAGTAACACGTGCCGGTCTTGACAGGCCATGCGCCTCTGTAACCTAATTAGCCAATCACGAAAAACCCTACCTGTCATCCACGCCTTGTTGTTCCAGTCATAAGTGACAGGCAGATCAGATAGTGCCAAGCCTTTGAAACAGCGTGGCTTACCAAACTTGCCTAGAACCAAAGGTTTCATTTTCTCTGAGCCGTCTAAATTCACACAGAGTGCTACGGTCAACCTCTCCTTGCTGCGTTTTGTTCCATGGCATTTCTCCCCTTTTATAGCCAAGGATCTTTCGGGCATCATATTGTAAAAAACAGCGCTCTCGTCCATATTAAATATGTTTTGCGCACTGTATTTGTCAAATATGTGCTGGTGGTCTTCAATCCATGTTGACACTTCATTCTGGTCCACCCTTTGAGCCTCGCCGCAAACCGCAAGGCAGACGATATTGAATCTTTTTTTTAAATCGATCAAGCCACCCACTTGACGCCGCAAAATCATCGATATTTAATTGCAAGGCGATTTCACGGGCTTGTTCCACTAGCATTGGACCAGATAGTGGTATGTTTGAACTACGCACCTGCGTAAAATACTCGAAGAGTTGTAATTCCAGCTGTTCATGTTTCGCCGGACGTAGCCTCTGCCTTTTGCATCCGCTACCACCACACTTGATGAAAGCTTCTTCTATTCTGTCCCTATTTTTTATAATTGTAGATAAAGTCGAATTAGGAATTCCGTATTTAAGGGCTAACGCACCTTTCTTCTCCTCCTTTTTGTCAATGTCTTTTAAAAGTTTAACTTTTTCCGCAATAGTCAGAGTTTTTTTACTTTTTAGTTGGCGGAGCCATCGCTAAACAACACGCAAAACAAACACTGACGCACTTGTCTACAACAGAGCATTCAACACGTTCACGTCTCGACTTACAGTAGCAGACTAGTGGCAGACGTCAGGCGAACAAAACTCAACTTGTAGAATCTATTCTTAGCTCGTAGCGGCGAGGGGAAGTGGGCCTGCGCAGAAGACTAGGGAGTGTGAGGGGAGGTGCGGGCGGGCAGGGAGCCAGCTGGCCGGGCGGCATTCCAGCTAGACACAGTACAGAACGATGCAGGCAATATCTACACGGCGGCAAAGCTTTGACGGCGGTTTGCTGTCTTTGTGATTTTGCGATTGCTTAAAACTGTTTCGAATTATCAGTCAAATTATAATGGATATTTAATGACGGGGAAAATTATTTGTTCGAATTACACGTTATCGAAATTTCGATTTAAACACATCCTTTAACATGTATGTTCCCATACTATTGGCCGGGAACTGAGTTATTCTACGAATTACACAACTTTTCGAATTATGGGTGCTCGAATTAACGGGGTTTAACTGTAGTCTGCGATATCGATCAGACGATGACCAACTTGAATAGTAGGGCCTACGGTATGAAACAAGCTTAACAATACAACAATATAAAAAATGCAAAATAATTTTAAATTACCTATTTCATCACGTGTAAAATTTATCATGGAGGCTTGAAATGTCACGTTGAAAAATTTCTAATACAGTGGAAACAAAACGTTTCCCAGACTAACGTTTTTCTCAAATCAACACCGTTTTTATTAATTCCCAGCCGAAATCCCTGTGTTTCAAATTTCAATGTTAATTAATACTTGGTTAAACGTTTCCCATAACAATTTTTCCGCTATAACAACACTTTATTTGACTCCCTTCCCAATATAATTCAGGTTACAACGTTTTAACAAGTAAATTTGCATACGATTTGGAAAGCAATAGTAAGTATTTTCGCTGCGCCACTGGATTTGCCGCTCTAGCTCCAACTCGTCAAACAAAAGATGGTCTTTGACGCCGCTCGGCGCCCGACACCAGCACTCGGGCGACGGGCAGGCGGCCAGTCACCTACTCAGCTTCTGGTTGTGTTGCCGGTTGTGCGTCAAGGCTTCATTAGTAGCAAAAGCAAAAACGTCGAGACATGGCTCGATCAAACTTCTCAAATGTATGGATCGTTGTTTAAACTTCATTCGAGTGGAACCAATCAAAGAAAAATCACTGATTTCTTTTGAAAATAATTGAGTGACATGTTTCCATACCATGATTAAAGTGTCATTTATTTCATTAGTCTAAAAGTTGTTACCCACCCCGTAATGAGTGAGTGACATTGTTTCCGTAGGAGCTGCATTAGTGTCAATTTTTGTAATTTTGGGGTATTTTTGTGATAAAGTTTTTTCCGTTATTTTAGCACTTTTTGGGGAACCTCCCTTGAAAACGTTTTATCAAGGTTCCACTGTACATTACTTACCTGAAATATTTCAAGGCTTACATCACATTGCCTACAAATGCCAAATTAACCTGCCAGTAAATTGACCCAATTTTTTTTTTTGCGGTATATCCTCGTCACTGCAGCAATTTTTATTACCTTGTCACCATCCTAGTAACATAGCCAATTTGCCCTCTATCATACTAGGACATTCATGTTTGTTTGCTATTTTAATTTTTTTTAATGTACAAATGATAAGATTTTGATTTATCAATATCTAAAGTTTCGTGTGAATGGTATGTCATAGTCCCGCCCTAATATAATGTGCACTGTGTAATCTAGTACGTTGTTTTACTAGGTGTTGCCTTTGAATCATATGAGATGGTTTCTCTAGGTGATGATAACGAGGAGGAAGATGAAGAAGAGGAAGAAGAGGAGGAGGAAGAGGGAGGCTCTGGTTACGACGATGACGGTCTGGATTTCTTTGAATCTGATGAGGGTCTCTTCCGTATACCTGGTCTTGATCGTGAAAATGAAGACATCTTGATGATCCAATACTCTGACACTACAGATACTGGAGTGGGTTCTCTAGTTCCTTGGAACTCGTCGGCCTTCCCCCTGCCTTTCGGTATCTTTGATGATCCATCAAATGGCAATGGTAACGATAGCGGAGGTTTGTGCATTAATTCGTTACCTGCTTTATAGCCGGTAAATGCAGTATTGTTGCACTTTGTAACAATAATGCACGGACGAAGTAATTTTGCTGACAGTCCAGCTTATATTGTTACATTGATATCTCTTGACAGCTAACAATATTTACAGCTCATTCATTGGATGATTATATTGTGTCTGATCACAGCCATCTAAAGATTTCAAGCAATTTCTGTTGTAGGCTAACATAAATGCAGTTGTAAATAATGATCAGGGTTGCTGCCCTGTGTGTCATAGTCTATCATTCATGATAAAAGGAGATTGAATCCATTTTGCGAAATTTGCGTATTTTCTACTTAACCGATTAAAGTAACAAAACATAATTCTGGCCCCCGAATTGAAGTTTTGTAAAAATTTATTTACTTATCTTGCCAGAAGATTTGCAGTAGACCTATGCATGTACAAATAATCTTTCTCCACTTATTATGTTCAATATGCGGTACTGAAAGTTGAAGCCTGTCCTTATATCTATAGTTTAATTCCAAGTTTTATTACAGATGGTGGTTTAGTGGATGGCCTCGTGAACCATACAACTCCGCCCCATCCTCTTCTTTTGTCTCGCCATCATCTGGAGACTCTCCCACTCGGGATCCGAACACCTCAGCGTAATAGTGCTAACAGACCACGGCGCTACCAGTTCGTGACACTTACAGGCAATACAAGACATCCCAACCCACCTGTTATACTGCAGAGGTTAGTAGTACATTCTTGATATATTTAGTTCTAAATTTCTTCATTGTAACTAGGGTCACCAATTTAGAACACTGTTGCAGATTTCTGATACATTCTAATTCTAACAATCCATGGGTAATGCAATGTTATAAATTTGTACCTTACATCAATCAGGGTTGCCATTTTAACAGATTTTGAGGGTGCAAAACGGATCGCCAGATTTTTATTCCAATTAACGGATTAAAATAAAATAAACGTTTTGCACTGTTTTGGTTGAGCAAAAATATCAATATTTCAATGCGATATCGATACGTGAGAATTACACAAAAATGTTAAATTTTGTAACTTTGGTAGAGGTGCCGGCCGGGTAGGTAGTCAAAATTAAAATAATTCTGGCTGTTACATTGTAGAGGTGCCGGGTCATAAAACGTAATTGTGAAATCGTATAAATTGTTTAATGCATTTATGGTACTGATACCTTATTTTATTAAGTATTAACCCTGTTTGGCCTCAAATCATTAAAAATATGCCTATTTTTCCCCCCCATTTTGTTAATTTATGTAATTCCACACAGTTTTACTACTGTAATTTGTTATACTTATCTTACTAGCTTATCTTTAATCCCGCACAACCTGTAATATTTTGATGTGATTAACAAACGTGCTGAATTCCTTCTAAAAACAATCACTTCCCGAACATTTGGGAAACTCTTTGAATCTGTAACCATACTGTTCTCCAGTGATTTCAAGAGGTTGTTTCCTATGTGAAGAAATTATTGTGATACGACATTTTGTGTAAGGGCTGCCATTTTACAGTAACTGGACTAAATTGACAAAACATTTGTCACAATGTTTTTAGACTGCTCGGACCTGGCAGCCACAACGTGCCTGGACATATCGAGGGAGGGCCTCCGGTGCGTGATATGCGTGATACACGCGTTGTGGTCATGGACAATGGCCTGGGGATATTCAGTAACGAAGAAGAGCAGATTGACTTTGTGGTAAGTAGATCCATAGATATCTTAACACCTATAGTAGGCTAGATTAGCAGTCTCCAATACCTCCGCACAGGCGCGAGTGTACCAAATTGAAGCGTCAATCCCACCCATTCAAAATGGCGGTTTGGCGTTTTAATTTATGCTTTTTTAATGCAATAAAGTACTTTACTGGATTGTTTGATATGGTTTTACCTTGAGCAGCATGGTATTGAACAAACGGAAACAATGCAAAGTTATTGCACTAAGGTCTAATATGCTCGCCTGTCATACTGGCGGCCATCTTTTTAAAAAAATTCGATTAATCGCTCCCATCTAATTAACATGCAAACTCACCCATTCAAGATGGCTTCCAATTAGTGATGTAAAATGCTCGAGCATTTTCTTTTGGAGAATATTCTCGGGAATATTCTCGAGCTCGAGCATTTTCCGAGCATATTCTAAAAACTTCATATTTGCATAATAAACTGTCTTACAAGCACAATTAGATCAATTTTTAATTTACTTGAAATTGTAATGTAGGCCCTACTTCATGTTACTTGAACTTTCCCTTAATCTGATTGGAGAATTGTGAATTTTGAATGGGCTACTACTGTAGGTACTTGGGAATTACAAGTTTCAGTCTTAATCTAATTAAAATATGTTAGTAGCTTGGTGATTGTTTTCGGATAGGAAATTAGGGAATAATAATTCAGAAAACTAGAACTATACTGAAATAACAGTATGCTTTGCTTGTGCATTATTAATTATTGTAAACAATTTTAAGTAGGCCTACTAGTAGTATTTTTTTACTGGGGTAATTATATTAAATATACAAATCATTGGACTATTCACTGTTAACACACATGGCCTACTGTTGTATTGAAGCCAGAGCCCTAAAGCACACAGTGCCTAACAGCTTACTACAAAAAGTGAGGTTTGACCGTAGCCTTTATAAACATTCTTAAAAAGGTGGGAAATGATATATATTTAAAGTTTCAACTATTTATTAGCGTTGTAGACTCTGGGAAGAAAATGCTCAAATATGCTCCGAGCATAATCTTTCAGAGAATATTCTCAGAATATTCTCAAGCTCGGAGAATATTCTTTGGAGAATATTCTCGACTCACATCTCTACTTCCAATTGTCCCGGAAGTGGACCGCTGACTGCTAATCTAGCCAATTATATGGGATATCTATGAGTAGATCTTTATTGAATCTTATCGGCCTAATTGAATACGGTCTTGTAAACCTCTTTCTGATGTTGTTGATTTATCTCAAATATGAAAGCAACATTATATAGTGCATCAAATATAATCCATCTTGTTGTTCACATAGTTATAGGTAGGCCCTGATCATTTTTCAAAACTAGTTAAATGCTTTATGAATACAGTAAAACCTCTATTATCCGAGGTGTATGAGACCGGGTGCAGCTCGAATTATCGAAAAACTCTGATGATCGCGATTTTTTGTTTATTTTTTCTCGTAGCATAGCCTGATATGGTAAAATGATATTGAAGGAACATAAATAAACAGACTCATAGTGATGACATTGTCTGCGGACTGCTTTGCTCATAAAATGTATGTGTGGTCTAGTAATCTTATCTCGTATCATAAAACGACTGCTTTGCTGATGGAATGAATGTATGGTCTTATCTTATCTCATAATGTAAACAAAACAACTCTGCAAGCCTTGGCCCGAAGCCAATTGACTAACTAGGCGATACGAAGTTCGTGACTTTGGGGGGGGGGGACGGTTATCTTCGCATCTGTCGTTGACTGGATGTCCCGATGCAATGTTTATTTCTTCATAATCATAGCCAGCCTCTATCATGTGGTCCTCGAGGCCTTATTTTGTCTTTTTCTCTCTCTCTCTCTCTCTCCCGCCCTCCCTCTCTTCTCTCTCTCTCGTCCGCCATCTTTGAGCAAGGTTTCGGCGGCGGCAAGCACTCGCACAGACACTGGCTCAACTTTCTCTGGCACCCTACCTTCGACCCTCACCCCCAACCCCTCTTTCAATTCACGCGCTGTGCAATTCTTACGTGAACGTCATTGTAGTAAACAGCATACTGCATGACATTCAGATGTAATGAACATAACATTTCAGCCTAATTAGAAATAGGAAGGGCGCCTGAAACCAACTCGGATAACACGGAATCTCGGTTAATCGGAGCTCGGATGAACAAGGTCTTACTGTAGTTGTAATTTAGCCATTGAGTATTGACCAAGAGTGTCACCCAGGTGATGACTTTGCTTTGTTGTGAAATTTGGTTCCTGGCATGATAAAGTGTGCTGCTTATCAGGTTCTGTCTGCGAACCGCGGCGTCCCCCCCCCCCCCACTACACTTCTTAGTACAGTCAAAACTTAAGTCATTAGACCAAACGTTGTTATTATGAAATAATCTTTACACCGAGAATTTTGGGTTAACTCTGATGACCGTTTTTTCAATGGTGCCAAATTGTCGACGAAGAGCTCTCTTCTACGTATTACGTATCGTTCCGAATATAGTGCGAGTAGTTTTTTTGAGAACAGAAAATGAGGAAAGGAAAAAAAGGAAAAAATGATGAAAATTTATCAATTAAAAATCAACTGTTTTAAAAGGCATTATATCTTGATTTTTACCTGAATCTGGCAAGCATTTTCCTTATTTTATTGATAATTAGACAGAGTCCCTACTTGGGCTAGCTAGGCTAGGCCTAGCCCTAGCGTACGTGTAGGCTAGCCCTAGGCCTAGCCTAGGCCCGAGCGTCACATCACTTGAAGACCTATGCAGATACTAGACCTAAAACAAACAGGCCTAGGCCTACTACGTGTGTACTGTGACGGCAAAAAGTAGGCCTAGGCCTTAGTCTGCGTGCTAATTGTGTTCAATTCCAAATCTTTGTGTGTTGTCTACTGGGTTCAAAATTATGACTTAGATGCGGGAACCAGGGAGCGTGAATACACGGCGTCGAAAATGAACATCCTTTCTTGGTTTTGTTGCGTCTATATCACCAATATTTCCGATAAAACGATCGTGAAGAAAGAATGCCGGAGAAAATTCCACTTAAGTACTTTTTACGTAATTTTAAATCGTAGTTTGCTTAGCTTGCGTAGCTTGACATTTTCCATCTTCCATCTTTACATAAACTCACCGAGCGTCCCTATTGGATGGAAACGAGACGGCCCCAGCCAATAACAGAGCTAGAAACCAGTACTACAAATCCTCACACTCGCACTCGCGTCGGCGTCGTGTGGCGCGCTCTTTCGGCCATCGCTGGAACTCGTGGCGCGGAATATTCAAACGTGCTCAAAACGCATTGGAAATGCCTAGGCGGCGAATATAGTGCAAGTGCGAATTTGGAGGAAATTTTTTCGGATAAAAACCTAGCACTATATTCGGGACGATACGTTATATATTCAAAAAGCATCTTTCCAACTTGTCAGCATGCTTGTTTGCTCCTATCTTTAGCAAACCCAATGTTTTTCACTCTGGGAGGTGTATTTTTGGTTTAAATCTATCACATATTTTTTTTTTTCAGATATCCCCGTTTTCAAATTTTTGTATTACTAAATCATAATGCTATTTTTTGTCTCCCTGGGTGTTTGTATTAACGAGGGTTTATTGTATGTATAATTATTTAACTATTTAAATTAAGCTAACAAACAACTTTTAATTAGCTGCTGTTATCATCAGCAGGTGAAAAGTTTTGTCGTCCTCAGCCCTTCAGGCTGGGCTTCATGTTCTCTGTGATTTCCCAACTTGTCAACCCTTCTCCAATCTATACTAAACTAGCCGGTTGGCCTTTTCCTAACTAATTGTAACAACCTTTTAGTGCTAGACTCATCTTCTAGACTAGAGCTGTGAATCTTTTGCAGGGCTATAGCCTATATCAAGACTTTGGCTTGCCCCATTTCATGTGAAAACGTTTTTAATGGACTTTTAGCATACATAGTAGTACATACCTGACAACACTGTTGAAAACTGAATTATTTTGATTTTAACTTGTGTTATTTTGTACTATTTTGGTATAACTTTCTCTGCAATAGACTGTTTTTTTTTTTAGGACCAGTCGGGATATCTGTTTGGACCAGGTCTCTCGGCTACTTTAAATAATCCTCCAACGGCACTCCATTGGTGGATCGAAGAGGCCAAGTTGTTGGATGGGGAATCTCAGCCCGACTGTGTAGTTGGTAAGTAGAAAATAGAAATGTATACCTTGCTAACCTCTCCTTACTTGCAAATAAACTGCATGCATTTTTAGTAGGGCTGTGCGAATATTCGACTTTCAAATAATATTTGCAAATAATTTTTCACCTATATTCGAAGCCCGCTAAAAGTACATGGGAGTTTGAATTTTCGCCACCAGAACTCAACATTTGATTTTGAGTGCAAGAAGTTTTAACGTTTTCGTCGTTTTCCCCGACAGATCGTGCTAGCGTCAAATCGAAATATTTCGTGGTGTAAACAACAAAGCCATTGAAACCTTCATAACCTTGTCATTTGAAGTTTGAACTGCTTCATTATGATTGTTTTGACGAGTGTTGTTGTATTTGCGATTTTTATTGATTAAATTTATTATTTCGGTGTTCTTGTGCTGTAGTATTTGCGATTTTTATTGATTAAATTTATTATTTCGGTGTTCTTGTGCTGTATCAAGTTGAGGAAGATGACGACGCGTTTGCAAGGCATTTGCCTTCAAGTTCAAACCCCATTTGGGACTTCTTTTGACCTATTTATTTATTTATTTATTTATTTATTTATTTGCATTCTTATATTAACATTTGAGCATGTTACATTATTTATAAGACTTTCTTATTGCACTCATAATAATGTCATTAAGACATTAGAGTATTGAAAGTTATCCCATATAGGCTACAAACTAAAAACTAACTTATAACTACGTACATAGGTAGGTATACAATATACAGTAGTGCCTGATGACATGGTAGACAAAATTATTAGGTAATAATCAGAGATTCAAAACACTGAACATCCAGATTCCAAACCAAACTTATAGTGTTCCATATATGGATAAGTCACTAGTTAATAATAAAGTAAAAAATAAAGAAAAGTATTATAAACCTTTTTTATACATGATTAAAATATTCTGTTACAGTATAAAATCCATGTTCCAGAAAAAATGATTTTACTTTGAGCTTAAATGTCTCTCTGCTACAAGTGTGCATAACTTGTTTTATGTCATCTGGCAGTTTATTGAATACTTTAACTCCCATATGGACTGGATCGTTATCTAGCAACTTAAGTCTATGTCCCACCTGGTGTAGGTTGAGTCTACCTTTTGTGTTGAATCTGTGAAGCCCATCATTTGCAATAAAATATGTCGGGAAATCATGTACAAACATTATTACCTCCATCATGTACAGGCATGCCACCGTAAGGATTTTTATTTCTTTAAAATATGGTCGGAAAGAGACCCTTTTTCCCAGATGCAACATAATCCTCGGGGCCCTTTTTTTGTAAGACAAATACTTTTGTAATATGTGTTGTTGCACCCCAAAATAATATTCCATACGAGATCAGAGATTGCACGTTGGCATAGTAAACCATCTTTGTAGTTTTATTGTCACATTGTGAAGATAGGGTCCGCATCATAAAGCATGAGCTACTGAGACGTTTGCACAAACACTCAATATGAGATATCCATTTTAACTTATAGTCAAGTGTAAGGCCAAGGAACTTTGCATGGTCACTACTCAGGATATCTAAATGACATATCCATTGAGATAGTAGAGCACACACACAATGACTCATTATGTGTGATTGTGTGCTTCTAAACATGGGGCTTCATTTTATTAGCTGTGAACCATGCTTCTAATACTTTGAGAATACGTCAAGTTTTAGTAGTAATTCATGAATGTTTTTTGCTGTTATCACCACACTGGTGTCATCAGCGAAAAGAATTGCTTTACATTCACCATCTAGATTAAAAGTAAGGTCATTTATGTACAGACTAAAAAATATTGGGCTTAGATTTGACCCTAAAAGTAAGGTCATTTATGTACAGACTAAAAAATATTGGGCTTGGATTTGACCCTTGGGGGACACCGGTTATGAGAGGTTCCCAACCCGAAGAACTGCTCTCGGTTCCTACATCCACCCTTTGTTTGCGATTGGAAAGGTACGACTTAACCCAAGATCCTGCCACACCTCGAATTCCATAGTAATTTAATTTTTTCAGGAGTATTTTATGATTTAGAGTATCGAAAGCTTTAGAGAGGTCGCACATGACATTTCCTACCACCTCCTTCTTTTCCAATGATTGGTTTATCTTATGAATAAGTTGGAACGTTGCAGTCATGGTCGAATGTTTTTCTCGAAACCCATGTTGCTCTTCGCACAGGCAAGTTCTGCTGATTGATTCTAGGCCTAGGCTAGGCCTCGGTTTCACTGAAATTAGTGAGGCTAGGCTAGGCAGGATGGCTAGGCAGGATTAGGCTCATTTCTAAATTGCCTATTATTAACAATCGTGTTCTTGCTAGGGCTATTTGAAGTTCAAAGAACAATATTATTTTTGGCCCTAGGCTAGGCCTAGGCCAGCAGTAGTTCAGCCCACATCATTGTGCATTGAATTAATGCTTTAAAGGCAGGGTTGCCGTTTTCACGGATTTGATCCGTTTCTCCGGATTTTTAGGGTATTTCAAGGATGACAGGATATTTGGGGAAATTCACGGATATTTTGTTAATCTTACTTTCCAAGCTTATTTTCGTAAATTTGAATTTGCGCGGGCAAATTTGCATTGAAAAATGTTGAAGGCGGTGAGGTATGTGCACAGTGAAGTATCTACAACGGCTGGAAATCGCTGGATATGAACTCCCATTGGCCGAGGCAACCGACCAATCAAAGATGTGTCCCAGTCATTGTAGATACTGCTAGAGTAGCAATAAATGAAAAAGATGGGAAAATGGTGTCTGGGAATTTATTTCGCTTCGTATTTGTTGTTGAAGTTTGGATTAATGATATTGTTTAGGGGTGGACCGATACCATAATTTGCCTACCGATACCGTTTATTTGTTTACCGATACCGATACCACTTTATGCAGTAGGCCCCATTTGACTAGGCCTACTTTCTAAAAAGTAAAAACTACAACAAACAAACAATAAAGAATAAAAAAAAATAACACAAATTAAAATGTTATCACTTTCCTGTTTTATTTAGAACTAGGCATACACTTTGCCTACATGCGTAGGGACTACACCACCCACACAACTTACAAAAGTAAAACAAAGGAATAAGGAACTAGGCCTAGGCCTAGCCTAGCCCTAATGAAGATCAATAGCATGATGCATTATTTAATTAAATTATTTGATTTTAGTCCTAGATGTAGGGTCTAGGCCTAGTCCCAGGGCCTTAGTCCTAGGCAAACTTAAGTTTTAATCTAGGCCTAGCCTAGGTCCACAACTTCACAATATAATTAAATAAATCTCTATGAAGGCTAGGCCTAGAATTTGTGTAGGCTATTTTACGTAATGTCAGTCACAAGTAGCGCGCTACATGTAGCATGCTACTTTTACGTGTAGCGGAGCCAGTAGCGCGCTACTTTATGAAGGGGGCCTATTGTAGCGGTAGCATGCTACAATTTTTGTAGCGTTAGCGTGATATTTGCGCTACTTTTTAAGTTCCGGGGCCAGCAGTTCCAAGTCGGCACTGCAAACTAACTTGTAACGCCCGCCGCGCCACGTCATGTGCTCGCCGTGTAGACCGGCCCGTAATCTCGTCTCACTTCCACACCATCTCCCTCGCTCTCTCCCAGTGAGTCTCTGTCTCGCTCTCTCTCTCTCTGTGTCGTCCGAAGGATGCGAGCGATCGCCGATCTGTCACATCGTGTGAGCTGACTTTACCAAAATATTGCAGTGATTAGATTGCGTGGTGCATCTTGAGTGCTATTTCAGGGTCGTAAACAAAGATGTATCCACGATAATTAGAAGTAGTATTATTGATTTAGAGCATAAGCCGCTCAATAATTACGCTAATCGTCTGAATTGCATATTAAAATGAAGTGATTAGTGTCATAAAGCCTCCCTCCTCCCTTGGGACATTCCAGGCTATATCGCTATTGTACGGCAATAGTAGCTAGGCTTATTCCAAACCTTGTTTGTCGCATTCTTCTGCAGTGATTCCGCGAAAAACACGTTGTTGAAAATAAGGAATGCAATATGAATGTTGATCATTAGGCCTAGACTAGGGCCTAGCCTAGCCTAAACGTTAAAAGAACGCCTTCTATCACAATGGAAACCGAAACTATGTGCTTTTGATGATAGATCACGATCGAGTTGATGTAAATGGAGTTAAAAATCATTGCGGCACGACGTCAAAAGGCTTTAAAAACGGGATAATTTGGGATCTCGATGACCCCCGATTAAACGGGAACATGTAGCGGAAAAGTAGCGCGCTATATTTCTTGAGTAGCGCGAATGTAGCGTCGCTACATATGAAAAGAAGTAGCGAAAAGGTAGCGAAGCTACTTTTTCGGGGCATGTAGCATTAGCGATAGCATGCTACTTTTAAAAAGTAGCGACCCCAAGACTGCGTAATGCACAGGGCTAGGGCCTAGGCCCTACCTGTAAATCCAGAAGAAGCAGAAGTTGAAGGCTGAGGGCTTAGAGAACGCCTTGGCGTTTGTAGTAGGCCTATCCCAAGTGAATCTAGAGGCAAACAATCGTCTTCCCTTTCATTCTCGTTACCCGAGTCTGGTATAGCCGTACGCGATTTTTTTCTAGGCGTAGCTAGGCCAACCTCGTCAGATGGGCAAGGCGTGGGCTCAATTAGAATGCTTGAATGGTATCGAGCAATATGCTTTTGCATATTGCTAGTGGTGAAGCTCTTGGCGTTGTTACCGCCTCGCGAGACGTATTGCTTGCACAACATACAAAGAGCACGTTGCGGGTTGCTTGCATTTTCTTTAAAGTACTTCCAAACTTCGCTCCACTTTTTTACCGACATTTTAAACTCTTTAATTTCAATTCAAAAGTAAAACAAACAACAGTCACAAACACGTCATCCGTCATACGATGCGATGATGTGAGCGCGGAAACAGCGACTTTGATAGATCAAACTCGAAGTCGAAGGTGCAAGTCGATAGAATAGCAACGCACTCTATCGGAGACTCGGCGCACCGCGCTCGCGGCAAGTAGCTCAATCTAACGGTAGACTTCAACACTACGTACGTACGTAAATTTACGAGATAATATCGGATTTGGTATCGGCAAAATGTTCCGATACCAATTCTACCCATACCACAGGTATCGGCCGATTCTCAATATCGGTATCGGTCCACCCCGAAATTGTTACTTGTAAACATGATTGAACATTGAGATAATTCAAATTTTATGATTAAAAAGTTAATAGGAAGTTCTACAATGTTATCTATGCACATAAAGGGTGGGCCTAGGTCAAAATCTTAGTGCATCATTCATCAGGCCTGCCCTGCCTAGGCTAGGCTAGGCCTCGGCCTCTTTTAACTAGGGCCTAGAGCAGAAATGATGATTTCATGTTTAAAAAATGAATTTTTCTTTAGAAGATACACATTTGTATTAGGGGTGTGCGAGTAGCACATTTTGAATTCGAGTCGAGTATTCCTTTAAATACTCGAGTATCGAGTCGAGTCGAGTATTCATTTCAAAATTTAATTTTTTTATTTAGTCGGTCCACTTGGAACACAACGATTTTTCTGTTGTAAACATACAAAAAATACATCATTGTACTTGTATCAGGCTATTGAGGCCTTCCTGCCCTTTGTGCTGGTCAATTTCAATAAAATTATAATTATACAGTTTGTTATCTATAGTTCCTGGCTCCATAACAATACTGCTGCGATGTTTTAATCCGAAAAAAAATCCTCAAAATTCGCACTCGCATTATAATATTCGCGGTCTAGGCATCTCCAATGCTATTTCAGCACATTTGAATATTCCGCGCCCTTGAATGGTTCCAGCAGAGTCGATAAAGAAGTTACCTAACCTTCTTTATCGTCTCTAGTTCTAGCGATGGCCGACGGAGCGCGCCACGCGTCGTTCGCGTCATCAAACACTGGCATCAAAGCAAAGATGGAAGATTGAAGGAATAGACATAAAACATGTCAAACTACGCCAACTACGATTTTAAAATACGTAAAAAGTGCATTAATGGAATGTGCACTGGCATTCTTTCTTCTCGATAGTTGATCTGAAATATTAGTGATATAGACGCAACGAAACCAATAAAGGATATTTGTTTTCGACGCCGTGTAGCCTAGGGCCTAGTCCTATTCCCGGTTCCCGCATCCAAGCCTCCGTTGTTGTTAATCGTAATAATTTTGAAAGCACGCAGTCTCTAGAGCCAAGGCCTACTTTTTGCCGTCACAGTACACACGTAGTAGGCCTAGGTTATAATAAGCCTAGGCCCAGGTCTCTGTACGTAGGCCTAGCCCTACTGTGATGATGGTTCTTTTCAGTGTTCATAGGGGATTTCATATGTTTAAAACTCGACTCGAAAACTTTATGCCTAAAACCAAACTCGACTCGATGTCGAGTATAAAAAAAAACTCGATATTTCGAGTACTCGCACACCCCTAATTTGTATGCATTTTAGTAACATGTGAAGCAGTCACAGGCGTTTTTGGTCCATATATTCAAGTCTGCAAGGTAGGCCTAGGCTATTTTGTAGGTTATGATCTGGTAAAAACGGAAATATCGTCATTTTATCCTTGCATCAAAGAAATTACCGTTTTTTGTTCTTTTCACGGATATTTGCGGATATATCACGTCCTCTTACAGGATTTGAAAAAAAAGTCGGTGGCAACCCTGCTTTAAGGTGATGTGGCTCATCACACAATAAGTAGGGTTAAGGCAGCCATAACTATGTTCATTTCACCACGTATTTCAATTGCCCTTTACCTGCAAATTGTATTAAAACACATATTGGGAACACTAATTTCTTTAAATAATACGGAAGGTAAAAAAGGAAAAAACATAGGTCCATCGCCTATATACATTTCAAATTGATTTGAGTCGTTCACGGAATGACAGAAGCTAAACAACTTGCAGCCTAAAAGTGTGACATAAAAGTCGATAGTCGATTTAAAGTCGAACGCATGTTCGCGGCATATTGATATTAGACCAAAGAAGCAGTTGGCAGGTCTTTATCCGAGTACTTTGGAGTCATGCGCAGTGTCGGTTCGCACGGGCACGGCGTCCAAACAAGAGCATCGAGGGGCCTGCGCAATGCCCATTACCAGTCAGCTGTTCGCTGTCGACGTGAAGAATGCTCGCAACCGTATTTCCGTACGTTCTCGAACAATTCTCGAGTCATTTCGAGAATCAAAAAAACCACACGAGCGAGCGAAACTGTTGACGTGCTCGATCTCGGCTCGAAATTTCGAGTCTTGCACATCCCTAGTTTGCAGGGTTACATTTTGTGCTGAAGGCTATCATTTTCCTAATTTAATAGTTCTGTATGTCCTAATATTTAATATGTAGGCCTTCTGCATTGGCATCTTGTTCCTGTTTAGGCTAGGCTAGCTCAAGGGATCTCTATGAGGCACTTTGACATTCTATTTGTATTGATAACGATTGGTAACCGCATGTTTATTATCGTGATAAATGACTGGATATGTATGTACTGTTTCTAGCCATTGCCAACGAGCTCATTCCAGAGCTGGAGAAACATCGAGAGTGTGAACTGCTCAAGCGTCTAGGGATAGCCAGATCGCTACCAGAAGATGATGACGACTCCGTCGCCAAGGACTCGTCAACACCGACCGATCTAAGTGAACTCAGCGAGATCGGCCGGATGAACGATATATTGGCCATGGAGGTGAGTGTTAATCTCCAACGTTAAGCCTATAGGACTGCGAACCAGTTAGAACCCAAATTTAAGGTTAACTGGTTTGAAATTTATGTATCATATAACGCAACCCTAGTATTAATCATTACATATACAACCTTGATATACTCGGCAAAATCCAAAATCAGGCCCTTCAACTAGCTAGCGGTGCAGTAAAGACAACACCGGTGGCGGCAATGGAAGCCTACTGTAAAGTAGAGCCCCTAATACAGAGACTAGAGCAGAAAGCCATCATACTGCATGAAAAACTGGCGAGAATTGACACGTCTTGGCTAGCCTTTCCAACGGCGAGCGCAGCAGGACACACAAATTTTGCCCAAAAGACAACACTCCTAAAAACGGAGCACTGTCCGGACCTGCTACACCATCCTCGACAAAAGCTTGCCAGCCTAGATGTCAATAGCCTTCCAAACTCAACCATCAAAATTGACTTCAATCTTCAAGTGGAAGGTATGGGCAAGAAGGAGGAAAAAAGCCAGTCCGAGCTGAAAGTGCTTATCAAAACGCATCTGAAGAAGCACTACCCAATATCCGAATGGGTGCATGTCTTTACGGACGGCTCCCGAAACAGCTCAGGGAGGAATACTGGCTTTGGCTTCCACTGCATCTTCTTGGAAGAGGCGCACCCAATGGCACCAGGCTCGAGCATTTTTTATGCAGAAATAAATGCCATCTCCAGAGCAGCAGAGAAAATAGCAGAAACACCAACCTTTCCACTCAAAAAGACAAAATTTGGCATTATCTCTGACAGCAAGGCTGCCATCAAGAAGATCTGTCAGATGGAAAAATGTGAAGAAGCCTCCCTGTCACTTAAAAAGAGTTTAATAAAAAATGTGATGCATGGAAAAGTGCTTAAAATTCAATGGATGCCCAGCCACTGCAACATCCTGGGCAACGAGAAGGCCGACGCGCTAGCCAAGTTGGGCTCGAAGAAGTCTGCCCCTGACACGGCGAGTATCTCCTACAACTCTGCCAAAAACCTTGCCAAGGAGGGCCTTAAGACATCCTATGGAAGACTTCAAGAGGCCAAGATGTATCACAAACCATGGCAGGACGAGGTCCTCAAAAGGGCCAGACAAATCCTGGACAAGAAAGGTGGCAACAGCGCAGTTCCGGCTGGCCACAGGACATGACGTCCTGCAGCACCACCTGAGTCGATTTCAAATCACAAAGGAACCAGCAACTTGCAAACTATGTTCATCGGGTTTTCAGGACAGAGCGCACCTCTTCAGCTGGGCCGCACTTAAATCTGACATTGACGCCCTGCCAAATAACCTGAGCGGGCCAGAGAAGGAAGCACATATTTACTGGATAGCCAGGAAGAAAAATGATTGAAAAATCAAGCTTTCGGCATAGGAAAAGAAAAAAAAAACTAAACTATTATTAAATATGTTTTGAATTTCGTCCAATGTTAGATATATGAGAATTCACCGACAACCCTAGATCCCGTGCAATATCCCCCTTAAAAGCAGCAATACAAGCCATAGTTAACAAGGGAGTGGCGGATTCTGTGGTAAGGCAGTGCAAACTACAAATCCTAAGACTGCACAACGCAAACAAAGGAATTAAGCTACAGTGGATACCATCACACTGTAATATATATGGTAACGAGAAAGCGGACTTCTTAGATAAGCAAGGTAGCAAAATGCTACCGCCTGGTAAACTAAGATGCATGTTGTCATCATCAGCAAGGGTTTCACACACCATTACTACTGGGGCACACCGTCAGTACAAACAGTAAGGGGGCTTCCCTCCCAACAAAATATATGATAGACGAACAGAAACAGCACAGTTCAGGTTAAAGATACAACATGACCTGCTAGGGAAGCATCTGCACCAAATAGGTGTTTGAAACCAGTACCTGTAGATTGTGCGGAGATGGTGAACATGACGGACAACATCTGTACACTTGTGCCAGTCTGACAACGGTTTTACTCTCACACTCGCATTTAATGACCCGGCACTTCCACCATGTGTAACAGACAAGATGCCTTAATACAGCCTGGGACCCGGCACCTCCACTAACATTACGCACTGTTAGAAAAATTTCGACCTTAATTTGGTAGCCTGTGTTTGTGTAGGCTCCAAAAGTGATTGAATAACATTTTGTTTTTTTTACTATCACGTTTACTTGTTTATATAAAACTCTAAACGTTTAAACAACCCATCCCTATTTATATTGTTAAGAAATAATAATGAAATCGTGAAACTCGTCCAGCATCTTGCAAATGTCAGCTGCTAGGTTGAAATCAGAATAGGACCTACTGCAATCTTGGATTTAGTTTTGTGAATCATAGTAAACAAAAGTAGTGTTTATAATAATTATGAAAACTGTGACCTTGCCCGTCCTCAAGAAAACATAGACATAAATCCAGCCGGTGGTAGACCTATTTGAACTCGCAGCACTAGACCGTAAGCCTAGGTCTTCTTGACGCCGTAGTCCTAGCCTTGCCCTAGGCCTACTTCACTCTGACTGTGACCGAGGGTCAAACTCCTATGATGCAAGTAGTTGGTAATGCAATAATATTGGCTATCTTTTAAACGTTTTTTTATGATAAGATGTTGCCTGAAATTGCATATTAAGTCTCCGGTGGCTGGGGCTACAACCCTGACCCTGGTTTACCTGCACCACCTCATTGCGAGTGGATATATTACACTATTCTAGTTTACTGCTTGTAGATTTGTTGAGGTTTGGCTGAAAGCAGATATTTTCTTCAGTAATTTTGTTAAATAATTGATCATCCGTCTTCCTATTGTTCAACGTGTGTACTACGAGACTTACCACACGTACAAAGTGAGATACGGAGGAAGAAGCTTTGCCCCTGCAGTACAGGCAACTTTTTTTTGCATGCTTGTATTGCTGGGCAGAACACTGCTCCATTTAAAACTGTGCATTCAAAACGTTAAACCTAAGAAGTTGGTTGTCTTGGATGTGGACTAGTGCAAATTGTATTGTTGTTCCCTGTACCCTTCGTTTATGTGCCGATTATGTCTTGTTTCTATTTCTTCTGTAGAAGCTAGGACTGGATGATAATTAGTTATAGCAGTCGTGGCTTAGGTACTAACATTTTTATTTTCTTTATAGGTACCCATCCAGACCACTTCCACACCACTTTCTGCTGTGGCAAATTCGTCACAGGAGGAAGAACCTGCGGAAGATGTCGAAGAAGGCAGGCCCAACGCTCGCAACCAGACTATGATGGATTCTTTTGCAATTATGGAGACAATGCAGTCTATGTTTGAGCATGACAATGCAGGCATGCCATCTTCTATCGGCCCGATTACTATCAATCGTGGTGACGGTCAGACGTTAAACGTAGAGTCTCGAATAAGCCGCAGTTTCTTGGAAGCTACTGTCCGAGACCGAGAAGCCACACTACGGCGCGAATCCGCAAGACGTAACAGGGATCCTCGATTGAGGGCTCGGACTCTGTTCAGTCCAGAAAGCTTGAATGATACAGTGCAGCGTGAGCTTAATCTATCGAACATCTTCGTGCACTACAATGAAGACCATCCACCATTGCCGCCCTTCATTGAGCGCCATTTCCTGAGTCGTCCGGATTCTGCCGAGTCCCCACCTCTTCCCGAGGATCGCCGCTCTTCGCCCAACATTCCACCACCTCCGCCTCTAATACCGGTACAGGACCTGATCGTAGAACGCATCCGCGTGAATCGGAGTCCTCCCGCACTCAACGTGATACCTCCGCCTCGTCCTATCGTACACGAAGTTGACCGTGACCT
Source organism: Sweltsa coloradensis (assembly GCA_024449915.1). NCBI lineage: Eukaryota > Metazoa > Arthropoda > Insecta > Plecoptera > Chloroperlidae > Sweltsa > Sweltsa coloradensis. The sequence goes on from JAMZAV010001254.1 coordinate 95,613, forward strand.
CTTCTCCGACTCCGAGGAGCCCGAGGGGAACCCGTTTGCGATGTCATGTGAGAGTAAGTAGTTGTTTATTACTCAATTTACTGTTAGGGCTTGGCTTCTGATCATTTTCTCTTTTTTAATTTGTCTGTGAAATTGTAGATTGGTCAAGTTGTGCAATTACTCTGTGCCAACTGTTGTTAAGTACCGTATTTACTTGATAATAATTGATTGATAATATTGATATAAGTGTTGACCACTCATATTTTAAAGAAAATGCCTACCACATTTACTCTAATAAAGGCCGCCATTGAGTTAAAGCAGCACCCCAGTTTATGCCACTTTGATTCAAAAGAATTTTGCTTGTCGTATGGCCGCACATTTAATTTGTTAATTGTTTTGTTACTATAACCAACTAAACTAATCACTCACAACTACAGTAGAACCCTGAATGATATCAAAAGCATTCGCATCTAGTAATTGTGCCTTTAAATGAATAGTGATTCAATACAGTCAAACCTGCCTCATACGTTTTTGCAGTAGGCTCTGGTTTTACACGTTTTTTGCAGGAAAACATAATAAAAATAATACAATAAGAACTCTATTATCCGAGTTGGATGAGACCGGGGGCACCTTGGATTACCGAAAAACTCGGATGACGCGTTTTTTTTGTTTATTTGCTCTCGTAGCATAGCCTGATATGGTAAAATGATATATGACACATGCAATGGATAAAGGAACATAAAATACACACTTAACACTTCATACAGGGTATACCAAATGATTTAATAGCTTGTAAATCAAGCTCACAAACACACGTACACAATTAGGCCTACATGTCGTAATAAAAACGCATGTCTAGGCCTAAGCTTGACGCAGTAGGCCTAGGCCAAGGGTAGCTCTCTTTCTCATGTGGGAAAACCTCTCACTACTATCGCCCGCGCTGAAGCTCTCGCAAGATAAGTCTGGGAAAGAAATAAGATAAGCCCAGGAATAACAATTCAATGCGTCTTGATTACGAATTTCGTGAATCGGTTGAAACATGATCGCATCGGTCTAGTTCCACAACGACCATCTTTGATCAGCTGTGACTGTGAGTCGACTGCTCAAGAGTCAAGTCAGGTCTTGTGCATGTGCCGTGCGGTCAGTGCGCACCCCCGTAAAAGCACTGGTTTCTGGCGCTGAGGATGGACAGCAGAAGTGACGTTGCATCGCATGGAGTGCACCCGGGCCGATGCACGATCGGCCGGAGTCGGGAAGGCTCGTTACCGGCGATGCGCGCGACGCACACTGCTCGAAAGTCGAGATATATCGCCGATCTATCTTCTCTTGCACTCACTCGTAGGCATGGGCAATACTCCTGCCAGGCCTACAAATGTATGAGTACATTTAAAAAAGCGCGGCACGGCGTCTGAATTTAGTTTTATGTTTTATTTACGTAGTAGTATTTACTTTAAATAATATATATATATATATAAATAAATAAAAAAAAATATATATTTTTATGGAGCTCGGTTAATACGGTACATCTGATAATCAGAGATCGGATAATGGAGTTCTTACTGTATTTTAAAAAGCGGCCTTCCGCATGAACCTTGCAGTGCAATGGGCGTCCCGCGTGAACCATACAGTACACCAGACTTGGTAGACGGGGTCTCAAGCGCACACTCTCTATCTCACAGGCGACAGTCTGGAGCATAATCAAGTGTTTTTCATTGTTTTTACCACGTTTTCGAGACTGACATCTTCAGCCAATCAAAAACACTTCATCCATCCAGCCGCACAAATCTGCGAAGTATTTATCTCGCACGGTAGGCCTATCTTATCTTTTGGCATTGTACTACTTTTCAAGATAACATCACTAGGAAACTACTTGATGTCATTTAAGAGCACATTAGTAGGCCCAAACATAACATATTGTATCCGCTGACCTTTTCATAGACCCGCACTCATTACGTACGAGTTCGGAGATGGACATCAATGACGTTATGCATACGCCTCGCCATGTGAAGCGAGACTGAACACTGACATAAACACGGCGCCTGTCTGTCTTCCTAGTTCCGGTTCCGAGCGACCGACAGGCTCGTGTGAGTGAGAGAGATAAATCGTGCTGCGCCACGCCTGTAGGCAGCTACGTGCGGTGAAAACATCGCGTTTGCACATTGCAAGGCTGGTATCAATGTTGTATGTTGCGACGTCGCTTCTTATGTGGTTCGGGAACTATCTCGTGTGCCAGAAATTGGTGGACGTATCTCGGGGGCGAGCAGGACATTAAATTGGCAGTTATTATCGCATATTGGTCAGGAACGTTTTGTGTGGGTAATTTTAACACACTTATGGATGTATTTTTGGGTCCTTGATTTTTGGACGTAACCAGCGGGAAAACATAATGAAAGGGAACGTTTTTCACGGGTTTGACTGTCTGTAGTAATCCATTTGACACCTTAAGGATTGTTTAACGTTATCTTTCCAGCTGCACGGTGATAGTGACCTCATGATAATATATCTGCTCTGTTGTATTTTACTACCCAATATCATCCATACTTGCATAGTATTATCAAAATATTAAGTTAATAATATCGAGACTAGGGGTGTGCGAATAGTGATTTTCGAGTACGAATATCGAATAGTACACGGTAAAAAAGTCGAATATCGAAGTCGAATATCGAATAGTTGTCAAAACAGTGCGCACACATAAAAATAAACATTTAGTTGTTTTTAAGTTTTATATATTATGGCTATTAATATTAATATTATTAATTAATAATAGGATCTTTGGTCCTAGGTCTACCCTAGGCTAGCCTTGGCAAAATTCAATGGCTAGCCCCTAGCACTAGGCCTAGGTAGGCTAGCCTAGGCCTAGGCCTAAGTAGGCTAGGCCTAGCCTAGGCCCTAGGCCTAGCATTGTGCAAAGCACAGGGAATTAAAAACTTGTAGAAATACAGCCAAACCTTACACACTCAAAAGAAATGAGATCTTAAAAAAGGGCCAAGCTCATCTACCCTTCCACATTTGTGCATTCTTTATTCATAAACGTACAGTGTCCCATAACAGCATCCTCGAAAAGCTTGGCAAAATAAAATTTGCATGTTATTACGTTTAAATTAATTAGAAAAAAGTATGTACTTGGTTGAACTATTACGTACGTACGCCTAGGTCTAGGTAGGCTCGGGGCCTAGGCCCTAGGCCTAGCATTGTGCAAAGCACAGGGAATTAAAAACAATGTTCGTTGTTCTGACCTGTGGGGGTTTTTAATTTTTTTTGCAATGCATACATTCGGCTTCGTTCCCTTTTGGGTTGAAAAAGTACCAAATCGCACTTTTTTTGCCGTAGGCTAGGGCCTAGACTTTGAAGCGGGTAAGGCTAGGCCTAGGGCTATGTCCGTTTCGGGCTCAAGGCCCGCTTCTTCTTCGTAATCTGTAAGCACGAGAGCCCTATGCGGGTTTTTACATGAGCATTTACCCGAGAAAAGACCATGTTTAGAACTTTTTCGCAAGAAAGATGAGGTTTGCATCACGTTTTCGGAGTAATTTCTTACGTTCAACGACGTCGTGACAACGGTGATATCAGATGCTGTTGTTTGTCGAAGTTGGTACAGCTTGGTTTGGTTGGTACGACCGCTGAAACACGTTGCGCGGAGTTGACGATAGGGTGCGTCGATCGGTAATGTAGTTTCCTGCATACTAGCGGGAATTTCAAATCGAATACTTCGGGAATTCGAATAGTTACTATTCGAGTTTCGAATCGAATACGAATAGTAAATTATTCTCGAATACTTCGAAAATTTCGAATATTCGCACACCCCTAATCGAGACTGAAACTCTTGCTCTTAATTGAAGGATATTTTTATTTTCTTAATCTTGTTGCTTGGTTTCTAAGATTTCTCACTGCTCTAAAAATTAGAGTGGTACAAACTGGGACATGGCCATTGGCAGCTTTATTCGTGTTTATCTGCTCTTTTGAGTCATTACTTTATAAAAATGGGGGGTTGCAAGTACTCAACTCACACGAGTTTTTTTACAAGAGTCGAGTTCGAGTTTTCTCGACACTTTATTTGAATTGAAACCAACTGAAACCACCCACGTCGAACACGTATTTTTTACCGATTTGTACCGCCAAACAAAAAAATTCGCAGGAACGACAATTGTTTAAAAATATTTTTTCTCTCAGTCAGCATATAAAAAACCAGTTGAAAATTAATGTCACAAAAGCACAACACCCTACGTTGAATGGTGTGCCCTGGCGAATTGAAGTTTGAAATTATTTTGAGGTGGCGATATTGGCCGTGTACCGGATCAGAAAAATTTGAAAAATATAGTTTTGATTTTCTAAAATAGCCAGGTTTCAAAGCCATTCACTATATTTTGACTTAGTAGCATATTTTGGAAAATAGAAAAACGCGGTCGAATAGACTTAAGTAGTTGAATATGAAAGAGAATAAATAACAAGTAAATTCAATTGAGTTAAGCTTTTTTTCATTTTGGTAATTTAACTACTATAATCGTAATTAGCGGTCTTTGTGCTGAAATTTGCATAATTATTTCGCATTTTCACCATTCTCTTCAAGCGTGTGTCGCGTAGTGTCTAAAACGCGTAGATTTGCACCATCAAACTTGGGATTTTCAAAAAAATCTTAGAAAAACGCGGTCGAATAGCCTTAAGTACAGTAAGAACCCCATTATCCGATCTCCGATTATCCGATGTACCGTGTTAACCGAGCTCCATTTTTAAAAAAAAAAATAAAAAAAAAATTTAAACACGTAAATAAAACATAAAAATAAATTCAGTAGCCGCGCCGCGCTTTTTTAAATGTACTCGCATACATTTGTAGGCCTAGCGGGAGTCATGCCTACGAGTGAGTGCAAGAGAAGATAGATCGGCGATATATCTCAACTTTCGAGCAGTGTGCATCAGTGTCACTGAGCATATAGAGGTCAGTGGTCAGTGTACGACTTTCGAGCAGTGTGCGTCAGTGTCACTGAGCATATAGAGCTCAGTGGTCAGTGTGCGTCGCGCGCATCGCCGCCTGCGCATACGATCCAACCATCTCACAGTCACAGCTGATCAAATCAAAGATGGTCGTTGTGGGTGGAAGAAGAATTGCGATGCGATCATGTTTCAACCGATTCGTAACCACGACGCATTGAATTGTTATTCCTGGGCTTATCTTATTTCTTTCCCAGACTTATCTTGCGACGAGAGCTTCAGCGCGGGCGATAGTAGTGAGAGGTTTTCCCACATGAGAAAGAGAGCTACCCTAGGCCTAGGCCTATGTTTGCATTCTAGGCCTAGGCCTACTGCGTCGAATTTAGGCCTAGACATGCGTTTTTATTACGACATGTAGGCCTAATTGTGTACGTGTGTTTGTGAGCTTGATTTACAAGCTATTAAATCATTTGGTATACCCTGTATGAAGTGTTTCGTGTGTATTTTATGTTCCTTTATCCATTGCATGTGTCATATATCATTTTACCATATCAGGCTATGCTACGAGAGCAAATAAACAAATAACCGCGCCATCCGAGTTTTTCGCAAATCCGAGGTGCCCCCGGTCTCATCCAACTCGGATAATAGAGTTTTTACTGTAGTTGAATATGAAAGAGAATAAATAACAAGTAAATTCAATTGAGTTAAGCTTTTTTTCATTTTGGTAATTTAACTATATTCGTAATTAACGGTCTTTGTGCTGAAATTTGCATAATTATTTCGCATTTTCACCATTCTCTTCAAGCTAAAAATAGTGTCTAAAACGCGTAGATTTGCACCATCACACTTGGGATTTTCAAAAAAAATCTTAACTGGCGGCCTCCCCCCTCCGCAGACTCCCGCAGTTTAACTATTAATCCGATAAGCATACTCACTCCAACAGGTCACCGCATGCCACTTATACAGGCACATTCTTCCCGAGCATTAGTGCCAGAGAGCCGTGGGAAGATGGTGATCTATGACACGCCCCCTCCCGGGTCACCCCCACCGTCTAGAGCACCCGTAGAGCTCGAATTTCTTAATTAATGCAACTTCTCTGAGAAATATGATGCCCATCTCCAAGCTACGTGTGCGTAATAATGTAGTTCAATATTTAATCTGAAAGTTGTATTGTTCATATTATTATCGTAAATCAATTCCAAACATTTTACTACCGAAAACATCTGTGATTAGTAGGGGTCCAGGAAAGATATTTTTTAGATTGACAAATTATTAATTATGCTATTTGAAATTCAAATTAGGCCCCTATGCTTTATTTTGCATTTTCATTTTTTGCTATTTTTCACCAAAATAAGCATTTTTGATACGTTTTGATAAGCAATGTAAAATGATTATTTGTTATTTTTTTAAATAGGCTTAGGCCCGGTGTCTAGCAACACCGAAAACATTGTCAAAATGTCCGTATTTTGGGGAAATCGTAATTCCATGAATTTTCGGCATGTTTTTATCGGAAATAATACCAATGAAATGGTAAATTTTGCTGATTGGGCAGTAAAAGGCATTTTATTTCGCGCTTTCATCAATAAATGGAATATTTCGCGTTTTGGTGCGGTTTTAAAATGCTTTTTTTGGTGTCCTAGGCCATGGGATCTTATGAAAAACATATTTCAGGTATTTTTAAGCTTTTTATTTTTTCGCCGATTGCGAAATCCCTGGATCCCTAGTGATTAGTTTTCCCGAGTGGCTAGCATATTTGTATCTTGCGACTCTATTATAATGATGTGGCTCGAGTAGCGGCCTGTAATCTTGTAGATAAGATACGACTCACATATACTGCCGTCGCTGCGATGCCCAGTTCCCGCGGTCACAGCAGCAGGACCCCAATTCTTGAAATGTGAGATAGACTTTGTTTTCAACTTGTTTTGGGGGTCGAAAACGCGCGTTTTGACAGATTGGTAGTCTTGAGTGCCAAAACAAAATATTTTGACGTTTTAAAACGTTTGTTTTTACTACACTACTACATAACATACATACATACATACATACATACATACATAATGCTAAGGGTCTGCGGGTACCCAAAATTTTGGGTAATTTTGGGTTTTGAAGCATACCCAAAATTTGGACTTTTTTAAATGTAAATGTTTTTTTTTAGGCTTAGGCTTAGGCCTAAATGCCAACCACTTTGGACCCTTAAATTGTCATAAAACGTTCACGAAATGGAGTGAAATAAGACTGTTTTTGCTTCAAGGCGAAATACAGCCAGTTCTACTGTTTTTTGCGGAATTTGGGCGAAATCGTCAGTTTTTAGTTTTTACCCCATTTTCCAAATATTTACTATGTTCCCGTGAGAAAATAGGCCACTAAAACAGCTGCTGAGGTGCTGGTGACGTCACACCTCACACTCGTCCTGCAGGGTCGGCAACATAACGAATACAAACTATAGAAACTTTGCTTCTTGATCTACGAAGTACCAACATTTGAAACTTAACAGCTGCAAAATGTTGGGAAATTTGAAAATAGTTTGAAATAATTGAATTTATCAGGCAAAATGGATCCTTTATTTTGAGTTTTAATTACTGAAATTAGATTTTTTATATCGAAATGAAGACATTTTAGTTGCTATTTTTCAGGGTCCCTAAATAATGAATTTGAATAATTATAACTTAATCATTAATTCTTTTTTAAAAATTTAAGTCAGGCTGAGGCCATGTGCTTGATACTTACTTGTTACCATTAGTTTAATCTTTTAATTGCAAATAAAAATTGCAACAATAAATGTTGCATTAATTAATATGTGTGTCCATTAGTAGTTATTTTTAATAGAAAAAATACCCGACCCAAACCCGAAATTAAGTTATTTTTATTACCTGAACCTAAAAAAGTGTTACCCGCAGACCCCTACATAATACATAGATAAAAACGGCTTATGGATGTGAAGATTTTTGTTTACGACCCGAACTCGCGAGTAGTTTGTTGCTCAAATTCAACTCGAAAAAGTGCTGCTCGTACACCTCTAGTTATAAACTTATAAGCTTTATATAGTGGGATCTGGTTCTGGTATATGACCTAGGAAAGTTTATTATGTGTAGGCTTAATATTGGTACTGTTTCCTATTTGTGTTTTATTTTGGCTATTATTGTAATTGTATATTTTCTTCTTTCCTTAGCTACAACAAATGCTTCGAGTGAAAACACTTCACCAGCAGCACGTCTATTAACCGCTGCGGCAGGCAGTCAGGAATTGGCTTCTACAGAGTCATCCGAAGAAGCTCGGTGGAATGCACGAGTTATTTCACCCATCTTGAGCAGCCGACGCCCGCGGCCAGGTGCACGTGCCAATCGAACGAATCGCCCTATGCGTGACACTGCTGCAGATTCGCGAAGAGCCACTCCTCCATGGCGCCGAACTAGCCCTTCTTGGGCATGGACAAGACTAGAACCTTCTGCATCCGACCCACGCCAGGCACCACAGCAAGATCCACGACAGACGGCACAGGAGCAGGTAGATGGACATCGCCAGATGTTCTTAGACACGGAGTTGGAAGACGCAGTGTTGCGAATTTGTCGTGACGACGATAACATTACTCACGCGACTTGGCGTGAAGGTGGCCCTCGTGGTGTGGACCAATCGGAAGGAGAATCTGAAAACCGTGCAAGTGATTCCCAGAACGTTGGTGCAAATGACTCTCAAGAGTCTGTTGTTTGTCTGGGGTCAGTCAATAATGTCCCTGCTCCCGAAGAAGAAACAAACCAAGGAGAAGCTTCTTGGTCACAATCCCAAGATTCTGTAGTTTGTCTGGGGTCGGTCCATAATGACCCTGTTTCTGAAGAACAAGAGAGCGATGGAGAGCATCGTTGGTCTAATTCCCAAGACTCTGTAGTTGAAAGGCCTACTGTCAACCGAGAAGAGCCACGTCGGTCTACTTCCCAAGACTCTGTAGTTGATATCCCGGCTGTCAACCGAGAAGTTGTTCCAATTTGGTTCAATTCCCAAGACTCAATAGTCGAAATCCCAACTGTCAACCGAGAAGAGCCACCGCCTTATTCCCATCCTGATGATGATTTCATCCCGATCCCTGTGTTGGAACGACCAACTTTGTTTGGACCATTGGAAGAATGGTTTACACCCGATTCTCAAGACTCTTCCGAACGGGAATCCCCAAGTTCTCCTAACACTACCATGAGTTCTTCTCAAGAAACTATAATAAGAAGAGTAAGAAGGAGTGGGCCGTCACCACGTTGGTCTATTTCCCAAGACCCTGTAGTAATTGATCGGATCGATGGATTTCCAGTTCGTCGCCAGGATTCGTTATCTAACGAAGAGTATGTAGTGGGAACTGCCTTCTATTCCTCGCTACAGTCGAGGAGCCAGGATTCTACTACACTTTCCTCTTCGAATAACGACCATCGACAATCATCACAAAGTTCACTGGACGACCTGTCGTCCCAAGAAGGGGGGCGCTCATGTCAGGTGGGCTGTGCTACGCGTCACCGGTCTCTTGCAATGCGGACTTTAGATGATGCATTGTGGGCTCAAGAAGAAGCCGCAGCAAGGGAATCCATCACTTCCGAATTGCAAGAGTCCGGAGAACCGAATCCCAATCTTCCCCAATCCCAATCTTCGGAAATAGCCGTGGCGACACGTGACGAGGGCCGTTCTACCTCTCCCATCTTATCGTACCGGCGGCAACGCTTACGTGGCGGCCGACACTGTACCGCCACCATGCCTGGCCCTCTGAGGCTTCCTCGTAGCGCCCGTGCCCGGCCTGGGGTTCCCCCAGAACGAGTGGCGGTGGAGGCACCAGCAGCCGAACCAGAAGATATAGTGGACGCGGTGGATGGACCTTCAACGAGCGCGGGAGCTACGGCCAACCCTTCGGATGTACCTGAAGGTGTGGACCCTTCGTTCCTTGCCGCTCTGCCCGAAGAGATGAGGCACGAGGTGATATCTGAACACCTTCAATTGCAGAGGATTCTACAACAGACTCAGGTAATATCAAGTGTTGAATTAATTGTGACATTGTGTGCGAGTTCTAGGAATTGGTTTCTGCCGTCTGGTTTCTAGTAGACGGGCCTTCTTCTCTAATAGTTCATACCACATCTCATTAGATGTTTACTATTCTGTTCCTTGCTCCCTCAGTAACTACAAGTGCTATCCAAGCAGATCATGTCCTATTTGGAATTTAAACTGTGCATTCACTATTTATCTATAGTAAGAGGTAATGAGAAATGGTGATAAAAACTTTAAATTTCGTTTTTTTGCCATTTCACCAAAAAGTCAAAAATGTTGCTTAAAAAAAAGGAAAAAAAGAAATGAAAAAAGGAGCCCCTTAAGTTAGGGATGGCATCAATTTTAAAAAGTTAGAATTGATCATTGCAACCCAAGAATCTATTCAGAAACGATTCCCAACAAAAAATATTAGTAAGCACTGTTATTTTGGTGGGCTACCCCTTAGTCCGTGATACGCACCATTATTTTAGTGGTCTTTTTCCGTGAAGCCCGTAACATCGCAGAACACTGTTGCGTTGTTGTCGTCGTCGACTGCACCGCCTGCTGCACGCCTAATGTTCGGTCTGGTCCGGCACCTCCGCCAAAATTTGCGTAAATTCTGGACCTGCACTCTACCATCTCCCTACATTTTGCACATTAAATGGTTAAATTTTGCGCGTTAATTTGCGTTTTGACCAGTTTCATACCATCTTGTTCGTTATTCGGATTTAAAAGCAAAGTGGCTGACATCTGGTGAGCGAAGCGCGAACCCACCAGAGTAGCATTCGGAGTAGCATATGGCCGCTTATAAATATATTTTCCTATGGCACTTGCAATGGATCACGGCTGAAGTAAACACTCAATAAAGACAAAACCACACCACCTATTTATGATTTATGAGTTTGTAATGCTAGTAAAATATCTGTAGGTGGACTTTTTTTAATTTCTGAATTGTAGTAAATAAAAATATACAGCCTAGATAGGAAAATAATAATAAAAATGAGCGTGAAAGTTGAACTACGGAATCGATAACATTTGAAGTAACCCGGAGTAGGGTAGGCCTAGGATGTTTTTGCCGGTTTAATCGGGGGGAAAATATTGTAGGGGATGTTTAAATAGTGTACTACTACCTATTAGTAGGGCTGTGTGAACGGGAGATTTCAATTCAAGTCGAGTTCGAGTTCAGTCAAATGTTCGATTTTCGAGTTCAAATCGAGATTCCAAATCGAGAAAATGTATTCTCCATTTCAGACTTTCTACTAGGCCTATCAAACAAATTCTTCAGTTAAAACCTAGGTCCAGGTGCGTAGGGCTAGGCTTATCTCCTGGGTAAAATATTTTTGGTTATGGAAACGTAGGGCCTAGGCCTACAACCTTGGTTTTGGAGGCTGCCATAGGCTAGGTCTAGGCCTATTGTACAGTGATGGGTGCATTTTGGTATGGCGATGTGAGTTTGTAAGCCTAGCTAGGGCCCAAGATCGGTAAAATATACTAGGCCTAATCTTGGCCAGAAGAAATTCTGGCAACTAGGCTAGGCTAGCCTAGGCCTAGCTACCTGTTGTCACTGGTACTGTCACGCCGTGTGTTGTTTGAATGTTTACCTGCATTTTGACAAGTGTTCCATCTCATAAATATTTCAAAATTTATTTTATGCTAGGCCTATGCTTTAATGAAGAAATTACGCCCAAGCCTAGTCCGCTGCATATTTTTACGAATCATCTGGCTCCTAGTCTGCTCTCACCTCGTGAATCGTGGCCATTTTTGTTGTCAACAACATACATCTCGGACACAAAAGTGGTGATACACTGTATGATTTCATAAAAACAGCCAATCAACGCTCGCATGTGGCGTATGACTAGCTCCGATTGGATCTCGCAAAGTTCAGCCCGCCAATCATAACGAGCTTCACGTCAGAAGGAGTTTGACTATCGTGTATCACGAGCTTTGCCCCATGTGCTGCTATCTAACGGAGGAAACGCGTAACTTTTGACGGGTCGGTAAATGAAAAATGCTGTTTTTACCGACACTCGAATATTCGAGTTCAAAATAAATGAAACTCGGATTTGTTCGAACCCCCCGTGAACTCGACTCGTACTCGAAAATTCGAGTACTCACACAGCCCTACCTATTAGGCCTAAATTGACTCTTCGGAAAAGGGAATCAAATAATATATTTCAATGAGTTGCAGGATGACTTTGAATGTCACAACAGGTTAACTAATGTTATAACCAGGGATGCACCGATTCCACTTTTTTGCCGATTCCTGATTTTACCGATACCGATTTCCACCGATTCTTTTGAAATACATACTACCTTTACTAAACCATCGGTGCATTTTTAATATAATAATTTTTTCTTTAATAAAAAAGTTATTAGCCCATAAGCTTAGCGTAGAGAGGCTAACACTAGGCCTAGCCATTGAATTTGGAACTAAAGTAAATGTCCGCAAGTGTTTTAAGATGTTGGTTGTCGTGAATGTGCGGCAGTTTGAGCCCCCTTTTGACAGTTGAGCCTTGCAGTAGTTACATAGCGCTTTCAAAATATCGCCTTCTTTTAGTGTGCAGTGTTTCCACACTAAGTCAAGGATACTATTTTAGGTTTCTTGCCTTCCATTTTTAATGCCAATTAACGGGCAGTTGGGCCTAGGGTCTTGTTCACGTCATATCGCTGGACATCGTAGGGGCTAGGGCTAGACTTCGCCATTTGCGATGTTTTGCCAAATCACTCGCGTGAAGAAACGGCATCACATCTCGTTCGCTCGCTCAGGCGGCAGAGTTCGCTCCGCTTCGGGTGCTATCTTGCAGCCACTCGCAGCACTAAATAGGATTAGTCGATAAAGAAATTTTACCGGCAGACTTGAAAAATTGCGGGAATTTGGAATCAGTATATTTTTACGCTAGCATCGGCGATACCGATACCCAGAATATCGCCGAGTCCCTAGAATCGGCATCGGTGCATCCCTAGTTATAACAATAATTTACAACCCAATCACATTTTATCACAACATTTGCCTACGATTGATTATTGAGCATTCAAATCGTCGGTTTATACACTGCTGCTTGGTGAAGGACTACTTCTAATGCATGTTACGCCCACCAACAGTGCTGTCCCTGAATTCCACTTTAAACGCCTATTTCGGGCTATACGCGAGATTTCGCCAAATTCGTGCTTTCAAAATGTGTTTTTTCCATCTCTAAATGATGTGATTCGACGACAACATTACATTTTAGGCAAAAAAATGGACATTTAAAAAAAACGTGAATTCACCATTTTTCACTACCTCTATCTATAGTATGTATATATCCATGATGTTTGACATTTTCTGTAGTTACATATACCTTACTTTGTATTTTCCTTACTTGATCCATTCCTTTTCCATTTTCCTCAAGGTTGCTGTCGTAATATAAGACTTTACTGATGTATGTGACAGACAGACACTTTTGGAGCATTTTGATGCCTCGTTGCCAGGTAATCTGCCTTTTCATTACCATATACTTAACAATGTGCTGCGATCCACTGCAGCACTACCTCTAGCCTTGTAATGTAATTACAGTAAGACCTCGTTCATCCGAGCTCCAATTAACCAAGATGCCTTGTTATCAGAGCTGGTTTCAAGCGCCCCTTCCTTTTTTTTAATTAGGCCAAAATGTTATGTTCTTAACATCGAATGTCGTGCAGTATGCTATTTACTACATTGTCGTGTAACATAAGAATTGCGCAGCGCGTGAATTGTTGGGGGCAGGGGTCGAGGGTAGGTTGCCGTAGAGTGTTGAGCCAGTGTCTTTGCGAGTACTTGCCGACGCGACCTTGCTCAAAGATGTTGGACGAGAGAGAAGAGAAGGAGGGAAAGAGAGTAAGAGACAAAATATGGCCTTGAAGACGACATGATAGAGACTGGCTATGATTATGAAGAAATAAACATTGCATCTGGACATCCAGTCAATGACAGACGCGGAGATAACCGTCACCCCTCCTCCCAAGCCACAGATTACATATCGCCTCACTTTACTCAGTCAATTGGCTTCGGGCCAAGACTCTCACCCAGTTGTTTTGTTTACATTATGTGATAAGATAATGAGACCACACATTCATTCTATCAACAAACAGTTGTTTATGTTATGAGATAAGATAAGGAGACAACACATTTATTCTATTAGCAAAGCAGTGAGCAGCGGATGTCATCACTAAGAGGCTGTTTGTTTATGTTCTTTTAATGGTATGTAGTATATCATTTTACCATATCAGGCTATGCTACGAGAGCAAATAAACAAAAAATCGCGATCATCCGAGTTTTTCGATAATTCGAGCTGCACTTGGTCTCATCCACCTCGGATAATAGAGGTTTTACTGTATAGTCTTAGCAGCAGTACCTTGCATTCTCTCACCTTATGTCCACCCTCTACTTATTACTTAGCAATGGCCAAAATTGCTGCCTATTGAGTTCTACATGATCAATATCTTCTTACCTTGATGTTAGCTTGTTTTCTCCATTGCTATCCTTTTGGCCGTCAACTCGTTATTGCTTCCATGTTTTTCAACTGCTCAGAAGTATTCAATCTCAAACCTTTTACAATATACACCAGCGCCTGCCATATTCTCTCCAGGTGAACCACACCCATCGGTATATAGGCCTACACACAACTTGCAAGCAACCAATCCTCTTCCAGATATTTCTTACAAATGTAATGTGCAATGTTGTCAGTTGCAAGTCGCAACGAAAAGTAGACGTTGCAAGTGCCGCGAAAATAAATGGTTATAAATTTCATAATTTTAAAATTTTATTTTTGGGTTGGGTTTTTATGTTTAAATAAAGTCTTGGTGCAAGCTTAACTGGTAATGTAACTTTTTACAGTTTAGATGTCTGTTAATTTATTGGTGCTTTGAACAGGCTGAAGGAGAAGAACCATTGACTGACGTCAACCCAGAGTTCCTCGCTGCTCTACCACCATCCATTCAGGAAGAGGTGTTGGCACAACAACGCCAAGAGCTGCAACGACAAGCAGCAATCGCAGCTAACCCTGAGGATCCGGTTGATGCGGCAGCTTTCTTCGAGAACTTGCCCGGACCCCTTCGCCAAGCTGTAAGTTTTGTACTCGATTTATTGAGGTGTCAGTGGTCGGAAGCTATGCCATGAAGGCAATTTGTGGTTTAACACAGGAGCTCAAAGATTCGAACTTGGATATATTTCAAATTTTGATACAATTCGAACTAAGTATATGTACACATGCTAGTAGGAATTTGCATTTTATTCTAAATTCAAACAATTCACTAGCCGTTTCATGCTATTTTGCATAAATCACGCATGTAATTAGAATTTTTATTTCGGAACAATAAACATTTGATTTGTTTAGTACAAATGAATCGTGTAAGTAGGCCTACTTTTTTTTTTTTTTGATTGGATATTGCTTAACGTCTCATATTTAAGCAATATCGAATCCAAAAAAAAATACTTTTGGTCGCAATGTTTTGCGCTGCCAACTGTAGGCCCTACATGTGATATTCTTCTACTCCCGATCGCGTTTACATCATCAACAAAGTGGAGGAAGTCACAGAATGAGGTGCATACTGCATGGAATTAATTTCCACATCACATACGAACTACAGTGGAACTTTGAATTTACGAATTTAACTAGAGGCAAAAAAAATACATAAAGTCAAGGAATTCGTAAATTCAAAAAACCTTCAAAATTGCCGCCTACTGTACCAACAAAGTGACAACATCAACTTGAGTGCTTCAAACTACTCCTAGGTAGCGCCTATGCTGGATTATGAGCATGGAAGGCTGCAGGAAGTGAGTTTGTTTGCTTATAGGTGGCATCGGATGGTAAGACATCGTTAACTCGGCGCTCGCTTCGTGTTGTGCAATCGCAAGCAGGAGTAACATCAAGCACCGATTACGAAATTGTTTATGTGACACATCTGCGTAGTGTAATTGATATCGGATCGTAGGCAGCTCAAGGTCAATTGCCTCGTCGCTATCTCAGTGCCCCCCCCCCCTCCCACCCACCCCCATGCCGAACTTACGTAATCAGTTCATTTATTAGTGCTCGCGCCCGCCCGCTATGTATTTTATCTCCGAATGCTGTCAGTGTCACGTAATAAATATTGGACACTTAAAATAACGCCGCTGAATCTTTAAAACACGCTGAAATCGAACTTCACAGAGACAAGACTTCCGCGAAGAACGACCTTCACCTTCACAAAGACGAGTGTAGTGTAGCCAGCATTTTTTACGCGACATCACGGCGGCCGGCCTCGCGCTTGAAGGGGAGGGGTAATTATGTTGTGTATTATTCTGTTCCGTGAAATAAATCGCACGAGCGGAAAAAAACATAGAGAGCAGCTGGAAATTCCATAAAATCTTCAAAACGTAAAAATAAACTACAAACAACATTTTAATAACTTATCTCAATTCAATGTGCACACGCCAAGTTTATTATGAAGTAAATAAAATGCAGTAAAACCCCTATGGATTGTTCCCGCATCATCCGTTTTCTCGCCATGATCGCTATATTTGAAAAGTTTTTGCAACAGTCCCATTTACACAATGTTAAAAATTCCCGCATCCACGGTTCTATTTTCTTCCAGCAAGCGCGATCTTTTGTGAAGCTGTGTGTCAGGTTCACTTCCCCACCCCCACCCCGCCAGCCGGCAGTTGCCGCCTAGAGACCGGTTACCCCTCCCCTCGCACTCGCGCTGCCAATGGCACCGCTCTCACTCTCCTCTCTCCTCTCTCGGCCGGCCGGCCAGCTCAGACACAGTGACACTTCACATTCTCTCTCAGCAGTGCCGTGTTTTTCTTACGCGATAATAATTGCAGGATCATTGTTTTTAATCAATGAATGATGCTGTCAATACAACACTTGTTAAACTGAGGCTGATTACTCAAGACTTCTGTCGATTTCGTCACATACAATAAAATGATCACATGTCATAGAATCATGTGCTCGATTCCTCAATCAATTGATTCATATGCTCACTCATTCAAGCTCGTCGGGAAAAGAGGCCGGTAGTGGAGTGGGTAGGCCAGGTCAAGTATCGGGTTGCGTTTGTCGGCAGTGCTGAAATACTACGGTCGTATGGGTGGGAGGGGGAGGGGGGGGCGAACGGTGATCCACTCGACCTTCTCACATTGCCAGACTGCTGCTAATGAGGGGGGAGGAAAGGGACTGCATTATTACCCATGCGGTCGGCGGCATGTGTTGAGCTGTCAAAGCGGGCGGCACTTGGACCAGTAAATAACAACCTCCCTCATTCCCCACAGCGTTCGGCAGCATAGATACGTAAATTCGAGGCCATATATTATGACTCGGGACTTGAAATACGATACGTAAAGTCACGTAATACGTAGGTACAAGGTACGTTAGTTCAAGGAAAATTTAACATTGTCCTTATGGGAAAATTTTTGGGACCAACAAAAAACTTTGCACAATCAAGGAATTCGGTGATTCAAGGTACGTAAATTTAAAGTTCCACTGTACCAACCTTAAAACAAGCACATCGCCAATGTAACCATGGAAAATTAAAGAAATTTGTTTGTTGGCGAGTTTTTCCAGGGCTCACTTTGTCAGCTGCGCTCCTAACTCAGCTAATGAAATAGACTGGAGAATGTCTAGCTACAGAAAAACTCTGTTCAGATTTATTGGTTGAATTTTCAAAAGTGTTAATTGACTTAGGGTGTATTCCACTGCATTCTTGTTGTGTACGTTCTTATTAGTTCTTTAGAATATAATGATGGAAAATTTTACCATTTTACCGACATGCTTGGGAAATTTACCGACCGACTTGCATCACTTAAACAATTACACTGTCAAATTTTATTTTTGATTAAAATTCGCAATTTTTTAAGCTTTTGATTGATATTATTTAACATTACATAGTCGACCCATGTACTGGGATTGATTTCTCTAAAGTTAGTTAGTTAGTTAGTTGGGGTTTTAGGTAGGGATGTGCGGGTACCCGAAAAACGGGTAATTTTCGGGTAGGTCAAATTACCCGACCTCAAGTCGGGCCGTCAATTCCTACCCAAAAAAGTCACACACGCCAAACGAACAGCTGACGTCGGAGCGGACCAATCGCTACGTGTGGGCGCGGCTATGCTATGATGCTGTGTCCTTGGCTCTTCCGGCGCTGTCCGCGCTGGAGTAATAGGCCCTACTGACCATCATTACTCGTCTTCTGGTTATTCAACGCTAATAACGGCATAAAGCAAGTTGAATATTACGTACGTAGGCGAACATCGTCTAATGCCTAGGCGGCAGGCCTAGAACAAAGTTGCAATTCATCTAGAAGTCCGATCTAGTGCGCATCATTGCGCGCAGCAGAGCGTTGGGCGGAGTCAGACCGAAAGGCTGGTGCAAACGCGCGATTTCGTCAGATGCATGGCTGGTGCAAACGCGCAATTTCGTCAGATGCATGGCTGGTACAAACGCATGATTTCGTCGGCCGGAAGAGAAAAATACGCGATCGCATCGGTTTTTCTTGGGGTTTTCGTATCGGAAATATTAGAAAACGATCGTTACTATATTATTTCCGAGAATAACGAACGATTGATGCAGGAAAACGATAATAGCGGAGTTTCACTGTACTAGGCCTAGGCCTAGGCCTACTCAAGCAAAAGTTCATAAGACGCCGATTTGGAAGTACTTCGTGTCAACACAGCCCAGAGTGGCTACCTGCAACCAATGCAAAACTGTTTTGTAGGATTTTTTTTTTATAATGAATTCACAAATAAAAAAAAAATTCACTACCCGAGCCCGACCCGAGCCCGAGGGTAGTTCAATTACCCGAGCCCGAGGGTACTTTCAATTACCCGACCCGAGTTCAAAAACCACTACCCGCACATCCCTAGTTTTAGGGCAGAAAACTATTACAATTAACCCTTACAAACAGGTGAATTTGGCCTGGCTATTGAACTACTTTCACTGGGCACTGGGATGGTTAACAATTTGCAGTGTTGTAAAGTAGCGCGCTACTGGTAGCATGTTACTTTCGTTCAGTAGCGCGACGGTAGCGCGCTACTTTAAAAAACGTGGTAGCGTAGCGAGTAGCATGCTACATTTTTAAAGTAGCAGTAGCGAAAATGCCGCGCTACTTCTTTTCAGTCCCCATTTTTTTCATTTTGCGACGTCCACCCATTGAACACAACTGCACACATCCCAAGCAGACAAAGTCGTAAATATCTTCGAAGGTCAATCGCCTCGGTCGTATAGTAAACATCCCTTCCCCCGTGCTGCCGCATACTTCACACAAAGATTAGATGACTAATCTTTGCTTCACATACAAAAACTTTTCCAACCCATCCCTCAAAATTGCCTAATGGCCTCGTTTACCTTGCATTTCATCACGTGGTTGACAAACATGCTATGACCATTCGTTGTTTTGACTTATAGTTTGAAGGTTCAGAAGACTGGTGTGATGAAGAAAATTATAATAACGGAGAGAATCCATGAATGGGCTTCCGTGGCCTACATACGAAATGAAAATATGTTTATAGTTAAAAGTAAAGAAAGATAATTATAACCGATTCCACAGCAATTAGCTGCCAACACATTTTCGGTAGGACCTACAGACAGACAAATAAGGAACACGACAGGTAGGCCTACAAGTAATTGATGTGTTCTGATGCCTCTCGTGATCTTTCAGTGTGGTAGGCCTACTGTTTGACGTCAATATGGTCATCGAGACATCGACCGGTCATGACATCAAGGTGTTCTCGTAGTCAAATCAAACAAAAAATCAGTAAATTCCATTGTTATTTGTCGACAGTTTTATTAAAACCTAGAGAATAGAGATAGCGCAGAGGCTGTCCAGTTTTTTTTATCTCGCTAACAAAAGCCATTCTTAATATCTTATCTGCTTCATTAGCCACTAGAACACCAGTGATCAGGACTATTCCCCCCCACCCCACCCCGACGAACACTTCAAGTGACAAGAAGCAGATGACGTATTCTCTTGGTTCCTCTGCAAGCGTTATCTTAATGGGCCGCCCACCCACGCTGGGGTATAAATAGCACTGTCTCTGTCTGTATCATGCTTATACACCGCGACATGATTGTGAAGGTCATTAACACAATATCACTATTGATTGCTATGACGACGACGGACTACATTGCATATACACTATTACGATAATATTTACGAGCTCGTTTTTAATCAGTTATAAGAAATCCCGATTTCTTTCTTTTTGTGACTACCCGAATCACCTGTGGCCGTAGGTATTGTGTTCGGGTAGGCCATACCCGCCTCGTAAAGAAGTCGTCCCAGGAGTGTAGCCCAGAGTCTTGAAGGCTCGTTGTAATTTTTGTATGTGGCTATGGGCGATCAAAGTTGTGTTTTTCGGAAAGTAGCGCGAAAGTTGCGCGCTATTTTTCACGAGAGAGTAGCGGTAGCATGCTACTTTAATCAAGTAGCGTTTACAACACTGACAATTTGTCAATTTTAGTACCGTACCATTTAGATCATTAAAAAGTGTCCCTAATGATAGCGCAGGCTGTCACAAACTCTTTTAAGTGTGAGCATTTGTGGCTTGCGCACGAAATTCAAAGTACAAAATTTTGGTTATCCGTACACCCTAAAACAAAAACATAAATTGTTTTTCTTTTCTACAAAGTAGCACATTAACTTCTAAATACCCCTGACTTGGGTGACGAGCTCAATTTGTATTTTAATTCACAGATCCTGACTGATATGGAAGATTCGCAGATAGCTGTTCTACCTCCTGATCTTGCTCTGGAGGCACAGAACTTGAGACGGGAGTGGGAGTCTCGCAATCGGCAGGCCATGCAAGACAGGATTCTAAACCAGCAACATAGCAACACTGCGCTTACCTCAATTCTACGGAACACTGGTGCAGGTATGTAGGCTACTATTCTTTAGACATTTTTTTAGTGATTTAAAAATAGGTGACATCAATATTAGGTTGCCATTCGATATGAATTTGATAGGGGTGTGCGAATCCTACTCTTTTTTGAACCAAACCTTCATATTATTTTGAACTTTGAACTCCAACTTTGAACTTTTTTGAAAGTACCTAGAGATAGTGTTTCTTAGTCCTAGGGGCTACTTGTTTAGATTTGTGCATACTAGGCATATTAGGCTATTCAGCACACTCTTTGGCCTAAACTAGCTAAACTTGTAGGCATATTCCTCTCCTAACTGAAGCCCCAAGCATTATTAGGGGTGTCAACGATTACGATTAAATTGATTATTGATCGAAAACGATTAATCGTTTTTTTTTTTAATTGATTTTAAATTTTCGCTCTTTTTTAAATTTAGTTTTCAAGATCCGCTGCCTACTCGAGCGCTAGCATCGCTATTGCGCTAAGAAGAAGAAGATCCATAATTTCTTTTCGCTACATTTTCCCACCATTTGAGTCGAACAATATAGGACTTGAAAATACATCCATAAGTGTAATGTTAAAATTACCCGTGAGAAACGTTCCCGTACGTTACGTTTTCCCGTCAAATACGCCATGATAACCGCCGATTTAATGTCTTTCTCGCCCGTGAGATACGTTTCCATCAATTTCTAGCACGTGAGATTGTTCCCGATCCACATTTCATTGAAGCGACGCCGCAAAATACATCGTTCGTACCAGCCTTGCCTTGTCATCATGTGCGCATGCGCTGGCCGTTCAAGTGCGGAATGAGTGAGCGGAGTTAAAGCTGCATTACTGTTCGAGCGTTCCACGCGGCGCAGTTGGCGCGGCAGCCAATAAACACATTGACGCACTCAACGCGCCTTCTCGCCTGAAACGCCGAGCAGTAAATGCACCTTTACGTAACATGGCGTCTTGAATGGAGCGTAATATTATTGTGACAAAAGTGATTGCTCTGGTGTTGTGTTTCGGCCTAGGCCAAGTGTTTTCGGCAACATGGCATCAAACAATTGAATTTGATCACCGTATTGATGTCAATTTCATCTCGTATGCTTTATCTACCCCTCCCCTTCCTCTTGATTATGCTCCCGACTGTCTTCTTCGAAATTGTTGTGCGTGCTCAAGACCGAAGTTTGAAAGAAACTTGCTACTATACCTACATTGTACAAAACGATTAAAATCGATTATGGAGGTGAAAGTGAATTCGATTATCGATTATAATAATTTAATCGTTTGACATCCCTAATGATTATTAATTGACAATTTTGTAACTTAATTTTTTAATTTTTTTTTGTAAATTACCCGGAGCCGATTTTAAGATCCGGGTATTTTTTGCGGACGTTTTTAGGCTAATTCGCCGGTTTATTTTATGCGCTACGTCGATGCGGTCTTTCCCGCGGAGCCTGCCCGCTGCCTAAAGAGTAACTGTAGTCGACCATGGAGTACTTTGTCAGCTGACACGTGCTTCCGTCCGTCTGCCTCTCCGCCCGCCCAGCGAGTCGTGCCCATGCCTACGAGTGAGTGCAAGAGAGATAGATGCGGTGATAAATCTTGAACAGTGCCGTGGCATGGCCTGCGCGAACTAGGTGCGCGTACGATCCAGCCAACTTGCAGCTGCTGACAGCTGACCGGCTAGTATGTGTGGAACGAAGATGGTCGGTGTAGAAGATGAATTTGCAATGTGATCATGTTTCCCACATGCAATGCGGGTTTTCTACTGCTTTCTGCGCGTAGGCCTACATACGACGAGTTTGCCTGTACAGTGTAATTGGTTAACTAATCTTCGGTGTTCTGAAGGTCATTGCCTGGTTATCAACGCGATTCTTTTATTTGTGTACGATTATTGCAAAAGTTTCCAGAGACGGAAACCTAGTCGGTCGGTATGACCTTCAAACCAACTAGTAGTAGGTCTTGGAAACAGCGTTCCCACACATCGTGCCGTAACAGCATCCGGGAACCCTTATAAATTTTTTTCATCCGTGTTAATTTTTCCGATAAAATGAGTGAACATAACTTTATTTTCAGTGATTGTGCTTCTGAGATAGAAGATGATATTGAGTAGGGCCTAGGTTGCTGTTTTAGACATTTATTTTATTTATTTTTTAAACGAATTATCTCCGGAACCAAAACCTGGAACCGCACATCCCTACTTATATTCAGGGATACCGCTGAACATTTTCCTCAAGACCTGTTGGATGAGAAATGTCCACAAATATACGAAAGTGAAGAACATAGGTGTACACATATTTGATGCAACTGTGAATTGGTTACAGATTCAATGGTTATATTTTTACCATCATAACTTGCAAATAGCCTGTAAGGCCTAGGCTTTTTTGAGTATTGCAACAAGATTCTGACCTATGTCTGCCTCAAAAATAACATTGTGGAACTTTTTAGTAACATTTTAATTGGAAAAGGCCGTTGCCGATTCCACTGATTTTCCAGAATTGTGACTCCCCCCTTTTTACATTTTTTTAAACGTTTTATCACTGAAGGTTAATTTTTGTTTGAACATTTTATTATTTATTTTATGGGTTGAACAGATGGGTGGGATTAAATTATTTCTAGGCAGGCTTTGGGAGAATATTGGGCTTACCACCCTGCTAATTTCTTGTACTGTTCTTAGACTGTAACCTTTTTCAGTTTGGGACTCAACACAAGAACTCTGAATACAAATGTAACTATAATCTTTAATTTTCCTCTTGGTTTACCCTCAGGACGTGGGCCAAGATATACATTCCACACAGTCCCAAATCATGGAAATACTGCAATGACTAATGGATGGCATTCTCGTACAGATCCCCTTCCAGCCACTACGACTGGACTTTCTGTTCCGGGCCAAGTCAGGTAAGTTGCAATTTTAAGTTGATAATGCATATGACGACGATGTATGGAGATGTTAAATTATTGGTTTCATGCTGGACGTTCCCAGTTGTGTACCTGTTTTTCCCCTGCTTTATTTCTGACAGAAATAGCCTGAATTACATACATACATGGCTTGTTTTTTGTATATGTAGTTTAAAATTAGGTCAAAAATGGATGAAGTACTGCTGGTACTTGACTAGGTTGTGACAAGCCTACATGTAACAAAGTTTAGTTAAATTGTAAACTCTTCCTTTGATTTGAATTTTGAAATCTATATTTCAACAAAATGTGTTTCTCTTTTTGTAGAGTCCGTGGGCGCCACCTTCTCGACCATGAAAGCTTATCTTGCCTTATGGTTCTATTGTTCGTTGATGAACCGAAGCTCAACACGGGTCGTCTCCATCGTTGTTTTAGGAACCTGTGTTATCACAGTGCTACTCGAGACTGGGTTGTCAAAGTAAGTCTACTTAAAATGTACCCTAATCACTTGGTTAATTTAAAGTAGGATGTCAAACGATATGAAAAATCATATCGATATATCACAACAATATTGTGTCTAAAAAAATATCGCGCCAATACGGTCACTTTGTAATCATATATCGACATAAAACTCGCTTTTCTCGCATTTGCGTCAATTTAAATTTCGCGCCATCTCAACACCAGTCGGCGGGTTGGCTGCCATCAAATTCACTATTCGGGAGAAAAATAAGTTTTGCAGCGTCAATTAATCACATAAACATGTATACTAGGGATGACATCGGGTAGCCCGGGTACCCGGTTCCAGAAATTACCCGGAGCCGATTTTAAGATCCGGGTATATTTCGCGGCCGTTTTTAGGCTAATTCACCAGTTTAAATTACGCGCTACGTGGTTGCGGTCTTTCCCGCGGAGCGTGCCCGCTGCCTAAAGAGTAACTAGAGTTGACGACAGAGCGCATTGTAAGCTATCACGTGCTTCCGTCCGTCTCGGCGAGTCGCGCCCATGCCACAAGTGAGTGCAAGAGATAAAGATGCGGCAATAAATCTTGGGCACTGCCGTCTGCGCAGTACGAGATGCGCGTACGATCCAACCAACTCACACGTCACACTCACAGCTGACTGACAAAGATGGTTGGGTGTAGAAGAAGAATTCGCGATGCAATCATCTTTCAACCGATTCACGAAATTCGTAATCACAACCCATAGGATTGTTATTCCTGGGCTTATCTTCTTTCTTTCCTAGGCTTATCTTGCGACGAGAGCTTCAGCGCGGGATATGGTAGTGAGAGATTTTCCCACATTCGATGCGTGTTTCTTTCCCTTGCTTTCTGCGCATAGGCCTAGGCCTACCTACAACGAGTTTCACTGCCTGTACAGTGTAATTGGTAAACTAATCTTTGGTGTAATGAAGAATGAAGATCATTGCCTGGTTATCAAAGCGGTTCTTTATTTGTGAACGATTATTGCAAAAGTTTCCAGAGACGGAAACGTAGTCAGTCGGTATGACCTTCAAACCAACTAGTAGCCTACCTAGGCCTAGGAAACAGCGTTTCCACACATCGTGATGTAACGGGACCCGGGTACCCGGGTAATTTGAGTGCTGGAACCGGTTCCGAATTTTACTACCCGATGTCATCCCTAATGTATACACTACTGAATTTGGTATGAAAAATCCGAATTCCCAATAATTATCGCGATATCGCTAGCAATATTGATATTGTAAGATTATTGCAATACAACCACCCATATTGCGATAATATTGATATACGATTTATCATTGACAAATGACATCCCTAATTTAAACATGCCTGTTTGTTTTTTTGTTTTTTTACAAAAGAAAACCGTAGCCTATTAGGGATGTCAAACGATTAAATTAATTTAATCAATAATCAAATTCACTTTCACCTCCATAATCAATTATTAATCGATTTTAATCGTTTTGTACAATGTCGTTATAGTAGCAAGTTTCTTTCAAACTTCGGTCTGGTTTCGGTTAGTTTGAATCGCCCGCGCAAGGCACGAGTTCGCATCGGCGCCGTGGCGGGGACTTGGGCACGGAAAGCGCTATTTGTACTGGTCGCGACGTACGCAGC
Organism: Sweltsa coloradensis; assembly: GCA_024449915.1. Classification (NCBI taxonomy): domain Eukaryota; kingdom Metazoa; phylum Arthropoda; class Insecta; order Plecoptera; family Chloroperlidae; genus Sweltsa; species Sweltsa coloradensis. The sequence continues at coordinate 121,323 of JAMZAV010001254.1, forward strand.
CTATTTTCTCCAAAGTTCTCTGTGTACTTTCGTTAGGTTAGTCGAACTTTTAGCCTAGTTGTAGTACGCCGCGCTAGTTCTAGGATATAATCGATAAGAGCGCATCCGAAATCCTTACCGTTAAAAACGTTTAAACACTAGTGAATAATAGCTGTGAAAAGTACGCATACGTCGCGCCCGGTACAGATAACGCTTCCCCTTGAGCACGCACAACAATCTCGAAGAAGACAGTCGGGACTCGGGAGCAGGAGCATAATCAAGAGGAAGTGGAGGGGTAGATAAAGCATACGAGATGAAATTGGCATCAATGCGGTGATCAAATTTAATTGTTTGATGCCATGTTGTCGAAAACTCTTGGCCTAGGCCGAAACACAACACCAGAGCAATCACTTTTGTCACACTCAAGACGCCATGTTACGTAAAGGTGCAATTACTGCTCGGCGTTTCAGGCGCGTTGAGTGCGTTTATTGTGTTTATTGGCTGCTGCGCCAACTAGGCCGCGTGGAACGCTTGAACAGAATGCAGCTTTAACTCCGCCCACTCCTTCCGACCTTGCACGGCCAGCGCATGCGCACATGATTACAAGGCAAGGCTGATACGAACGATGTATTTTGCGACGTCGCTTCAATCAAAATATGTGGATTGGGAACAAGACATTAAATCGGCGGTTATCACGGCGTATTTGGCGGGAAAACGTAACGTACGGGAACGTTTCTCGCGGGTAATAGGCGGCGGATCTTGAAAACTAAATTTAAAAAAGCGCAAAAATTTAAAATCGATTTTTTTTTGTAAAAAATCGATTAATCGAATCGATTTAATCGTAATCGTTGACACCCCTACTATCTATTATTATGAGACAAAACATGTAAACGAATACTGGGACTACCACACAAGACTTTCTCTCTGTTCACACTTCATATTAGATCCTGCAATAATATAATATAAATATAATAATATAGGCTGCCACCAGGGAAAAAATAAAATCCTTTTCAGAAGGGGTCAAATATCCAGAAAAATCCATAAATTTGTAATTTACTTTTTTAATCGGACTCTGTAGACCTAGCATAAAATATTTTTTTACAGTTAATATGCAGATATTAGGCCCTACTACTTGATTTGTGTTTGTTATTCCTAGGCCTTCTTCTTCAAATACGTTTCCCTTTTGCGCATTACCTACGTCACTTAGAATAAATTCCCGGTCATTTTTCCTTAACTTGGATGTTGTGCATTAAGGAGTTCAGCATGTCAGGTGACAGGCAGGATCTGTGTGATGTCTTAACCAAAGCAAGCTTGCTAAACAATCTCTCAACATCTGCGTGTAGACTTCTTTTATCGATGTGCGCATCCGTGATGGCGCACAAACGTTGGAATTGCCCGCCAGATTCAAATATCCAAAATCAGCAATATTTTCGAGAAATCTGTAAATGACTAAAAATCCTGCCGGCCTTTAAAGTGGTTTTTAAATGTTCTAGCTAGATGCATATTTCAGGAGCATTTAAAATCACGAAAGACAAATATTAATTTATTTCCGTGCATTTTCTTTAGGTAATTACCTAACTTTTGCATTTCATCAAATTTCAGACACTGTTGTCGATTATGGAGCGATGTAACGAGAGTCTGAACCCGGACAACTGGCAGATGGTACCACGTCGTCGTATGTCAACGCGGTCACAGGGGCCTGCCAATCGTGAACCACAAGTTCCTGTAGTCCCTGCCACTGCGTATGTTCGAACGGCTACACCCTCTTGGCTCAACATCAGCCTGGAGGCAGCCCTTGGATGCAGGGCTTCAGTGTTTACCATTACCCGTCATCAGGGGAAACGAGGGTCTAAAGGGCAAGAAGCTGCCAGTATACATCCTCAAGCATCGCCTCTAGTATTCAGGTAGGTGCATGCCCAATGGATGGGGATGGATGAACGTTCAAAATTCCGAACTAACTCGACCTTTTTTTGAAGTTAGGTTCGAGTTTGAAGTTTGAGTTGGTTATTTTATTTACCAAAATTACGAACTTGTTCCGAACATTTAAACTTGCCGCGGTGGCAACGCTAGAAAATCCCCCAAGTTTGAGGCAGATACATATTGGACCGAATATAGCACGACCTCGAATATAACACGACCCCCAATTTTTCGGAATTATTTCAAGAAAAATGAAAAATCAAAGAACATTAAAAAGTACAAGAAAACCATTCTTTGTTTACAATTGCAATTGAAGAATAGTTTAGTGTCACTTTTACAAAACTAAAATTTTGAACAATGTTAGCGGCTATCTATGTTTTTAACAGAGTAGGCCAAACACAAGCTCACATAGGCCAACCACAGTTCACCAGTCTGATAAAGGGATAACAAATCGATAATTGTGGCCTTGAATCGATTCGGGATCGATTCCCAAGAAAAAACTTTTTAATTGATGCACAATTATTTTGGTGGTCATTTTCCGCGGAGCCCATGAACCATGATACGCGGCGATATTCCCGCGGTCTTTTGCCGCGGAGCCCGTTATGATGTCACCCGCCCGCCTCACGGGATTGGCTGGCGTCGAGTGGGTGGACACACAGTAGCAGGGCAGGAGCAAATGCATTTCATACTTCGAGCCTTGCGCGTATTGTAGATCACGCAGTGGATAAATTTTTCACCGAATAAAGCGATTAATGTCACGACTGGAAATATTTAACAAAGTTCTGCAGAGCAAGCGGTTAATTACAAAATTTCGGAAGGGCGAACTATTTGATAGTCAATCGTTTCTGGAAATAATCATATTGATTATCAAATGGCAACCCTACTTTTCAATAAACTCATCAAGGCTTTTTCAAAAAAGTAAGTAGGTGGAACTGGAAACATCCACCCCCATACTAACCACTGTGCATGCCTTATATCTAGGCCTGGAATGTTATTAGACTACAACTAGGTATTTCAATAAACAACTGGCTGATCCAAGCAAGACCTAGTTGACTGTGTGTGGTGATTCTGACCTGCACTTTTCACTCACATTCTCAACTCTAGACCCTAGTTATGCTTGGAAAAGGTAATTATGCTGAGAAGATAAAACATTGTATACTTGTTGCAGGCACTCGTTGGATACATTGATTTCCCTAGCTAAAAGCTTCCCGGGCTATTTCTTGCCTCATAAGAAAGAAGAGAAACGAGAAGTGTCTGACACAACATCAAACAAGATTTTCCCAACGGAAAGGGATAAAGACGCTACCACATCCAAAAAAGAACCACTAATTCCCGAATCAAAGAAGCCGGCAAGTACCGCTCCTCGTGCCTTTCGAACAACTTCCACCGATTTCTGGGAGAATTTGATAAAACTGGATTCGCCTGCATCGTACAAGAAAGGTTTGTTTCAATAACAAATTTATTAATTGTTGTTCAATAGTAGTTGAGGTTTTCTGTTTGAATATTTTCATGCACTTTTTGTCATTTCTAGGCAAGACGATGGCAAGGTCTTCGTCAATTTTAATGGTTGAGACAAGTGAACCTACACCTCCTGCCAGCTTCGAAACTTGTGCGTTTGGGCTTCTTATCCAAATGCTTGCCTCACCCGTAGTGAAGCGAAGCACCGTTCTTACGGACAAACTGCTCCGACTTCTTTCCCTCATTTCTGTGGGGCTACCTGACTGTCAGAACTTCTTAGCGGTGTATCCGCCTGAAGGCACGTCCGAAGAGATTCACGTCCAAGTTATTGTCATGCCCGAGCGGCATCTGCGGTTAGCCGTCGAAGTGTTGACCTCGAAGAGTTGCTCCGAAGAGGGACTCGAAGACATAACAGCCCTGCTACTCAATCTGTCCACCAGCCCGGAGACTACGCGGCTTACGGTAGTATTTTGTTGTTTTCTGTTTGTCATGTCGATTAATCGCTAAGAATTCACTTTATTTATGTTGTTATCTGGTTTCCAGATCCTCCGATTACTCCTTGAAGGGGCTAAACAACTAGCCAATGTGGTAAAGGACAACATTGCTACCTTATTGGTGGAGCTAAAGGCAATGAATGAACAGATGAAACGAGAATCTCTGCAAGACCCCGAAACCCATGCTTTGGACCGGGAACGGCCAACTCGCGGAGTGGTGAATGACCGGTTAGTGGTTGGCTATGTGTTCAACTTCATGTGTAGTATTGAAGGGTTATCATTTGATAGTCATCGACCTGACGTGTCGATCGATTTTGTTATTTTCCAAGGTGATTTGTTCTCGTGCTCATAATTACATAGTTCTTACGGCCTGATTTGCCAGGTGCTTGATGTGGAGAACAGGTTATCACAGGTTGTCGTTCGAGCTTTTTCTTAAAGTATTGGGGCTTTAAAATGAAATTTCAGTGAAATAATCTCTGATGCAATGATTTCCTGTTCCTGACTTTGATTTCATTATATAATACCCCCTTGTGATAACTTAACTCCCCCCCCCCCTCCCAGTATTGGGTAGGTGCTGCCGACAACTCATAGCTCTTATGTTTCATAGGATATTTAGGTTGCAAAACAGATTAACAGATTTTTTAGTGGATTAACAGATATTTCGTTAATTACATTTTCCATGCTTATTTTCGTAAATTTGAATCTGCGCGGTAATTTTTATTCAAAACTTTAAAGGCGGGGCGGTAACGGATTCGACTTTCGATAGGGGTGGAGCTAGCTGTGATCCAGACAACGTAGGTACTAGGTACTGAGCTGAGTACTCAATTGTGGAGTTGAGGTGGATTCCCAATGAGATCCCGCCTCGGTATGGTCAGGGCGTTGACCAATGACAGTGCTCAACGCTGTGTTTGACTCCGCCGCAGAGAAACTTGGGGCAAAGTGTGTTTCTCCGTCGCGGAGTGACGTCACGGCGGATCACTGACTACTGAAACTCTACGAAAGTGCCTCCTAATCTACATTTTATCAATGCCATGTGTATCTTCTAGGTTATGTATGGCTAGGACAGGCATTTTATTACTTAATAATTACTACTAAATATCCAATACAAATCAACAGTTATAAAAAATATTAATATGAATTATATCTTCGGAGCCTTTTACAAAAATAACATAAAAAATACTGCAAATTCAAGAGGGAAATGAGGTTATAGTAGACCTGTTTATTATACTTAATTCGTTTGGACTGGAAGTATATTGTATTTTAGGTTCTTTTGAACAGTTTAGTTACCACAGTAGTACCACATAGCTAGACCTAGGGTAGGCCTCAAGTTTATAGCCTTGCCAAGTAGGTAGATTTTCTCCTGAGCTCAACCTTATTTAGTTGGCCTAGACCTAGCAATGCTTTACATTCTAGGCCTTAGTCTAACCTTGTAGTAGTCTCCAAGGCCTAGGCCTACAACCTCATTGTAAGCCTAAGGTCTAGTCTAGGCATTCTTGGCCTAACCTTGTCTAAGCTTTAGGCCTAGGCCAAGCTCATTTTAGTCCCAGTACTCGGTTATCCCGACTAGGCTACTTCATTTCAGTCTCTAGGCCTAATCTAGCGTCGATTCCATTCCTTAAATCCAAAAAATCCAGATGGCGATTGACGATATTGTTGGCATTTTTCATAATATTTGCATTTTTAGTGACCAAATAATTATTTTAAAAAATTATGTGTTGAATTGAAATGCATGTGGAAATAGTGAAAATATTTTCGTGGATTGCGACCGAGCAGACGATGTACGTGTTTACGTCGTTGCCAAATAGAAAACGTGGAATCGGGAATTCTAAAACGTTTTGCAATTTTTGTTTTTGTAGATTTCTTCTTTTCAACTCCCTTCCACATCGCTGGAACTGAAGTGACGCTGTATACATGAAAGATAGTCCTGAAATGTGTGTTTTCCTTTGATTTTCCAGCTTCACCAAGACTGATGTTGTAGTGAGTGCCCCTACGAAACTAAAGGGGGGCTGCGATTTACAATTGCCGTCCATGGCTGTCTTGACTACGAAGACATCAAGCCAAGCCTTCTTCTTGCGAATCTTGAAGATAGTTGTTCAGATTCGAGAGAATACACTACCAATACTGAAGAAAAAGCGAGAACAGCGTGGTATGCTACTTTCTTGGGCATTTTTTCTTTAGCGGTTACCACATTTGTCATTTTCAAATATAGCGCACCAAATGTTTTCTATCAATCCAAGTTAGTAGTTAGATAGAGTGAAATTACAGTTTTTCTGGTTGTTTTGTATAACGTTCCTTCGACTGAGCGGAAGCTTGGTCACAATTTACACTTGTTGTATTGATTAACATTTAACAGTGGTGCTTAAGTAATTTAAATTTGTTCATCTGGCTGAAGTTTACTACACATCAAACCAGCCCTTAGTCCTTAGTTAATTTGTGATCTAGCCCTTTCAAATCACTTGAATTTATATTACATTACAATTTACAATTGTTACAAATTAGCTTTAAAATCCCTTGAAGGAAGTTATTCAAATTTGGCCCTTTGTAGGCATCCCACTGCTGGACCAATATTAGATTTTCTTCTTTCAATTTTTACTAATGGCTCACATAATATTATTTGTTAAACCCAACATTTCTGTGAAACAGTATATAATTTGTTAGAATCACATGCCTGCTGTCTTTTCACAATGTAACATTGCAATTGTGTTTGCAGATCTGTACCCAACCCTGATGCCAAATTGCAAAGATGAAGACTTAGTTCTTCCCTCACTTAGTGAGCAACTTCCTCTGGACTCGTTATGGGAAACATTGGGCGATTGTCTCACAGAACTGAACGACACACCTGATCATCATGCTGTGCTTGTATTGCAGGTAAAGTGCTAACTTCGAATGTAATTACAATCCCCCTCATTTTTAAATGGATCTATAAACATACTTCATTAGCCTACACTCCATTCTTTAAAGAATGTGTCTTTGAAAGAAACGTGAAATATTTTTATTTTTATTTGAAAAGTGAAATGCAGTGGCACCCATCAACACATATAGTCCTATATCAATACATTAAATTCATTTTGTTCGACCTATATCCAATAACGAATAACGATATATTAGGGCAATGCGAACCTTATGAAAAAATTCTATTCGAACCGAACCTTAAATTTTAAAACAAAAATTTTACCGAGCACACCTTTAGGGAGCGTTTTCGGCACGTACCGGAAATAATCCTCAAACACTGGTGTACAAAGTAGCGTTTAAATACTATTGAAAAATGGCTTCACATAATGGTCGTACCCCACTTTTTGAACTTGATAGTTTTAAATATATCTAGAGGGGGCCTATACAGTAAGAACTCTCTTATCCGAGTTGGATGAGACCGGGGGCACCTCGGATTTGCGAAAAACTCGGATGGCGCGGTTCATTGGTTTATTTGCTCTCGTAGCATAGCCTGATATGGTAAAATGATATATGACACATGTAATGGATAAAGGAACATAAAATACACACGATACACTTCATACAGGGTATTCTAAATGATTTAATAGCTTGTAGATCAAGCTCACAAACACATTTTCACAATTAGGCCTACATGTCGTAATAAAAACGTATGTCTAGGCCTAAACTCGACGCAGTAGGCCTAGGCCTAGCTCTCTTTCTCATGTGGGAAAACCTCTCACTACTATGCCCGCGCTGAAGCTCTCGACGCAAGATAAGTCTGGGAAAGAAATAAGATAAGCCCAGGAATAACAATTCTATGCGTCGTGATTACGAATTTCGTGAATCGGTTGAAACATTTGCATCTAGTTCCACAACGACCATCTTTGAACAGCTGTGTGTGAGATGAGATGGTTGGATCGTATGCGCAGGCGCGCGACGCACACTGATCTCTTTATGCTCAGTAACACTGACGCTTACCGGCGATGCGCCCGACGCACACTGACCACTGAACTCTATATGCTCAGTGAACTGATGCAGACTGCTCGAAAGTCGAGATATATCGCCGATCTATCTTCTTTGCACTCACTCGTAAGGCATGCCTTCAAATGTATGCGAGTACATTTAAAAAAGTGCGGCGCGGCGTCTGTAATTATTTTTATGTTTTATTTACGTATTTAAAACTTTAATTTTTTTTTTTTTTTTTTTTTGCGGCTCGGTTAACACGGTACATCGGATAAGCGGAGATCGGATAAGAGGGTTCTTACTGTACTTGCATAAATAAATATAGTAATACTAATAACATATTTTATGATTCAGCCTGCTGTGGAGGCTTTTTTCATCGTTCATGCCGCATTGACTGAGGAGCGGTCAGAACCACCTGACCAAGATGCGAGTGTTCGCGATCCGGAGCCCGAGGAGAATGCAGAACCATCGGAGTCTGCGTCTCCAATTAACGAAACCCCAGCTGTAGTGACCGAGACAGTTTCTACCTCCACTCAACCAGATCCGACAGTGTCTGAACGTGCCAACCAAAGTGATATCATGCCTCAGGTAAGCTCACAAAATTGATGCCTCTTTCAAAACACTGTGGGACCCTAATGATGACTTTGCAAGAGAATACATACCTGCATATGAATTCTTACATCAACCCTCCTTTTGGGGATTGTCCATTTTTGAACAAGAAACATGTGATGAACAATTTCTGTAAAGCGTGCCAATTAACATTATTTTTTATTTATTCATGTTGCGCCTTGCTCTTCTAGGCTAGCTTGGCTCGAAATGTGGCACCAGTGTCCCCACTACAGTCTGATGGAGAGAGCCAAACTTATTCCCAGAAGGTAGAAAGTGCATCGCAGTTCTTCATGCGTTCCAGCCTGGCTACCTTGGGTATCAGTTTGGAACAGTCGCAAACACCTATACAACTTCCACCGGATCAACAAAAGTTCCTTAAATTTGCCGGTGAGTTTCAATTACGAGGGGAATTCCAACTGTGTTTATGTGTTTCCCTCAGGATGGCTACTTTAGATAAAAAAAAATCCAGAACAGTTTCAAGCACTACCACAGGCATGTTTTGTATGTCTACATATTATCCAGCTTGTCCTGCAAAGAAATTATGACCCTTGATTCATGTAGGCCTATATTTTGGCAGGTATTGTTATTCTGCATGAAGAGACCAAGAGTATGTACTTGGTTTGTACTTCATTTACTTCCTCATCCAAGTCACGGGTTTCTATGCCAGCTCCATCCCAGTCTTCTGTCTAATAATTAATCTACTTTCTCTCCCACACCCACAATCAAGTCCATAAATCTACCCTTGTGGTTGGTAAATCAATTTCCCGTTAATTTATGTTAATTACATTTATTTGTTGTCTTAGAAACTCATCGTACCGTGTTGAATCAAATTTTACGCCAATCGACGACACATCTGGCAGACGGCCCGTTCGCCGTACTAGTAGATCACACTCGAGTTCTCGACTTTGACGTGAAGCGGCGTTACTTCCGCGCTGAGCTGGAACGTAAAGATGAAGGTGTAAGACGTGAAGAGTTAGCAGTGCACGTGCGGCGAAGCCACGTGTTCGAAGATTCGTTTAGAGAGCTTCACCGGCGTACACCAGATGAATGGAAGAACCGATTTTACATTGTGTTTGAAGGTACCATTTTAATATTAATATCATTCATATGCTAACTATAACTAATATACCCTAGTGCATTGATAGTGACCTAGATTTAGAAGGCAATCTCAGTAGCTATCACCTTAATCTGGCACAAATAATCGTGAATTCAATAAATTAAAAAAATGAAAGTCAAACGTCTCCAAAACCACTAGAATACGGGGTACGTCAAAGTTGGCTACTCCTAGGTTGCGCATGTGTTTTGCAAAAGTAATTGACAGTTGGGTAGACCCTTGAAATCACTGTTTTCTGCTTTCTAAACCATTTGTGAAAGTAATTTGAAAAAAGGAAAAAAAAAGATTTGTGTGCTAAGAGTTTTGCAAGGTTTTGTTACCAACGGACCCTTCTTGAAAAATCCGCCATTTTAAGATTTTGCAAGTTCTGTGGAAAGCCGATTTATTGAAAATATATCACTTGCGTGCAATTTTGACTTCTTAATAACGACTTATGAGACTCAAATTTTTTTATTGTTACGGACCAAATCTAGCGAGCATCGAGCAGACAACCCTGTTCGAGCTCGACTCGAAATATCGAGTCTCGCACAGCCCTACTGACGGCCACGACAAGCCATCGTCCCTATTAGCCAAGTTGCATAAATATGAGACGTTAAGCAATATCCATCCAATCCACGACAAGCCTATCAGTGATTAGTATTTTAAATTAGTTACCGGTGATCGCCGGATCGGTTACAAACTTGCAATTGATCCTTGAATGACGTCTGCAAGGGCAAGTTACTGTAAGAACTACTATAATAATTGCTCACATCTTTTTCTAGGGGAAGAAGGCCAGGATGCAGGAGGACTTCTGCGAGAATGGTATGTGATAATATCCCGCGAAATCTTCAACCCGATGTATGCTTTGTTCACTACGTCCCATAGTGACCGCGTTACGTACATGATAAACCCTGCGTCGCATTGTAACCCAAATCATCTGTCGTACTTCAAATTTGTCGGCAGAGTCATAGGTAAGTGCAAGAGGTATTATTTATCAAGTCGTGCTTGTCTTGTAGGTCAGCATAGTTTCTAATAAATATTTTACTTTCTAGCCAAAGCCGTGTATGATAATAAACTCCTGGAGTGCTACTTCACGCGCTCGTTCTATAAGCACATCCTTGGTATCCTTGTCAAGTTTAGTGATATGGAAAGTGAGGACTACAGCTTCTACCAGGGTCTAATATTCCTAATGGAGCACAACGTCAAGGAACTGGGTTACGAATTGATGTTTACTGCTGAGGTATGTATGTTTTTAAACCCTTTTAATTAGTGTCATGTTTTGAAATTTGGAACTTTCAGTAAACACAACTTGCTAGATTATTCAGTATATCCTTTTTAATGTGAAATTCAATATTCAGTCCCTATGTAACAAAAGACCATTTTGAATTTAATCGAGTGTCAATATCAAAAATCTTGATAACCGATTTAGCTTATTATAGGCTTACCCTAGAAATGTCATATAATATGCCCTTTGTTCTTGCAGGTCCAAGTGTTTGGTGCCCATGAGACTCGAGACCTTATGCCGGGAGGATCTGGTGTGCGAGTGACTGAAGAAAACAAGTTGGACTACGTTCGACTTGTTTGCAAAATGAAGATGGCGGACGCTATCAGGAAACAGTACGTATTGAACTATTTTCAGGGCTGTCATTGGAAGGGTGTTGTTTTGTTCAGAGTTATTTTCCTGCATTTTGTCCAGAGACATATTATATTAAGGTCCGCCTAGGCATATACACTATCAACAAAATCACACCTTATTATAGACAATCTTAAATTTAATTTAGCCTTGCATAACATATCCACTACAAGATACACCCTTATAAAATCTTCAAATTTTATTGTCTTTTTTTACTTTGTTAATGTGACATTCCATATTTGATTCATTTGTAAATTTCTCCTTTTTGTCATTCACAATCTTTAGGGACACCTATTTATGGTAAATAAAACCACTACAAAGCGGCAAAAAATTATTTGAAAAGCGGTGCAAAAAGTCTGTTAAAATCAAAACTCGACAAAAAGAAAAGCGGTTGCACGTCACTGTAGCCGTATGTCATTCATGCATATTGTAATGTAATAATTTATAGATAACAAGAATGTAATGGAAGACACTAATCTAGACTTAGGCTAGGCCTACGCCAAAATAGTTAGGCCTAACAGAACTGCCTAACTTGGCCTAGGCTACTGTTCCCGGTCAAAAAAATCTAGACTAGAGCCAGATTTTGTGGAATAGGCCTAGGAAATGAACTATTACATGGATACCTACCAACAAATGTCATACAAAAATGAAGTGTAACCTATGGGCTTGAGATGTGTAGGTTGGGGTCAAGGCCAAGGTTCTAAAATATTATCTGCGTTAAATTTCTTATGTGCATGCGCATTTTTTTGCAGACATAACTCGACTAGGCCTATGTCTAGCTTAGGCTTAGATACATCTGTAGAATCATAAATTTCCAATGCTGTGTTGTTTCCTGAAGATGGCTTAGGCCCTAAAACTGCTTCATAATGGACCTAGGGTTTAGTTGTATTTGAATTGCTTAGGGCTATATTTAGGGCACTTCTTCTCAAAATTGAGACAAATCAATGATTTTCTTACGGTTAACTTAATGTTTAACAGCTTTAACCAGTGCGTCAGACATCGCAAATTCGTGGTTAGGTAGGCCCAGGCAAGGCAGTCTGCCAACTCTTTTGTTGTGCTGGAAACACACCCTTAGGCAAGAAAAAAATGTGTAGGTCTATTGAAATCAACAAATAATTTTTCTTTTATCTTATTTCTTACGCAGGGGAGATGAAACACGATTATTTTTGGCATTTGATAACAGTTCGCGATCACAGGTGACAGCAATTTAGGCCAAAACTCACAATTCTGCTGGTTATGAACGACTGACCGAATATGTTACCGTATTTACCCCCTTGCAACCACCTTTTTGAACACATTTTTTCAGTTCAAAAAAACACCCGGTTTAGGGGTGTGCACAGGGATTTCTGTCGAGCGGTATTTAAAAAAACTTAAACTCGAGCGGATCCGCAGAGGTCCTAGGGGTTAGGCCCCAGGCTACATGTTGAAAGAAAAATTTAAATTTTTTTTTCTAACTTTATTAGTTTTTTCTAGGGGTGTGCGAACGGGGTTTTAAATTCGAGTCGGTACGGTTCGAGTTCAGTCAAAAAGTTGGTTTTCGAGTTCAATTCGAGTTCATTAAAAATTAATTTAAATATGTTTGGCCCAATTTTTTTTTATTTATTTTATAGATATTTATTTTATTTTTATTTAAATCGGTTTATTTCCAAATTGAAAATGTATTCTCCATTTCAGACTTTTAATAGGCCTATCAAACAAAATTTTTCAGTTTTTAAAGCCTAGGCCTACCCCTTTTGGGTAAATATTTTTTTGGTTTTGGAGCCCAGGGCCTAGCTAGGGCCCACAACTAACCTTGGTTTGAAAGGGGGCCATATTCTCCGTGATAAGTTGTTCACTTGGTTCTATCACTATAAAAAATGATGCATTTATGCAATTACGACGATTAAACTGTGAAGTGACGCCGTGACAACAGCGTGAAAATCGTAAAAACAAGCAAAGCAAGTATTGAAAATGGCGTCGCTACTAGCTCGTCATCATGACGTCATCATAGCAAAATTCGACCTGTCGACTTAAACAATCGATTCTTACGCGATTTTGATGGAAGCGCTACCTGTTGGATAAATCTGAACAATTTGTAGTCGGCGGCTCAGTCAACAAAAACTACTCGACTCGACTCGATTTTCGTAAAGTACTCGAACCACTCGAGTCGAGTTGCAACTACTCGACTCGACTCGAATTTTCGAGTACTCGCACATCCCTACCAGAGACATATTATATTAACTCATTCAGACCACTTGTCCATTATAATGGACATAACAATTTTGATTTTAAAAAAAATTAGACTTAAAGTTTTTTTCAATTTGGCCAACAAAAAATTCAAAAAAATTGGGGAATTCAAATTTACATTTTTTTTACCGCATTGCGATAGGACGAATAGTACCGTTTTTAGAGAAGATTGAAAATTGTAATGTGTAAAAACGGGCAAAAAAAAGTGTTTTTGGTTTTTTCCCGGAAATTTAAAATATTACCAGTTTTGCCAGTATTTGAGATACAGAAAATCCAAAATATGCAAAAAATTCCGAAAAAAATCTAGTTTTAGAAATGCACTTTAAATTTACATTTGAACATATATCGTTGCTTTTATTCGAAATCCAAAATTTCCCATAATTCCTTAAATATTACAATGAAAAATATAAAAAAAATACTAAAAATATCAGAAAAAATCACGAAATGTTAATTTTTAGCTTAAAATATCTTAATTCGTGCCAATTTAATTATGGTCTGAATGAGTTAAGGTCCGCCTAGGCATATACACTATCAACAAAATCACACCTTATTATAGACAATCTTAAATTTAATTTAGCCTTGCATAACATATCCACTACAAGATACACCCTTATAAAATCTTCAAATTTTATTGTCTTTTTTTTACTTTGTTAATGTGACATTCCATATTTGATTCATTTGTAAATTTCTCCTTTTTGTCATTCACAATCTTTAGGGACACCTATTTATGGTAAATAAAACCACTACAAAGCGGCAAAAAATTATTTAAAAAGCGGTGCAAAAAGTCTGTTAAAATCAAAACTCGACAAAAAGAAAAGCGGTTGCACATCACTGTAGCCCTATGTCATTCATGCATATTGTAATGTAATAATTTATAGATAACAAGAATGTAATGGAAGACACTAATCTAGACTTAGGCTAGGCCTACGCCAAAATAGTTAGGCCTAACAGAACTGCCTAACTTGGCCTAGGCTACTGTTCCCGGTCAAAAAAATCTAGACTAGAGCCAGATTTTGTGGAATAGGCCTAGGAAATGAACTATTACATGGATACCTACCAACAAATGTCATACAAAAATGAAGTGTAACCTATGGGCTTGAGATGTGTAGGTTGGGGTCAAGGCCAAGGTTCTAAAATATTATCTGCGTTAAATTTCTTATGTGCATGCGCATTTTTTTGCAGACATAACTCGACTAGGCCTATGTCTAGCTTAGGCTTAGATACATCTGTAGAATCATAAATTTCCAATGCTGTGTTGTTTCCTGAAGATGGCTTAGGCCCTAAAACTGCTTCATAATGGACCTAGGGTTTAGTTGTATTTGAATTGCTTAGGGCTATATTTAGGGCACTTCTTCTCAAAATTGAGACAAATCAATGATTTTCTTACGGTTAACTTAATGTTTAACAGCTTTAACCAGTGCGTCAGACATCGCAAATTCGTGGTTAGGTAGGCCCAGGCAAGGCAGTCTGCCAACTCTTTTGTTGTGCTGGAAACACATCTTATGCAAGAAAAAAATGTGTAGGTCTATTGAAATCAAACAAATAACTTTTCTTTTATCTTTATTTACGTTAACGCACGGGAGATGAAACATCGATTATTTTTGGCATTTGATCAACAGTTCGCGATCACAGGATGACAGCAATTTAGGCCACAAAACATCACAATTCTGCTGGTATGAACGACTGACCGAATAATCGATTACCGTATTTACCCGATTGCAAGCCTACCTTTTTTGACACATTTTTGCAGTTCAAAATGACACCCGGCTTGTAGGGCTGTGCGAGCAGGGATTTCTGTCGAGCGAGATCGAGCGAGTATTTGAAAAAAATCTTGAATCTCGAGCGAGATCCGGCAGAGGTCCTAGGCTTAGGCCTAGGCTACATGTTGAACGAAATATAATTTTTGTTTCTAACTTTATTAGTTTAATCACATTAATTTGGTAGTGAAAATATTTAATAAGTAACAACACCATATAATACATACCCTTTAACTCTTCAAGTCTGCAAAAACCATTAAAATCGACGTGTTTATTCCTGTTTACAATTCAGAACGAAAGGATTACCCACCGTACCTTGCATTAATCGATTCGACATTCGATTGCTGCCATCGCAACGAGATAGGAATGTCGTAAGAAAAACCGATAAAGTAGTTTCTCCGTTGGAGTCGATAACGAGTCGATAATAACTTGCACTTGGGCCGAATTGGCTAACCTTTGCGCTCTCTGTCTGGCGGGGGGCGCGCACCATGCTAACCACATCTCAGTATGCGCGCGCATCACATAATGTCTGCCGCGCGGTTCAAAGAAATAGTTAACCTTATAATAATGGTACTTTTTCGGTTTGGACGGGACAGTTTTTCTACTTGTTAAACGAAAGGATTTCGGGTGCGCTCTTATCGATTATATCCTAGCACTAGCGCGGCGTACTACAAGTCTACAACTAGGCGGAAAGTTTGACTAACCTAACGAAAGTACACCTTTAACATAAGTCGTAACAAAAACAAGGTATTTAAAAACTGTCCCGTCCCAACCGAAAAAGTTCCATCATAATATTAATTATTAATTTATTTTATTTTATTTATTATTATTATTATATTTATTATTTATTAATTAAACTTCAAATTATTAATATCATCCATAAACAAAAACACCTACACAACCTTTAACGTTTTACCTTTAACGTTTCTATTTAAAATATAAAGAACTTTCACCCCCAAAAGAGTTTTATTAATTGTTATTGTTATTATAATTATTGTTATAAAAGAAAAACATAAAGAATAGAATGTAAAAAAAAAAACCTGCGGAGGTTTGAACCTACGTACTCTCGGTTAGGAGTCGAACCCGCTACCACCCTGCCACACGGCACTTGTACTGTCAAGTCGCCTACAAACGTGTTGCGTGGTAACGACGATGGCCGGCTGCCGCGGAAAGGTTAGCCAATTCGGCCTAACGGACGCACCAGTCGATAAAGCGCTCTCTGCTCTCTTCCGCCAACTTCACAAATCACGCTTCAGTTCAGTAGCTCGCACGATAGAGTGCGCTACCAGTCATAATGCGCGATCTGTGCGCATCGACAGACGCATGCGCGTTGGCAACGAATTTGTGAAATTACGACTAGGCCTAAAATAAAATGTAGATGGATGTCTTGTTGTCACTTATTGGTAGAGGTAGTGAAAAATGGTGATAACGAAATTCGCGAATTTTTTTAAATGTCCTTTTTAGTGCCTAAAATGTAATATTGTCGACGAATTACATCATTTAGAGATGGAAAAAACACATTTTGAAATCGCGAAATTCGCAAAATCTCGTGTATAGCGCGAAATAACGAACGAAATTGTATGAAACTGGTCAAAACGCGAATTAACTCGCGAAATTGAACCGTTTAGAGTGCAAAATGTAAGGGATGGTGGAGGTGCCGGTCCAGACTGAATATTACGCGGCGGTAGGCGGTACAGTCATCAAACAGTCAACGCAACGCGCGCGTCACGGGCTTCGCGGAAATAACGGCGCGTATATGGCTCCGCGGAAATAGTCCACCAAAATAACAGTGCATACAAATATTTATTTTTTGTTGGGAATCGACTCTGAATCGATTTTTAGGTCACAATGATCGATTCTAACTTTTTGTAATCGATGTCATCCCTAACTTAAGGGGCTCCGTTTTTTTTTTTTTTTTTTTGGATTTTTTCGAAACGTTTTTGACAATTTTTTCGAAATCGCGAAAAACGCGAAATTTGGGTTTTTAAAAACGAAATTTGCGTTTTTATATCACCATTTTTCATTACCTCTACTTATTGGGTGTAGTATGCTAGTGCTAGAAGTACCTAGCCTAGCTTTCGTTCTGTAGAACTTCTCTAGAGGAAAGTGTTTTAAAGTGAAGCCTATTTTATGCGTCATTTGTTAGTAGGCCGTAGGCCTCCGATCTTCGGGTTTATCAAAGCTCCGATCACGGAATGGAACCGGGACTCTGTTAGGCCATTCTTTAATCAATGGTTAGGCCTAGGCCTATAGCCTTTGGCCTAGCTCATCTAGGCCTAGAGATTTCTCGACAATGTGGCATGGCAATATGAAATTATTACGCAAAAATCGGGGAATAAATATTACTTTACCACGTCGCATAACGCAAGGTCCCGCATAATTACGACCACCGTGACGGAGATATCTTGAGACTAGATTTTTCGAGCAATTTGAGATCGAGATCGAGCGAGACTCGTTTTTCCGAGCAGCACTTTAATCTCGCTTGAATCTCAAAAAGTCTAGACTCGCACAGCCCTACCGGCTTGGAATCAATGGCAAACTTATGAGTATTTAAATTCTACACTTTTTTGTTAGATGAATTTTTAATTGGGGGTCGGCTTGCAACCGAGCAAATACGGTAGTCGAACTTTTGGCGAAATAATTGATGGCACAGTCAGCCATCTTCATTATGATCGAAACTCGAAATCTAGCAGGATTTTCAAATAAATTTGTACTTTTTGTGATTTGAACACTTAAAATCAGGATAAAACATCGCAAAAAGCTGTGAAATCGCAGAAAAATCGTGAATAACTGGAATAATCATTAAAAATTGCGGAAAGCAGTTAAAATGGTTTTTAAAAATCGCGAGCGTTATCTAATAGCCCAAACTGCCATTAAACACCATGTACTGGGAAAAAAATGCATAATTTCAATATTTGTAGAATTTCATGAAAACATCATGTCCCTAACAATCTTTCACTTTATTGTGAAAAACATTTATTTACTAGGATTTGTGACTAAGTTTAAACTCTTTTCCAGGATTAAGGCTTTCTTGGAAGGCTTCTACGAGATTATCCCCAAGCGCCTGATTGCGATCTTTAACGAGCAAGAATTAGAATTGCTGATCTCTGGACTACCAAACATTGATATTGAGGACTTGCGGTCCAACACAGAGTACCACAAATATCAGCCTACTTCTCTCCAGGTAGGTCTATGCTTATTCCGCATTCTCCTTTGCTTAGCCACCAAAACTCTACAATCGATTTGTTGGATATTGAAAGAGGCGGCTTTCATATCATAGGAATTGTGAAAGTAGGGAGTTATAGTTACCGTTATGATATTTGTTAAACAATGCCTTCCTTCAGCATATCATATTACTTATCTATGGCATTTTTCATTGGTTCGCTCTAGTTCAAGGATTTTCTGTGTTTAAAATAGGCATCTGGAGCAGGTCGCTGGGAGCAGCCCAATGAGGAATGCTGTTACATTTTTTTACTGAATGTAGGCCTAGTCACAAAGTTGTATTGTCATCATCTCTTAAGTTGTGTTTTTTGTTTGTTTTTTAAAAAGATTCAATGGTTCTGGAGGGCCCTTCGATCTTTCGACCAAGCTGACCGAGCTAAGTTCCTGCAGTTTGTAACCGGGACTTCGAAAGTGCCTCTCCAAGGTTTTGGTTCCCTGGAAGGCATGAATGGAGTGCAAAAGTTCCAGATCCACCGTGATGATCGATCTACCGACCGCCTCCCTTCCGCGCACACTTGGTAAGTACCATTCATATAAGCCCAATCATTCAATAGACAATTTTAAGAATCACTAGCCCCATCTACATTGTGTTCACAAAGCAATATGGAAGAGTGCGTTGAACTGCATCTGCCTTCTATGGCCATAGCAAGAGGCATTAATCTAGTCCATGCTTCAATGTCTTCAATCTTTGCAAACAGTTCTCATGTGCTGATGATTCTGCAAATTATCTTTTCCTGGATGCCAGTACCAAAGCAGTATACAGTCAAATCTGGCTAATACGTTTTCGAACTAGGCTCTAGTTTTGAACTTATTTGTCGGGAAAACGTAACCAAAATAATAATTTAAAAAAGCAAGGGTCCCTTCCGCGTGAACCTTATAGTTTTCTCCAAGATCGAAGAGCATGTTCTAGAGCTCTATTCACGGAGGATCATACGCCCACTTAACTTCCTCAAAAGAGCTTCTCAGCGGACGCACGGACACAGGTCCTACTACTGTCACCTAACGGGATAAAAACATCGACCAGTCCATCAACGCATCACGCAAACAAAGTATTACCTGACCCGGCCTACGAAGGGTTGAAAGTATGTTTTCAGAGTCTTTAGTAGAAAAACACAAATTCTTGACGGCAGCCGAAGCAATCATTTGCCTTATTGTACCTTTGACAAGTACATGATAGGGAATCCTATTCATGAAGATTTGAAAGAAACCGCTGGCGCTCTTCGATCTTGACCCAAACTATACAGTGCAATGGGCGTCCTGCGTGAACACAACAGTACACTAGACGTCGTAGTCGGGGTCTCGAGCGCGCACTCACTATCTGCAAAAAATTTACATAACAATATCCAAAAAAAGTTGAGCGCCGTTGCCAACGTGTATGTATTAGCACGTAAGCGTATGAGTGCGAGAGAGGGATACGGCGATGTAAGTTTTTAACTCGTCGTAGCTGGCTGAGGGGAGGGACATGCGCTGACACCGGTGCACATACGATCCACTTCACAGCTGACTGCACGTGTTGGGAAGACTGACTTGGAGAGGGGGGGGGGGATGTGCGCGACCCATTTTTCAAGTCTTGTATCTTTTGAGTTTTGACATGAATAGGGTGAAAACGCAACATAAGGGAATGTTTTAGATGGGTTTGATTGTATATATGTACTATATTAGTGATGTGCAATGATATCTATCTCAAGTGAAAAATGAGGGTAATTTCCATATTGATATACTCTTTATCATATTGGAAAAGTCGTGATATCATAGACAATATTAAATATGTCCACGGTACTCGTTGCGCTGCTGCGAAATATGCACATCAATTTAAAATAAATTTTCGATTATTGAAAATCTAACTGCAATATACATCAATATTTCAGACACTGAGGTCGTTACAAACGATGCCACTTTTACTGGCCAATAGCGGATATAGCAACTGCTACAAAACGTGCATCGGGCACAAAAGTTATTCATGTCACCAGCCATCTGGTTAATGGTTTATCTTTTTAAGTGGTGTTTCAAAATACGTGGTGGCCACACTTACGATGGCGTAAGTGGCCTAGGCCTGGAGCTGAAATTGAAAAGATGGTATTGGACATAGAATCGTTCCCCGATACCACTAGTACCGGTATCGGTCCATCTCCAACTAAAAATTAAATGAAATTAGCCTCACTGAAGTAGAGACTACGAAATTTTGTGAATGAGTTTTTTCACTTAATTATGCTAAATATGACAGTTCTATTTAGTGATGCCATCGGGTACCCGGAAACCGGTTCTATAGCGCGGATCCGGTTCCGACTTTTCAAACAGTTTCCATTTTTTCAAGTTCTACTATATAGGGTTGCCGTTTGATAATCGATACGATTATTTCCCGAAACGATCGATAATCGATTCAGTCTTCCAGAATCGATATTTCGATAATCGAATAGCTCGCCCGCCCGAAATTTTGTAATTTACCGCCCGCTCTGCAAAACTTCATAAAATAATACCAGTCAAGACATTAATCGCTTTATTCCGTGAAAAATGCGTCCACTGCAAGATCTACAACACTCGTAAGGCGTGAAGTACGAAGCGCCTGCACTGTGCAGTATAGGCCACCAGCATGACGCGTGTGTGTTACGGGCCGGCCCGGCTCGGGCGGCAGGCGCTAGGCGGCTGCATTCACGCGCCGATCAGGCGCTGATTGCACAACCTCGGCGCGTCACGGCCAAGCAAGGTCAACAAGTATTTTATCGAGATGCATTCCTCCCCATTCCACGCCAACTCGTAATCGCTTTTCTTCTTTCCGTAGTGCTACGATAATATTATCTTATCAGTTCTCTCATACCAATATTACGTCGTCTTCCATACTAATGTCTAACAATATTCATCTCGTCACGAAATAAATATCGGAGCATTGAATAGTTAAACTGATAATATCTCGTAAATGAATGAACGACAATCTCAACAAAAGCTGAAATAAAACTTCACAGAACCACAATTTCCAAGAAGAACGACCTTCACAAAGACAACACTCAATCAAGCCGGGTAGCGTAGCGCGGTCTGTGTACTCCACTTAGCTCGCTCTCGTCGCGCCGGCCAGACGCGTGGGGGGGGAGGGGGAGCTCGTGAAAGACTATTATAGCGTGGAAAAACCCTGTTCTGAGCAAATAGAAGGAACAAAAGGATGCACTCGCAAAAGGTCCACGGTCCGCGTCGGTATACGAGCAAGTTTAGGCCTAATTTTGATTCGATTATCGCGATCGATAATCGATTTAAAGTCGATCGATGAAGTGAACTACCCTATCAAAACAACAATTTCGTTAACATTAAATAAACTTATAACACCTTAAAATAATACTTTTATCTTTATTATCATCATCTAGTATTATTTAAATTGGTATTCAACACAACTTCATCAATTTATGTATTTTATACAAAATAAATAATAATATTGTTCTGTTCTGAATGCGCATGTTGTATTTTGACTCCAGTAGTATATCATGCTAGGCACAATCATAAAACTAAATATTATACAATAATCGATGTATAAATATTTGTAGCACTTGAGTAAGAAATGGTGAAGAAATGCAAAACGAACATAAATTCTCTATGTATATGTATTTCATCGACATTAAGATAGTCAAAACCATAAATTAAGATTTTAATTCTACCTTTCTTGTAGCAAATAACCACACGTTGACTTGGCACCATAGCACTGGTTTGTTATGATGGCAGTACTGAATGTCCCAAAGGATGTAGCAAGCTACCAGCGTCCACCTCGAACTTATATTATATACAAATATATAGTAGTTGCGTACATCTGCAGAATATGGCTGTGTATTACGACAAAAAAACATTGGCTGATTGATTTGCAAGTGTAAACAGCGCCCGCATTGCAAACAATGAGCTTTTACGCTCGTTTTTTCTTAGCGTTCCTCAAACGTCCCGCGTCGGTCTGCAGGAGTATTCATCTGAGCCGCCTCAGAGCCGTGGACTCTAGTGGCATGAGTGTAGCGTGCTCGCGTAGCATGCAAGAGGTACCCGGTTCGAGACCTGGCCTGAGCGTTTTTTTTTCCTTTTGTTTTTCCGGAAATAATAATAATTTATATCTTTATCCGTGAAAGATTTAATTTTTGTAGGCCCTAATCTTTTCGTGGAAGTTACTCTTTTCTTTTCTTTTCTTTTCATATTTTATGTATATTTGCCACAGCCTCTGTTAGTAATCTCTTGGTAAGAACAGGTGGATTTGAAAGTGGTCTCATCTAGGCCTAATTAGCAAATGTACCAAGGCCCCATATGCAAGCATGCCTTCAATTTCCCGTGCAAGCTCGAAGATTTATAGATGAAATGGAATAAATAAATAATATAAACATATAAAATATAAATGAAGATATAAATAAATGAACAATAAGTACGTTCACATAATTGTCTACTAGTCTACCGCCTAATCTATTTGGTTTACAAATTAGAGCAGCAGATAACTAAATATTGATATGAATGCTGAGCCGCGAGCAGAATAGGCATTGAAGGTGTAGGCCGCACCCACCCCTGTATCTCGTCATCGACAGCCGAGTGCCGACTACAGCGTGCGACGTCACGGCGCTGTTGCCGTAATTCTTGTAATCGCTCGGCCGTACGAGTTGAAGTTGGACCAAACATCTCAAATATCTCGAAAACGAACCCCGTTTGACCACATTTTCAAAAGCAAATAATGTTAGTCGTGAAATTATCTACATTTTGCACGTAAATTTGTTAATATTCATTAACAGGTCACGATGTTACACAACGATATGCGATTGAAAGTGTAGGTTTTTGTTCAGCTACAATGCATAAGATAGGGAATTCCAGCGCATCTCAAAACGCAATAGATAAAAAACTAGTACCGTTAGGCCCAAAAAGTTTTTTGCTATACTCACAAGCTCAATCTCATCTTGCAGTACCTGAAATCTGAAGGATATCTATTACATGCGCAGTTATCATCGATCGACTTTAACTGGTCCGATTATCGATACTGAAATTGGTATCGAACGGCAACCCTACTACTATACAACAGTGAAACTTCACGGACACGTTTACCCGCCGTTTTCCCGCAAAAATTGTAATTCTACCCACCGTTTCTTGTGCGGTCTATTTCCACGGAGCCCTGTTGACGTAGCCAGCTATCTATTCCTCCTCACTAGCTGATTATCAAGCATTTGAAAGTCCTTGAAGCGTGAGGCCGCTACAATGACACGACCGAAGCCAGTTCACTCCCGGCTGTACAGTCGCTTCCAAAAAAACACGCACGTAAGGCTGATACATTGAACAAAAGTTGACCTTTAAAAAACGGTTTCGGCATGGAGGAACCGGTTTAAACTTTTTTGACCCGATGTCATCACTAGTTATATTATTAAGTAGCAAAATAAGGCAATAATAATGTTTTTATGCTAAATAAGAGCAAAATTGGGAACATTTCTCAATTATTCTGCAAGTTTTAGCTCTAAAATATGCAATTAATTTGACAATTGGGCATTTTACATATAGGTGGCACCATGACAGTTGAAAACATTATTATCAAACATGCCTAGCTAGTTCCAATAAAACTAGGGAAACGCCAAAGTCGTTGTTAAATGAGTGGAGCCATGTGTATAGTACCCGGTATCATTCCCCATACTGGGCTACATCGTGCCTTAGGTATATGCAGTGGCGAAGCGTGAACATTTTACAGGGTAGACACAGACGAATCATGTTTCTTTTGGTACACGTATATTCGTGGGAAAGGAACCAAGCACGGGGGGTTTGGGGGGCAGAGCCCCCCAACATCAGCGCCGCAGGCGAAAATTTTGAAAATCAAGGTCTTAGAATGCGTTTGGTGCGTTGTAGAAAAAGTATTAGTCGGAAAGCAATAACAAAATAACGTTGTTTTTGTACAGTGGAAACTTCATTTTGTCGATCCTCCCTATTATATTTTTGCAATTTTGGAGCCCTTTCAGAATCAGAATAATATTAAATATAACAAAACAACTCAAGCTGTAAGGCTGTAACACTTATTCGAGCACGCTCGCGCGCTTATTCAAGTGTATAATAGTATCCATGCGCGCAACAATCGAAAATGCAGCCGAAACACGAGCTGAAGAGCGAGGAGACATGTCTCATTTGCCTATGCTACTTGCGAAGAAGGAGGGGAAGTGGAGGGGAGTGGACAAGCGCTGGGCCATAGAGTTGTGGGTGTAATAGGGGAAGGCTCGGAGACAGAATCCTAGTTGTCTCAAAAGTAGTGCATAGGCATGGAAAGAGTCCACATCCGCGCAGAAAGGTAACGCGTTCATTCGTTGCTTTGCCCGCGTACGTTTGAAAACCATTTCTCACTTGTAAAACAGCGTTTAGAATATTATTTTTTTTCGTTATTAATTTTTTGAGTAGGGTAGACACTGTCTCAATGCCTACCCCGACGCTTCGCCACTGGGTATATGGGAGAAAAGGCGATGTTCCCAGGTACTCAACACTTGGCTCACACACTCGTTTAACATCGACTTTGGCGTTTTCCTAGTTGAAATTGAACATTCAAAATGCGAATCGTGTTCTAAACGTATTAAGAGTGAAACATTAACAAATTTCCGAGATAAAACAAAATCACCTAATTTTTATTTCCCATTTCACATCCCTCAAAATTAATATGCGGGTTTAAAAATATAAAAAAGTTCAAAACTAACTGGTATCGAACCCCCAACCCTCCGTGCGGTAGGCTCTATGCTTACCACTATGCCATGGCAGACACGTAGAGTTTGTCCCGCTAGCTGCTACTAAACAAATGGTATCGATATTTTAAAAAATCGGGGATTAAATCGCAATGGATCTAGCTGATTTTGTTAACAGTTCTCAGTAAACTCGTGCCGGATGTCTGTTTAAAATTTCAGCGCAATCTGTTCAGCGGTTCGGCTGATTTTCGATGTACAGACACACAGAATCACAGAATGAGAGCCGTTTGAGTTGAATGTAGACACTCAGTCGCTCCGCTCCCTCGTTTCCTAAATATTCGTTTATGTGTAATACGTGTTCATTTCGCTGAAGGGTAATGATTGCAGTGCTATTTTTATGACGAAATGATGCCTTTACATCGAGATTATATACTGACATTGTTGATTTTTTGTAACGAAATGAAAACTTTTTATTTGCTATTTCTCAGGGTCCCTAATAGGTGTATTGTGGGCCAATTTTGTTTTAGGCCTATGCTCTTGAGTCTATTCTTATATTTTAATTGTTACACTTTTTGTATGTATTTGTAATTGAACAATATTTTTTTCAGCTTTAATCAGCTTGATCTTCCGGTTTACGAAACCTACGTTAAGTTGAGCACGTACCTGCTTAAGGCGATTCATGAATGCTCTGAGGGTTTTGGATTTGCCTAAAGAAAAGACATCTTGGGTTTCTGCAGACTGAATAAATAGTATAGCAAAAGGAACCGTATATAATATGTATTGTCATTATAGATATTTATATATGATAAGTATTTAGGATAGAAGTTTTTTGCAAATTGTAAGTTGTTCGTAACACTAACCCCCGAATGTATAAAAAAAAAAATACGATTGCGATTTGTTGAATTTGAAAAAGTTTCTAGTCTGGGCTTTGCCTCAGCGCAACTTGAATGTTGATGATAAGACCTGTTAAACAAGTAAAATATTTGAAAGTTAATTAAAAAAAACTAAAAAACTTGAGGTGTAATTGCAGGAAACATCTGTTTTATTCAAATATTTGCTAGTGTTGATCTCAAAAGCCTTGTTCTTCTCAACATTGAATAAAATCTCTATTTTCATTCATTTCTGCCTTATTGTTGACATTTTAGTCATGTCTTACTCTTAGTGTTTGCTTCAGTTTGTGAAATGTTGATGAGTTAATGGTTTTGAAACAACTCACTTAGTACTACCTTCTTAAACTATTTTTGTTTACAATGTGTAGCTGCTATGGAAGAAAAACAAAATAATTTGCGGCTTTTGGCTTTGCATATAGGCCCAAGCCAATCTGCACCAAACATAAGTATTGTCCTAATTAGTAGGGCTGCCATTTAGCGTTGATAACATCACTGTGCAGCAATGTCGATGTTTGGTCCGACAGATTTGGAAATATTTAATAGAACGGCAGCCCCACTAATTCATGTAGTAATTTGTTTTGATAATATTCCTTTAATTTTGTAATCAAACTTCAGATGACGCAAGGTATAGGATTTTTAGTCTTGACTCAAAAAATACTATTTTACTACATTGCTATCTTCCCTCTCTGTTCTTAGGGTTACTGCCCTTCAGTGTTTGTTCTCGGCTATAAGCTGAT
Organism: Sweltsa coloradensis; assembly: GCA_024449915.1. Classification (NCBI taxonomy): domain Eukaryota; kingdom Metazoa; phylum Arthropoda; class Insecta; order Plecoptera; family Chloroperlidae; genus Sweltsa; species Sweltsa coloradensis. The sequence goes on from JAMZAV010001254.1 coordinate 147,879, forward strand.
ATTTTCTAGTGTAAAGGGCTAATTTTATATGAATCCAAATTTCCTTGCTTGTGAAATCTGATTCAACCACATCTTGGTGAACATTCCTCATATGAAATAATTTGTTAACAATATTGACTTCCCTGTTATGTGTTTATTATTTCAATTCCAGCTGTATAATTACAGTTATCATAGTTTTCATTAAATTATGCTTTCAAATATGATCCATGTATCAGTATTTCCAGGTCAGTGCATGTTCAGGATATAATAATGCTCTCTTTGCTAGATGCTGAGTTTCACTATTATCATTCACATGAGAAATTGGTCAGTTAAAAATAACCTGCAAAATACTGTGACCCACTTATTATAAAATCTGCTTTTATGTCTTCCAAAGTTTACAATTAGAGATGTGCAAAACATGAACATAAATTTTTCTGAAATTCAATTTTTTAACAAAACTGATTTTAGCATTGTACAGAAAGGCGTCGATTATATGTTTCCCCCTTATATGCAATTCTCCCATAAGAGTAATGTTAATTTATTTCAGTTATACAATTCTCGCTATAGTTATATGATTGTAACTTGTAAGCCTTCTCTCTGTCAATCCTTTTCATGACCGGTTATGTGACTGCTTCTCAGTAATTGATAAAGTCTTGTGTATCCCGGGTTTTTCTAAATTCCGGCCCAGTCCGCTTCCGGATCGCTACCGATATAAAACAACACATGCCCTCCCCTCTCTCTATAAATTGCTGTGACATGTCACGATTATACATCCGCTAGCTACTATCGAGTTGGCTCCACTTGTACTTGAGGCTGAAGCCGAGCCGATCCCGACCTTTTCGTAGAGGCTTCAGCTCACGTTGCAAGATAAACTTCTCACCCGGTATTAGTATTATTAGTAGTTTTAGGGCGCTTTAACGGCAAAGGTCATTCGCGATCTCTGGGAATAGCAAACCTTTCTGTTGTGTCTGATAAGTAAATTTATTTTTGTTAGTTAAAAAGTACATCTGTTGTCTTATCAATCTGAATCATACTGTTGAGCAAATGATGCGGGGGGGGGGGGGGGGGTTAAATATGGATACTGTATTTATTAGGGGTGGGCGAACCTTGGTTTTAGACTTTCGAGCCAAACTCGAACTTTTGAACCAAAAATTTTCGAACTTCAAACCCGAGCAGAACTTTTAAAAATTTATTATACTGTAAAGAATAGACATACAAACTCGGGAACGAGGAAAAATGGCAACAATTGGAAATGTTATTAATAAATTAAATATGTATCTGATTACTTATTCCTACCCTTTATTTTGGTATTATTTCAATAAATGCAATAATCAATCTTTTTAAAGAAATGACATATTGTATTCTGTTTACTTTCATAAAACAGTCCTACCTCAGTAGTCGGTATGTGTAGTATCAGGATTGTCTTTGTCACACTCACTGCTGTCCATGACTGATATTTAGTTATTAACAAATACGAGAAAACTACGGACTAGGCCTAGGTTGGGGAAACTTTGAAAGACGCGCTGCGAGCGTTAGGCCCGCCCATGCTCCGCCCACACGCCGGAGGCGAAGCATAACTGACGCGTTCCAAACTTAGAGTTTAGGTAGGCCTATAATGACTCGAGTTATTATTGTTATTTGTGATAACCATTTCGAATTGGAATAAAAAATCATTGATTTTGGTGAAATATGTGATAATAAAGTACTAAGTAAAGAAGAAAAAGTCTTCTTTAATTCCATGCCAAAAATAACCGACCAAGCCAATCATAGACGCGCACCGCTTTCTAACAGATAGCTTCGGCCTGACAACACGAGAACTTTTCAAGGCGTTGGAAAATCAGCGGTTAGAAATATCCAATATGGCGATCGCTGCTTTGTCGTTATATTACGCGAACGATGAATAAAATCAGTTTTTTTTTCGTGTTTTTGGTGTAATTTCAAGACAAAGTTCGTTTAAAATTCAAAGATTTGATAGAAACCGAACTCGAGCCTAAAAAGTCTAGCCCAAGCCGAGCCGAACTTTTAAAAAAGCTCGGCTCGGGCTCGAGTTTTTGAACGTTCGCCCACCCCTAGTAATTTATGCTAATATAGGCCTTGGGTGTTTTAAAAATATCAAGTTAAAAAGGTTGGGTGCGGCCATTATGTGGATCTATTTGTCAATAGTTAAAAGAAAAAGAAAAACAAAGGCAGCCACAATTCATGACCATAACTTACACGAGCCCCAAGTTTATTGACAGATAGTCAAGTGTTTTAAATCGTAGAAGAGGTACAGCTAAACGTGATCATCATGCGCGACGCTTTGATCGATATTTTTTTAGAAAACAACCAGTGAAAAGAGTGCACAGTCGGCAAGTAATTCAAAATTTTAACTTATTTTATTTTATGTGATTTTCCAGTTACGGTATATGATTTTTTTAGTCCCTGAAAACACAGTACTATAATCAACGCTGTACTGTAATTAGAATTTTAGTGTTTTCACTATAGTTTGCCAAAATGTACAATGTTTTGCACTTCTCTACTAGTAAGGTATGATGATCAATTAAAAATTTGATAAGCTTGTTGAAGTTGCCTATACTATACACGTCTTTGTAAAGGCATTTTTAAAATTATTTGTGAATTATTTATAGTTTTGTAAAATTATCAATAAGTAGCAGAACCTGCTTTGATTTATTTCGAAAGTGTATGGTCTATCTTGAAAACTTATTGAATCCGAATAATAAGGCTGGGCATCTACATTGATTATTAATCTATTTTACTACCAATTTCCGACTTGGATTATTTATTATTATTTGTATTATTATAATAATTTTGATACACAGCAAGGAATTAAAAATTGAAATGAAATGATACATTTTATAGAACCAAAAAATGTTGGGAACAAAATAAAGTTAGAATTCTCTTTAATAGCCTAACAGACATTTCTTCACTAGCAAATTGTTTTTATTGGTCTAAAAAATGTATTTGTGTAAAATTATGTACCTACTAAAAGAATACTTTGAAATTTGAATGTATGAGCAGAGTCAATATTAATATCATTCAATTCACTTGCAGCCTGACTGATTTCACAATCTAGTAAATTACAAAAGGTTTGGTCAATGTTTATTAAAACACCTGGTCCCACGATCCGTTTCTGTCAATCAATCTTGCCCATTTCTCTAGTTTTCTTTTTACCTGCTTATGCCACTTCAAAGTCTGAACTGGTGAAAATTTCTACATAACTATTTTGTATTATTAGTTACATCCAGTTTTTCTTTCATTGTCGATATGCCCAGCCTTACCTAATAAGTTTATTACAAATCAGTGCCCATTTTGTGAGAACACAATTTATAAGGGGTTTTACTCCATAATGCTGTCGATGAATGAGACACATTATTTGTATTGAAGCATTATTTTATACTATTTTGGTAATTTGATCTTAAGTTTTACTATTCTGTCTATGTCTTGAGAAGAATAAAATAACATTTGTAATACGAATAAACAGCAATTCACGGGCCTAACCAGTGTTAATTTCATTGCACCTTGTGTCTCCTAATCCCATATATTAATATTTCATATTGTGTTTTAGCCCAGGCCCGAGTCTTATGAAATAGTGTACCATAGTTCTTTGAATGAATTAATAAATAGCAATAAGACACTATTTTTTGTGGCATAAATTAATGTGTGATTGCCGATTGTATTCGAACAGCGACTGTGCATTTGGCCAGGGTGAATGTTCTCGACTGAAACAATTAAGTTTATTTAAGTTGTGTTTACGTGTATAATACTTGGCCATGTAGCCACAACACAGTTTGTCTAGAAGTCTTCTGGCAAAGTCTGGGAAATTATTTAATCTGAAAAGTAAATAAAATTATTTATTTCAGGAATTGCCTTATTTGCCTTTAAAATCTCTAAAACTTAATAAACGAGACCATTAAGTCAAGAATTATCCTGGAGCAAGCCCCCCCCCCCCCAGGACCCCTATTTTAATGTGCCCATCATAACCTTGAGAGACGATAAGTTCTCTTATTTACCCAAACAAGACAAATTTACAACCTGAAACAAACGGTTACCTAGTAAAATATGCAATTTATACTTTTATATATTTTCTACAACTAATCAACATATCTTGAATCTGGAAAACCTGAAAAAATCATGGATTTTGTTAACCTAAAATAATCAGGCACTCTGCAGCTCAATGACAAGAGCAGCAGTGCTTAGTGTGGTATCTGAGGTGTGGAGGGGAAAGGAAATGACAGGTAGCATATAATTTTACTGGTAAATTTGGCATCGTAGTACTGTAGTGTATGAAAAGTGTGTGTTCATTTCAAAACCCACATTTGCAAACAAACTTATTATGATTGGACTATATATCAAAGATAGTGGTCTGCGGGTACGCCGACATCGCATCTAGTGGTCTGCGGATGTAGGATGTGTAAAGTATGAGAACCACTGTGGGAGAGATAACAAATACTATTATTACTACTGTATTAGGTAACTTACAAGGTAGCCTGTCCAGTTGTAAATATAAGCCTACTGTTTTATGACTTCGAGGGCTGTACTCTAGAAATGGAGTCATGTCATTCATTAAACCCATTATTGACTTAATATTTAATTGAACCAAGCATAACTTTTTACAAAATGTGGATACTGGAGATTACCCAATACCAATTCTTGCTTTATCGTTAAGAATTGGTATCGGAACCGGTAAGTTACTGTAGAAGGTACAAGGTATGTACATGTCTGGGCCCGGGGTAGTATAGACCCACAGCATTCCTCCTCTGCTCATCGTCAAAGGCTATAAAAGAGGCAGTCTGTGTGGACCTCTCAAACAACATCTTGAGGTGACTGAGAGAGCACAAATGGGGCTCTGCATTCCTTTTTACTTATTCCACAAACAATTTATTCAACAATCATCTTTTCTTTTTACTTTTTCATATTCTCTACTGTTCACCATTAATGTTGGCCCTGTTAAGTGTTCCAACTTCTAAGCGTTCCCCAATTGCTTTACATAATATGTCTACCTTGGTTTGTTTTACTTGATATTGACCTTATGTTTTATGTTAAATTTTTCATATTTTAAACGCTTTATAGATCTCTGAGGCACGAATAGTCTTTGCAATGATTTAAGCACCCAGGATGACAGAATTCCAAACAACGATGGAGACCCAGAGGTAATGGAGATGGACGTGGAAAGACGAAACTGCTTGGGAGAGAGTTCAACGGGAAAGATGGTGCTAAGAGAGGAAAACATGGCAAGAACTGGTAAGAAGACCTGAAGAACACAAAAATATAGGTGAAGCGTCGGGCATGGCTAGCAGACTTAGATTGATAGTCTCGGGGCCCAAGAGTTTGGTGGGACTTCATTGTTGGATAAAGGGTTGGATATTATTATTTATATAAGGTTTTTAAGCATAAGCCCGCTTTAAAGACATAGTTATTGATTCATAGCAACTGTCATAAAACAAATAGCAGTTGAGTAAAGGTGTGTCATGTGGTCCCGGTAGCTCAATTGGTAGAGCTATGGCACGTTAAGCCGGAGGTTGTGGGTTCGAACTCCAGTCGGGGCAAACTTTTACGACAATTGCTATGAATCAATAATAGGGAATGCTCCTAAAAAAAATTTTTATTATATTCGTAACGTTGTTACTAAAAAAAAAACGATTCCCAAAAAAGTCCGTTGAAAAATGTTTTTTACTTGGTTTTATGAGGGTGTGAATATTCGTGTTTAAATTCCGCGCGTAAACAGGCCTAGCTGACTGTGACATCCATGTGACGTCACATAGAATATCGTTTCGTCAGTCTGCTGGTAGGGGTTCCACCGCCTGTCAAATTCATTGGTTCCTAGTCAATTCCTAGCAAAGGCAGTGGGCCCAAGGTCTTGGTTACCATGGAAACCAGAGTCGATAAAGACGGTTCCCCGGATTAGAGTCGGTAATAGATCAAACAAAGTACAATGTTGAATAAACAAATTTGCAGATAAGTAAGGGATTATTCGTTGACAATGCATGTTATATTATGTATACATTTTTATATTATACATTATCATTATTAGGTGTAGGCTCATGCCTCAGACAAACTATTAGAACATATTAAATTGCTTGACATGGATTTGACTACATTCAATTCCAGTCAGCGAGCATGTGGTGCAGCGCGCGCGCGGAGATCTATTCAACTATTACTTTGTCGTGACGTCACGCAATGTACGGAGCGTTTTAGTCCAGCTTCGCCACTAACCAATTTAAAACCTTCATAAATACGCCAAAAATCGTTAGTTTTTAAAATAAATTTATATTTGTGAGTATTTCTTATTATGTTTTATGTTAATTACAATTAAGTTGCATACTAGAGTTGAGGAGCATTCCCTATTATTATTATTATTATTATTATTATTATTATTATTATTATTATTGACATGCAAGAGTAAAATAAAAAAAGTCCTAAGTGTCTGTCTAGGCCACACTCTGGGCAGGAGTTGTTGGCATTAGTGGGCCCACATTGTGCCCTGCTGCCACAATAATGCTAGGAATAAGTGAATATAAGCACGTTCCGGCTGATACCTAATGGCCCAATGGGTTGGTTGGATGAATGCATACCTAATGAAAAAAAAACTGTTGTGCCGGAGGGGTGGAGGTCAATTTTGATTATTTTTCACCGATTTTAGTTTTCTATGTCTGTACGGAGCGTTTTAGTCCAGCTTCGCCACTAACCAATTTAAAACCTTCATAAATACGCCAAAAATCTTTAGTTTTTAAAATAAATTTATATTTGTGAGTATTTCTTATTATGTTTTATGTTAATTACAATTAGGTCGCATACTAGAGTTGAGGAGCATTCCCTATTATTATTATTATTATTATTATTATTGACATGCAAGAGTAAAATAAAAAAAAGTCCTAAGTGTCTGTCTAGGCCACACTCTGGGCAGGAGTTGTTGGCATTAGTGGGCCCACATTGTGCCCTGCTGCCACAATAATGCTAGGAATAAGTGAATATAAGCACGTTCCGGCTGATACCTAATGGCCCAATGGGTTGGTTGGATGAATGCATACCTAATGAAAAAAAAACTGTTGTGCCGGAGGGGTGGAGGTCAATTTTGATTATTTTTCACCGATTTTAGTTTTCTATGTCTATGTTGACATTTTACATTGTTGCTTGCGTTAAGTCTTAACATGGAATCAAAGTTACAGGAAGTAGTGCCCTTCTCTATGGCACTCCAACAATACGAAACTATGAACATTTTACTGCTAATGGATGGGGGCCCGATATGCCATGCACCTCCATCTTATGTGCAGAAGGCACAGTAATATTGATATTTTTATTTATAGTCTACACATTTAAAATGGTAATGTTAAGCAATCTTGCCAATGCTAGTGGCATCACCGGTATTTTAGATTGGAGCCCATCGGCCCGCTGATTGGTCACAGTTCTTCCACCGTTGATGCCAATCTTCAAGGTTTTGGAAAACCTCTACCAACATTATTGGGAGTTTATTATCGACTTTTCTATCAATGTATGCATTTTATTAAATATTATTCCAGGTGGATTGCAAAATGTTCTGATATAGTATGAGCAGTGGCGAAGCATGGTCTTGAAGTTAAAGAAGACAAAAATAATATTAGAGCCAATATTATACCCTTATGAAACGACTGGTCACTTGGTGATTTGTCAATCAAATTGTGTGGCTCGTTGGTCTTGTTGTGTGGCTCGTTGGTCTTGTTGTTAGCGTATCTGCTTCCAATGCAGAAGGTCCAGGGTTCGATTCCCGCTAAAGTCAGAAGTTTTTTAACTTCTGATTTGGACTTAAGTCCATCAGTTCTTGTCTTAGGAGTTTGTAAACGGTGACTTTGGAGCCGTCCTAGCAACGAAGCACATAATAAATTTCAGAGTTGTTCTGAATCGGCCTTGTTGATTCTGGCGTTGATTCGCGGGTGTTCGCACTGTCCATACCACTGATTGCTATATTTCCTATTAAAAATATCGATCTTTGGTTGGTTATCGCTCACTCGTCGATTGCGTCGGGGCCTGTAGGGTTGGCTTGGTCGCTTTGATTTAAAGTCCCCCACTGAAAATCAGTTATATAACTGAGTGGGCAGACTCTAAATAAAATTTATTTATTTATTTATTTAATCACTAACTATGAAATCAATGCTTGGAAATTAATTGGGAACACATGGCTGGTGTGAATAGAATAGCTAAGCACGTGTTCAACCTATGATGCGAACAAGAGGGGGGGAACCAACCCCACCCCAACACCCTCCGACCATCGCCAACAATCCTCAAGCGTCTTGAATTACCGAGACATGACTCCTACTTCCCTTAAGATTGTTAGAAATACAACGAAAATAGAGCTCTGCTGAGCATGCGCAGGCTCGAAATGTCTCTGCCTGTGTCTCTACCCTGTCAAATCATAAGTGCTTAAGACCAAGGTCTGCTAGATCTCCGCGTAGCGGAGGATCGTCTACCTCTCTAGGTTAACCTAGTGGCCACACAAGCGAGTTAGATGAGCCTCCGCCAGGTGGCGGAGATGTAGTAGACCTTGGTTGCCGCTGTTGCAAGCTATTCCACTCTATCATCAGGTCAATTCAAACTTCTGCTGGACAAAAAGACAAACTTATTTGTATTAGACTAGGCCGCTTCGCGAACGCTTTTTCCTTTCGCGTTGATGGATGAGCTTTTTTTAAATATTTCTGCCCTATGATTACGTTTTTAAGTAGGATCTCATTACTCATTCTATAGTTACTTGATAATTATACACCTGTAAAAGGCTTATAAACCTTTATTTCTATGAATTTTGACCAACTTTTTCAACTTTTTCTTTCAAAGGCACTACATCGCCATAATCTGTTTCATCATCATTATCTGTTGCCAAGTCCAACTCCGCGTTGGGTCGGCATTGAACACAGGCCTTTCCATCTTCTTCTGTCTTGCCACCACTCCTCTTCTTCCACCACATTCTGAGCTACATCCTTTCTCACACTATTCTGCCATTGGTGTCGTGGTCTGCCCGTGGTCTCCTACCTGGAATTTCCAATTCCATTATCCTCGGTAATCTCGCTCCTTCCATCCTTTTGACATGTCCAAACCACTTAAATTTACTCTCTCCAATTCGCTCCATTAAATTCCTCACGCCTACTTGATCTCGGATATCCTCATTCTGTATTCGGTCCCATCTAGTCTTACCTACAATGCTTCTCAAAAACTTCATATCTACAGCCTGCACAAGGCTCTCATCCACTGTTGTCATATTCCAAGTTTCTGCTGCATATATGTCAGTATTGGAACAAAGTAGGTCTGGTAGATGGTAACCTTGCACTTCTTTGCTACTTCTCTGTTCCATATTAGATCTCGGATAGATTGGAATAACCAAACAGCTTGCTGCGTCCTTCTTCCTATCTCTGGTTGAATCCTTCCATCGCATGCTACTATACTATATGTCAATATAAAATATGAACGTTTTAGCCCCACCCGTTTGGTCAGAATCGGCCCAAATATCACGAAAATATTGTATTTAAAAAACGGGAAAAACATTGTAAAAGTACGATTTCTATGAGAAATATTTCTTCAAAAAATGTCTCTAAAATCATAACATATAATTTCAGTGATTTTAAACGCTCCCATAAAGTTTCATCAAGATCGGAGTAGCCGTTTGCCAAATATCTCGAAAATATCTCACTTATATAAAAATTGTAAACGTACAATAATCATAAGAAATATTTGATCGATTGTACCCAAAAACGTGGCAAGTCTTAGTTCAGAGATTTCGAAGGAAAATCTCAATTTTCATCAAGATTGCAATGCGTTTGCCCGGTAAGAGGCGAACATAAGGCAAAATACAAACATCCACAAAAAAACCCCCAGCAAGTTTTTCGGGGGTCAGGAATTGATTCTGTACTGCGCTCATCCCAAGATAATCACGACATTCTTACTAGGGCATACATGTAATTATTGTCAAGGGTAGACATTGTCTCATATGGCATTGGCTCATGGCTTCACCACTAATTATTAGTGGGTGTGATTCTATTTTGTAAATAAAAACAAGTCGCTTTATATTTTGTGCGTGATGCTGTTACCTACGTATATGACCCTGTCTGCTTGCAAGTGCTGAGATTTGAAGTTTGCTGTTCAACATTGTAATGTATTTAGAGTTACTGTAGTGCTCACTACAATCAAGCTTCAATTTGGTATTAAATTTTTAAATTGTTTTCCATTGGTTGTGGGACCTTGAGGTAGTATCTAAGCATATTCTATTGCACTATTGGTACATTGATTGGGCATAGCTGGCACTGCGGAGTGACTTGAAAACGTGCATCTATATTCTAAGACACTGTATTTAACTTAAATATATAGGTAGTAAGGTTAAGGTATAGTATAACCAAAAAATTGGGGCATGGTGAAATCGAGAAAAAATGCAGAAGCGTAGGCCTAATTATCCCAGGATGCATTCTTTGGAACACCAGAACAGAGTAACCACCAGTTTATTATCTAATTCTTAAATTTAACAAGCTCTATGCATTGTATGGTGTCGCGTGTCGATCGATGCACAATAGCCCGGTAACGGGAAAAGCTATTGCCGGGTAAGTAATTATAGAGTGGTCCTTCCTTATACAAATAACCTACTATAGCTGCTCCATCGGAAGATATTATATTCTTTTTTTAATGAACTAAGGAACGCCATAGTTTTAGTTTTCCAGGAGCTGTAACTTATTTTCATAAGTTCCAACTTGACTGTACCAACTTGAAGGATTACATAGCCAAATCCCAGTTTACTTGCAACGAAATTATGGTAATCTAAAATTAGCTTCTTTTGTGATATTTAATTCTTGTCAACCCAACCCATTTGTTTGGTTTGGTTTTTATTGCGTAATTCCGACCCATCACACATCATGGTCAGGGCATATATATTCATTAAATTATAAGCTCGCTCACATAATTATTACAAACAATACATATGTAAAGACAAATTAAAAATTAAAATATTTAAAAAAAATTTAAAGAAATTCAATTAATTCATCTTATCACATTAATTACACACGTTATTAATTAACTCAGTAATTATTGTAGTAAGTCACCTTTATGATAGGCTTCCCAGTGATTCCTCAATTTGTAGTACATTACGACAGTAAGCAGGCATATAAAACGCCCAAAACAATATGACTATAGGTAAAGGTAAAGGTACACATAACAGCACAAAGCACATAACAGTATGAAACCAGTATATATTAGCTTAAAAATTGAAATTCTCATATTTTATCCTCTCATGAATTTGGCTATTGAGTAGAAAACATTTTCAATTATAGGTAAAAGTGGATTTTTAATAATAATTTGCCTGTATCTTTTTCATCACATATGATTTTTGGTAAAGAGTAATAGAATATTAAACCAGCTACACCTACATTACGGCCATTGTGTAGCCTTGTAGTTTTATTGATATAGTTATCCCCCCATTATAATTGTTGCACAATCCTACTTAAGAGGAAGCCGGCCATAAATCATTACATCTTTATACAATTTGGCATACTTGTTAATGAAGGACATCTGTACACCCCTTTCATATCAGATTTCCAATTTGTATCATATCAATCGGAAAATGCGTACTAGTTATTTGGATGTTTTTGACCATTTTGACAGATTTTAAATTCTAGAAAATTTAATTTATTTTTATTTTATTTTATATAATCAATTAATGGATGAGTGCTATGATAGATGCCTTCATAATTAATTTTTACACAAGTACATAAAATCACAAATAGATGCTACTAAAATTGGCTGAGAAATTTGAAAGAGCATAAAATGAGCATGCCATGCATGAGTTTAAGCACTTCATAGATATATAAAATAAACTGGACCATCAAAATCTTCAAGGGTTTAAATGACATTAAACATTCCTACAGTCAGTGGTTGACACCCCCCCCCCCCTTGGGTTTTTCACCTTCAATAGTCGCATCTAAACTGCATTCTTTCAATCATCCTTGAGTTTTTTTTATGTTGTGTCAATGAGGGACTGCTAGACGTTTTTGCCACACATGACTTGAAGAAGCCACACACAGACTACTGAAACTGAACTTCATGACCATATCAGTTTTTTAAAGTTTCTCTTCAAATGTTATTGACGTTGTAATCTCACCGTTTTCAATTTGCATTTTGTTTAGTATAATGTACTTTTGTGCCTCTGAGCTGACCTATTTAGATGGTGTTTGATTTTTTATCATATTTTTTGTGCTTTAGTACTGTATTTAATTAATTTAATGTAAAAGGCTACACACTTGTGGAGCTTGCTCTGTTGTTGGTGGCAATAAATAAATATTGTCTATTAATTTTATATTATATTTCATAAGTTTTACTGTTCTCGGTATTAACTGTATTTCATGGCCATATTGTATGGTAAATGCTTGATCTCTGGCAAAATGTAGATACTATGACAATAAACCATTTATTATTATGTTATTGTGTTATATAATCAATGTTATAACCTAAAGATCATTCAAAGTCTATGGGGCGTGAAAGTTTACAAACAACTCACAATCATCCTTATTTTAATTTTATAGTACCTCCAAATCTCATCCAAAATCCGGATAATTATCGACCTTCTCGAGAAGATCTAAAGAAAAACGGATATCTGGAACTGGAACTACGTAAATTTCTTTAAGGAACTTGCCCAGCACTGAGTTTAACCAAAAACGGCTTGAGAAATCAAGAGATTAAGAAGATGTTGAATACTCCACCGACCATCAGTAATCCTGTCTGAGTTTTTTTTTCCTCAGTCAACCACAAATACAATGACATCGTTCTCCTGTCACTCCATTCAAAACTACCGCCAAGTACCTCCCGAGTACGTTTCCGCTCACACCTGCACGCGTTTGCTCTCTGACGTAGGTGTTGACGTCTTCGCAATGACGTCAGTGGGTGTAACATATGGGCGTAACACGTAAATGTCATTCACAAGCAGGTTATGGGATGGCCACCCACACATCCGAAGAAGCCGTGCTAACAACCATTATGGCTGACGTCGAAAGTGGAGATTTGGAGGAGCCAAGTCCATTTAATAATACAGGTAGGGCTACGGCGAACTTGCGAATTGGAGTCCGACATAAAAACGCAAGTTGATTGTTATTGCATGTAGACCTAGCCTACATTGTTACTTAATCATATCTACTGTTACCTCCTAGGACTTTACCGAGCAATGAAGGAAGGACATCAATACCAAAGCGACGAGGATTTCGAATGTTTTGATGAAAAACCCGCTGGCGAGAGGTGGCCACCTTTAGGTGCGAATGATTTGGATGAAGACCACGAACTCGGTTGCTTTGATGATAGACTTATGCTCGAAAGGAACTGGCAAGTTATTTTTGTTTTGTCATGTGTCCAGATGGGCTAGGCCTAGGCCTAGGCCTAGCCCATCTGGACACCCCTAGGCTTAGCTAGCCTAGCTGGCCAGGTAGGCCTAGCTAGGCTAGGGCCTACACAGATCTGCTCAATAATCATCCCAAGGCCTAGATTTGATAGTTTCAGCCAATGTTTCAAGTGAAGTGGGCTTGCTGGTACAAAATAATGTTTTTGATCAACCATATGCCTAGGCTAGGTTAGGCCTACCTAGCAGCTGCTCCCCGATAGGAAGGGCCTAGAGCTTGACCTAGGCCTAGGCCTAGGCCTAGGCCTAGCTAGGCTCTTAGGGTCCTTGGCCAAAACATCCTATAGGCCTAGGCCTTGGCCCCACTTGGAGGAGATAATTTTAAGAATTAAATTGTTCAGTTGACAATCTAAAAAAAATTGTAGGCTTAGGCCTAGGCCTACTTTAAAAATCATAGACTAAGCTACCTAGCCTAGACCTGAACACGTTACATAAGCTAGGCCTAGGCCTAGGCCTCTTGAATGGACACAGTTTAATGATATCCACGTTTAATTAAAAATAATATTGAAAGAAAAAATAACCAATCTCAGTTTGTTCACACACATTTTGAGCAGTCTTTGGGAGGAACGCGTTCCTTTTTCAGGAACTTTTATGGGAATGCGTTCCTTTTCTTAGATCAGGAACTTGTAACGTCAAAGTTACTATTTCGTGGGAACTTGGAACGAATTTAACGTTCCTTTATAAGTTCCTTTTGCCATCGTAATCTCGTCGAATTCCTGTACCTGATATCGTAAACTGCAGTATGAAAAACATCAATGTGACATCTTGTGTTTTCAAAAAAGGCGCCACCCTCGTCAGATGGCCTGGGACTACTATTATAGGCCTAAATAATAGTAATGATAAACTTACTCACTTCACATTTATTTTTGTTTAGATCAGTGATGGTATAAGGAACGTGAAAGGAACCAAGTTCCTATTGAGGAACGAGGAACGTTTCAGTTCCTTTTTTATTGAAAAGGAACGAGGAACGCCTCAGTTCCTTTTTAGGCAGAAGTAACTTAACTTTTCAAAGTTCCTTTTTTGGGGGAACGTGCCCAAGACTGATTTTGAGTGCATGTTTTGTTTTGCTGCAGTTCCACGTTTCATTGGTAATTTGTACTAGGTAGGTTAGTTAGGCCTATTCAATAAATAAAACACAAACTTATCAAGTTTGAAAAAAGTTTGAAAAATATTTAACACTACCGGTAGGCCTACCCGGTATTGATTTACCTAGCAAAAGCTTGCATATGCCAAAGGTGAAGGCATTCATTCAAAAGTTCATCCTAGGCATATAATCTTCGCTGTTAAGGACTCTCTACAACAGCCCGACAATAGATTATGTTATCGTTAGTTCTACCGGGTAGGGCCTCATGCTAAATCCAGTGTTGGGGAGTACCTAGATAGAGATACATGTATATTGTGTGTACCTTTACCTATACCTAGATACAAATAAAAAATTGTACCTACACCTGTATCTAGATACTATTTTTTGTATATCTGCAGCAAGTTCAGATACAAAGATACAAGATACTATCTGTCAAATTAATTAAATTTTAATATGCACATTGTTAATAAAATTCTAGATTTGGCTAATTTGGTCACAACCGTTAGATCATAATGCTCCGCTCTAGCCTAGAGGATATGGGGGAAGTTTTTCATGCTGCTAGCAAGAGCTCGCCTCTAGTTTTGGAAAGTAAAATACTTCCCTACAATACTAGCTGATGTTTCCGAGATGGATTTTTTCTCTTTTCTCGCCTTTTACGATCTCTAGGCCAAATTCTCTTCCTGACCCAGAGGCGGTAATAACATTCTAAATAAATTCTTATAAATATGCATAAATCTTAAATTTAATCAATTTCTTAAGTACCGTTTATACAGGTACCTTCGTTTTGGATCGTACATATAAAATATGGAAAACATTAAACCACAAATTATAAGTAAAGTAGGTAAGGATTAAAATCACATTCACAAACAAACCTAAACTGAAACCTTGTTGAATACAAGGACTAATTAATGGCAGTACAGTGTTATGTTTCAATAGTTAAATCTCTTAACATATTTTCACTAATGACCGGTCATCCTAATCCTGGATAATAATCCTATGAACTCATAGTTCCGTTTTAAAAAGTACCTTGTATCTACAGATACTTTTTGTAAGTATCTTGTATCTTTACCTAGATACATTTTTTATTTCATATTATTTTTTATTTTTCATTTTTTTAAATGTATCTTTACCTGTATCTAGATACATTTCAACCAAAGTATCTTACCTATACCTAGATACTTCAAAAAAGTATCTTACCTAACACTGGCTAAATCATACCGTAGGCAATATTCCCGTTACTGTTGCTGGGCCTCGTTCTCGGACTATTGTTGAGAGTTTTTTTAAAGTGCCCTAAAACTACTAATGGCCTATTATAAAATTTAATTTAATTAATTTAATTAATTGAATTGAATTAATTTAATTTAATACCTAATTCAAATGTGTTCATTAATAAAGTTCCTCGGTACCCCAGTAACCTTAAGAGTCAGTGGAAAAATTTGCTACGTCTTAAAAGTAGGAGGTAGGCTTGGCTAGGTGGGCCTACCATAAACATATTATGTTCCCACGAAAAAAATTAATGAAAAAAGTTCGCCCTAGGTAAGCCTAGGCCTACCATTTGTTTCGTCCAAAGTTCGAACCCGGTTACTGCATAGGGCCCCGTCTTACCGGTAGTCAAAATACCTAGGGGTAAGTGGGAAGGAACTCGAGGTAACTAGGAACAACGCTTATAGGGCTTACAAACATGTTGATTAAAATAAAATCAATTGTTTGCAAATCATTCAAGGTCAATAGGACGTACTTGAGCTACTTGGGGATATAGGCCCTACAGTGAGAAATAAAAAAAATTGTAACAGGCACAGTATATTTTAGTGTCAATGACACCGCTTTAAAAAAAACTGTTTGTAAAGTAGACTAGCAATTTTTCCCTAGCCCTATTTTTTTTATTTTTATATGAATAGTGTGGAATTTATTGAGCAAATTTGCATTATGGCATGTTGTGGGCTTGACCTTTATCTTCCAAGATCAATTTCTGACTTTATACCCATGGTTATAATTACCACAATTTCATTGGTTGACCACTTACCCTGACAAACACATTTTTGGGGGTAACTAAGAACGATAATGTGGGTAAGTAGGAACATAAAAAATAAAAATAAAATACTGTCTAATTTCACGGGGTAAAGGAGAACAAAAAATTAACCAAATAAGGAAATTTGATTTTACAAGCTATTATGCTGGCTAACCTAAACCTGTCAACAAAAGAAGATGAATGTCAAGGAACAGGAGCACATTTTTGTTACCGGTACTTATTTTTTTAAGTGTGTTGGATACAGATTGTCAAAAACTTATTTATATGGTTTAAAAGACAACATTTTAAAGAAAATATGATGTAGGCCTAGGGTGTAAGGTCCTAACTTTTCAAGAAACCCCCCTGATTTTTTAAAGTGAAAACTTTGCAAAAGTGTTCCTACTTAGGATTCATGCAAATAGCATTTTAAAATATTTTTTTCAAGTTGCTCGTATCATGGACTTATAAATAGTAACTAACACAGTTTTATAAGTCCATGCTCGTATGATTCTACATTTAGCCTAGGGGCCTTTAAAGTAAACAGTTACAAAACAAAATTTGAACCCCTTAATACCTATATTTTATAAACTAATTGAAAATCTTGTTTCAAAAACGACATTTAAACTCCACACCAAAAGTGTGACATGAGGCCTTATATTTTGCCAAGGTCTTCCTGACACTGTGCAATATAATGCAAAAATTATATCTTTGAAATACTAAGTGCTTTGGATTATCTCTCGACTACAATACAACAGGCTGGGGTGGCACAGTTTTGACAAGCTCTTGGCCACGCAGTAGACCATGAGGTCTCGGTTGTACAAGGTCCCAGTTTTTGTGTTTTATTACTATAATCAAATCTATTAGTCCTTCCGAATTAGATAACAGGTAGGCCCTACGGTCGGTATGTATGAATCCATATCCAATAGATTTGCACAGCCGAGTGCAATGCAGTTGTGTGAAATCTCTAATAAAATTAGCCAAAATCATGTCTTTCAATGGCTTCATCCCCGTCATAATGAAATGACCAATGACAGCACGTTATAAATAAAATAACTAAATTTGTATTAATAGTCTACCCACTCAGTTATATAACTGATTTCCAGTGGGAAACAGTAAACCAAAGCGACCAAGCCAACCATGTAGGCCCCGACACAATCAACGAGTGAGCGACAACCAACCAAAGATCGATAATTTTTAATAGGAAATATAGCAATCAAAACAATTTTTTTATATAAAATGAACGCCATATTTTTGTTCAGGACTAAGGCCTAAATCTAAAATTAATGCAAATTGCCTATTGATTTCCAGCATTTTAATCAATTTTTCTTGTTTGCCTTGTGCATAGGTCTTCATATGTTAACAAGGGTCTAGGGCTAGGTCTAATATTAAAATGTTTTTTTTTTGCATTAGGCCTATTAACAAATAAGGCATCATGTATTTGCAAATATTTTGGGGCCCTATATTCCCGGTTGTAGTTTGTTGTTAGATTAACTTATTTATTTATTCACAGCCTTCCATCATACACTCATATCATATCATACACTCATACAATGGTAGGCGAGTACAAGACATTGTCAATAGGGTACTAAAACTAAACGGCACATATTATAAAATACACTTGAATAGAATAGGCCTAGATAACAATATAACACTAACTCTTTTCTATAATTATGGATGCCATGTTTTGTCAGAGGAGCCAAACGATAGGCCCTACACAGCAATTCGCAATGATGAGTGTTTTTGTGAAAATTTTACAGGAACCAATGAATTTGTCACGTGATAAGCCCAAATTCTAAACGTGGGATTAGGGATTAGGGCCTAGATCCAGAAACTTGAAGTACCTAGCCTAAGCCTAGGTCTGTACTCTGTAAAACTCTGTAGGCCTAGTTGAAATACCTAGTAGCTTAAAATCGTGAACAAAATAGTATGAAATGGCCAAAATGCAAATACCTTGCAAAATATCTTGCAACAGTACCGGTAGGCTAAATTGGGGGAAAAATTCAAAAGTTGTTATAGGCATAACAATTATTTACTTTTGGCTTACCCAACTTCAGTGGCGGCACCAGACAAAAATCAATGGGAGGGCAGAGGATGGGCAAGTTAATAAAGTGGGGGGACAATCAGTGGCGGGTAGCTGAGGTCTGGGGCGAAGCCCCATCCGCCGGAGGCCCTTGTGCCGAAAGCAAAAAAAAATTTCTCCATACTACAGTTATTCCGTCATGTTTTAACTGAAAAATGGCAACTCTAGGGATTACCGTTTTGTTTATAAAGGCTAAACACTTGGTAAAATAAACACAAATATGCACAGTTTGTTATATTTAATTTGTGATTTGATGATTTAATTTTTTTTAAACTTTTATTAAACTCCAGAGAGTACAACACCAACTATGGCGTAACATAGGCAACATTACACCATTACAAATTACACAAATAGTTACAATTAAACATTTCAGCTATGACAATGACAGGATAAAATAAATGATTAATAAAATTACAAGTTTACAACAGAGTTTAACAACAACAAAATTTAATAAATTAAACATTTCAGACTATATTTTACTTTTTGTACCTGATTCTAGACAAGACCCTTTGTGGCAAGATCAGTAATGGAATGAGTCCTAGCTGGACATATAAAAACATGATACAGGTCGCAATCCCTAGAACAGTGGGAGCATTTGCAGTCTGTATATGATGGATGGAACTTTCTATCTAGGCAAAACAAATGGTGAAAACCGTGAGCTGCTACACGGGTTAGCACATGCCTGTTTTTGGCAAGAGGTTTTTTCCAATCATCATTTTTGAACAGATCCATAGTAAAGAATTCAGGTCTAATTTCAAGGCGTTTTGTCATGCAGTTATGAACGACAGTACGAAAGGCGTCTGATTGGCTTAGGTTAAATTTGAACTGTAGGTCAGCAACAAACAATGATTCATCTACCATCTCATATACCAAGCGGAAACGAGTAAATTTACATAGAGAAAGGATCTTTTTCATATATAGGGTCTTAACCGATTCTAATTGTGTGAGATTGACTTGGGAGAGGTAGGGCCATATGATTTCGATGCCGTAGGAAGCAATCGGGGAAATTTTAAGGTGGAAGAGTTTCATAGCACAAGAGATTGAGAGTGAGTATAATTTGGAGATAAGGTGCATGGCTTTTATGGCAGAGGAACATCTTGCTTTGATGCGGCAGCACGGGCAGTGGCAACGCCGCCACTGCCCAACTTACCAATAGGGAACCTAAGTTTTGAAGGCGGGAAGGAAATTGGTTCTCTCTGGTCTCAGCGCCCATAAGAATTAGCGTGGTACGAAAATGTAACTCGCCGTATCTTTTGACTCGCGCAAAAGAAATCTAAACCAATAACATCACAAGATGCATAATTTTGTCAAGAAGATGATGGCATTCTACTTTGCTCGATGACGCTTCCTAAATTCAAACTATTATGAGTTTAATGGACCCATGTTTGCGCGCTGTCGCAAATGTACTCTGACTGAGCGGCAACCTAAGCGAGACGCAGCCACGTTGTGTGCAGCTGTGGCATCCTCGCATATCACGCGCCTGTCCATGGTTGCTAAATGTACTTTTCATTCAAGATTTTGTTGGCACATTAAAGGATATTTTATTAGTAATGTATAATCTAGTACATCCCAGTGACCTCACAGTAGCCACAAAGCAAGTCGGATACCAAATGTTATATGCTGATGCCACGAACAAAATGTTTTTACGTGCTTTTTCATGAGCAGTTTGGAAGGTTTGGCAACAGTGTAAATGTAGAGTTCACTTCGACTCAAAACAAAAGTCATTAATATTTGTGATAGAGCAGAGTTATGTATATCCACGCAAAGAGGAAAGATTATAGTTTCTTACAGTATGAATATAATTCCGGTCCGTGGTCGGGTTCTCGCGCTATCGCTTACGAAACATTTAGCACGGGTTAATCGCCTATACCACGCTGACCGGAGAGAACCAGACAACGCCCACTTAGGTTCCCTATAGCTCATTTTGACTGATTTGCAAAAATTCTACATTAGCATTTTAAAATCTAAATTTCAATTCCGCTAGCATAATGTTTCATTAGTTAGTCCAACCTCTAATTTAATTTAACATAACCTTGCAATTGTGTTTATTGGGCTTATTCTGGAAAGTAGTTATGCCCTCTCCCGCATGTGTATGTTATGGTGTACATGTACTCACACTATGGGCCTACTGTTTTTCAGCTCTATTATTAGGTAGGTATTACCTCCCATCAATCATCCAAACAAGCCCACTGCCAGACTAATCCTGTTGCATAACCTCTTCATCTAGAGCATGACAGTAACTTTTACTTCCAATGTACATTCACATTCACATTTCATTTGTTATACCAGCAGATACCAGTGATTTTTTTCTGGAACTTTTAAATTCCTGAAGTCAGTTTTTATCGGTTTGTTACTAGCCTTTGCACATATGTTATGATCATGTATTATAGTCTTCTATAGAGGCATTTTTTTTTTTTTTTAACCATCACAAAAAAATCTAAATAAGTTAAATGGATTTTTAGGATCGAGGATTTTTGTAAATCATCAAAATTGTTAAATTTAGGAATTTATTTGTGCGTAGGCCTACCGGTAATGCGCAATATTGTTTAGTATATTTTACTCTTGAAGAGTGACCATATCCTTGCTCGACAGTCACCCAAAATTGCTTATCGATCGGTTGACAACTGGAAGCAGGAAAAGTTCCCAAAAAAGTTTCAAATAGGTATAGTTGACTAGCTGAAGATGACAAAAATCCAATTACGTACATGTACATAGGCTCTAGACATCTACAAATTTACTCACATTGTCAACTTACAGGATTAACCTTATAGGCCTACTGAACATCTAGCACAAGTTTGAAAATTGAAATGTTCATGTTTGTCTTTAAAAAACAGCATGTTTTCTTGGTGGGCGTAATAGCATGTTTTGCATTCCAGCGAAATGGATACGACACGACTTCATGACTTGGAGGAACAGCAAGAACTACTTAACTCTTCTCTCATAGCTCTAACTTCCCACTTTGCTCAGGTGATTAACAATCCAATTGGCATACTTTCCATCTAGGCCAAGTCAAACATCATTATAACAACCCTACTGACTCTTGCTACCCCTGTGACTGAATTGTTAATTACTGAGTAGTGTTTAGGGAAAAAAACTCCTCGGGTCGGCACGTCTAGGGCTCGTAAGAGTGTTTTATGAAGGTAGTAAGCATAGAAAGTGACTGATGACAATTCTCTTAAATGCATATTGATTTGATATAGCTTAGGGCTGGGTTGTCAAGATATTGTTGGAAGTTTATTAGGCCTACCTTACCTAGTTATGTTAATGCAATAATTTTTTATTTCAAACTTCCCTTCTTTTTGTTGATAAGTTTGGTATGTATGACAAATGGAAAACAATAATATGATACATTCATACCACTCTTAAAATTTTATACGTGGGGAAGAGGATTTAACAAATTTTATAATATGCATTTCCATTTCCAATATCAATATCCATGCCCTGCTCTAATGATGCTGCTGTTATAATGATGTTTGACTTTAATCTCTTGTTTCTGTGTCAATGTATAGACTATCTCAAATTATATTAAAACATGTTTGGGATACCTCTCTTAATAACAGTTGCCGTAACCCTATTTTTCCAGAATTTGGTATGGTACCCTGGAAGCTAATATAATATGGTGGAAGTATTATTTTAGTTGTGTTTACTAAATGTGTATGCCTTCACTAGGGTTAAGGGTTGCTTAGGCCTACTTGTCCACTATAATGATTACGGTACTACAGGTGCGCTTGTTCTCATGGTCCGATTGATTTTATTGGCCGAATCGTTAATGTTAGTTTCTAATACTGGTGGTTTTATTTAGGGTATGTAATTAATTATTTAACATCTAGCATATTCAGTAACAAAAACTGATTTAGAGGAGAGGACAATCTTATCTTTAGGAGGAGAATTTTTCAGTTAATTGCAGGCAGTAGTGTCATGGGCTATACGTAGGTAGGGGTTACGAGTTTAGCCGGCTAAGATTTCCTTGCACGAAACAAAGTTTTAATGTCAAGTTGATTAATTTGAAATGGAGTAGGCCTAAGTAAGTTCTTCACTAGGAAAATAGAAATGCATTATCAGGAACGTCTTCTTTTTAAAATTTCCTTCGTCAACACTGCCCACAATGATAAGCTATGTGGAAGTAACCTATAGTCAGATTATCTAATTACACATGCTACAAGCAACTGAATAATGCAGTACAGAGGACACTTCGTTTCTTTGCATAATTGCCAAAGAGATACCACCGTTGACAACTTTCTCTTTTAATAAAATTCAAATGTGACACCTAGGCACATTAACTTGAGGAACGCAGCTGATTAGACAAATTTATCTACTAGAATACTAATTCCTACAGTGGTATGCTAGAAGTCGGTACATTTTGTTTAAGTAGGCCTACTATGAGTTAAAAAAACTAGATTGGGTTTGACTGTTGAGCCTCAGTTGTGGGTGGATGAATTATTGCACTCTCTTCTATCATTGACACAGTCATGGCATACCGGTATGTAGTTTTGACTACAGCTCTGAAGGTATACTGGAGTCACTTTGTATAAAAGTTGTAACATTGTTACCAGTGTCAGTTTTTCTTGTTAAGTCTGCATCATGTTTACCTTCCGCCTGTCTTATTACCCCTTCATAATATTGCAGTCATAGCAAGTAGCAAATAACAAATCATAAGCCCCAATCCTCCCCCAAAAAACAAACAATTTTATAGATTGTAGTTTAGCAAGTTTGAATTAAATAAACATTAATTTTTATCTATTATATTATGATTAGAGATGGACCGATACCGATTTTGAGAATCTGCCAATACAAGTGGTATCAGAAGAATCTGCATTGGAAGATTTTGCCAATAAACCTATGCCTACCATCTCTTCAATATCATTTCACTATTTCATATCCACTGATCAAAAGAATCCATCATTCATGATATCGATCATAAAAGTGTTTTCTCATTGTTGTCTATTGTTGTGTAATGTATTTAATTGCAATGTATTAGTATTAGTACTATTTAGTAGTTTGCTTGACACTAATTAATGTGAATGGGGCTATGCCCTTTTCTAGCAACCTAATGCATCAATGTGTTAGAACAATAAAATAAAAATAAAATAAAAATTTCTATGTCCTAATTTATAAGCGAGTTCCTTTATTGGAGTCAAAAGTCATATTTTTAGATCTCACTTTGTAGAGAATTCTGAATAAATAGGTGCCGAAATCTGTTCATAGGAAAAGTAGAATTGTTATCGGTATCGGTATCGGCAAATTCTGGTATCGGTCCATCTCTAATTAGGATGAATTGCAGTTACATTTAGAGTAGTTGCCTATTATGTAAAATACAAAAAAACAAAATACTTTTGTATTTAAAGTCTACCCACTCAGTCCCACAACTGATTTTCAGTGGGATCGAGACTAATTTAAAGCAGATCAAGCCAATCCTGTCAGCAAACAATGGCCACTATGTTTTGAAGTTGTTCATTTTTTTAGTACAATGGCATCACCTTGTCATGTTTTAGGAGACAAGCTTTAAAATTCTTAAAACTGAATAGATGTAACATGTGAAAGATATAAACAATGAGCACAATTTATATGTGAAGTCAATTTGATATTCCACCATTTGTATTACTATTTTATACATATGTAGGTTAATAGTGTGGTTGTAACTGGGGTGATGACACCTTTAAATATAACTAAAGTTTATTTATTATTATTTATAAGGCTTAACTATGTGGTATATTTTCATTTTGCATGCTTGAATTTTATGAGAATATTGGGTTATTTATTAATTATTCATCTTCTAATTTGAAGTATTGAGTTGAGATAGCATTGATAGTACAGATAGTAAATTGTGAAGCATTTTTAATATCAGACAGCTAGAAAATTCTGAACACTATTAATATATTAGTAGCCTACAATATTGAAAAAAATGTGAAAGAGTCTACTAATAAACTGAACTAACCTATTGATCTATTATTAAGTTGTTACATATTTTGTGGTAGAAAAGTTATGGATGATATGGCGGTACTGGAAATAAGAAAGATTGTTAGTAAAATCAAAATTTAATTTGTATTATTGATTGAATTTATTTATATATTTTATATAAAAGAAGTATGCTGTCTGGCTATGGTACTCATCTTTCAATGGCTTACAACCTACAGTTTGATCTTCACCAAATATTAACTACTATTTATTTTTCAGGTTCAATTTCGTTTACGTCAAATCGTGGAAGCACCGCCGAGTGAGAAAGAAGTGTTACTAAAAGACCTCGAGGCATTTGCATTCCGAGGAATTCCCGAAATAGGAAATGCTTCAGCAAAGGCCTATGCCGATTCTTATGAAGAATTAGACATGACGATGGTATTTTATGTGGTTTATAGAACCATTGGTTTGATATGCTCTCATACACAAAATGCTAAATTAGTATTTTTAGAATTTAATATTTTAATCATTTCCCTTATCTATTCCCATTTTCTGTCTGGCAAGATTATCAGGACAACAATTTTTCTAAGCTTCTGTAGGCACTCCAAGAGCCTTTTCTTCTCTATGGGTCTTTCCTCCACCTCTTTGTGTCATCCCTCATCCTCATCCTTCATATGTTGCACTTCATATACCTAATAGTAATAGGTGGGCACTACTTGTGTATACCATCGTAGGCTTATCTAATCTGTTTTCCTCCAAAGTTATTATGCACCATTTGTCGGAATACTGCTTAGGTTAATATTATTACAGTCGATCGACACTGGTCAGTTAACATGGCAACGGTGATAGTGTTTACGGGGGTTTTACTGGTGTGGTATGACCCTGAGGCTGGGAGGAATTGCTGGATGTGTTGTCTGACAGTGCTTGTCAAAGTGCTAAGCATAAGAAATTTTAGACTATGTAATTGATAAGTTGGATTACAGATAATACATATTATTAGACACAGTGTCAGTTTAGATTACCAATGGAGGCGGAAATAGAATAGAAGGTATGCCAACATTGAAAATTAATACAACACCAAAAGTACTACTAATTTGGCTATCTTATTATGATATTTTGTGATCAAAACTTATCATTCTAATGTCACAAAATATTTTCCTAGCAGCATGGAGTAAAAGTAAATAAATAAGAATGGGCAATAATAAATTACTTTAGAAAGTTTATTCTTGTTCTCTTGTTGGTACCTATTCTTTATTTCAAATTTCCCGTTTTATTGCTGCCAACCTCATCCAATGCTAGGGTGACCATACATTTGCGTAATCTGTCGCACTTATCGCATGACTCTTAAAATATTCCAGTTTATCGAAGTTTTTACTCAAAATAAGTTGTTATTATTTTTAAGTAGTTTTAATGCCCTATATAGTTGGTTCTAGAGAGCTGTCATGTGATTTTATTTCTTAATCAGTAGCCACAGTGCAAAAGTAGTCTGAAGGCAGTTCAGTGCTGCTATCCCTTGGGCGTGACATTCTTATTTGAATCAAACTACAAATTGAATGCTACTGGCATATTTGCACAGTATTCATTTTGCCACTGATCTTGCCTGCTATGCTTCTAAAACACTTATCTCAGCTGCCTGTACTGTAGGCCTTCAGTTCATCTCCATTAAAGTGTGCTGAATATTGAGACACAGGCCTGGGTGAGGCAGAAACAGCTTGGTTTTGGACACACATTATTAAATAGGGAAACTAGCTCACCTGCCCTGTCTCCAATATGTGGCACCCCATTGAATAGCATTGTGTTTACAGTTTCCTACGCAACATGGGCATTTCTGTGCCAACTTAACTGGCCTAGTTGAGTTATGTTGTAGCCAGGAAAGAGGTATCTCAAGGTGTTTTCAATAGTTTGATTGTACATAAAGCAAAGTACATTACTACTGATGTTTTAAGAGTGCGTCGTCCCGATTGACATTATCAATCTAGTTGTCTCGTATTTCTTTTCCAATGATTTCTGGTATGGAAGGCATATTCCGTAGATGCCATTGTTAACACAGTCGTTACACAATGTTCATTAAGCACATAATATGAAAATTACAGAATCTACAGCACACGTGTTTTTATTGTTTGATTTGAATATTGTCTAAATAAATACTACATTTCTTAAGGGTTGGTTCTACTAATTTTATCAGTTATTCTCTTTGGCATTAGGAGAATCCCCGCAACCTCAACCTCCTTAGCTCATAGATTCTTACTACTAATATTAACTTTTGCTAGATATAGTAAAAGAGAGAGGCTTAATTTGCAATAATATAACAAATAATAATTTGTGTTGTGTTGTAGAATGTTGAGGATATAGAAGACAAGATGTCTGCTCAAAAAGCCAAGCAAAAAGAATTGATCTCTCAACTTAAAACCCAACTAGAAGATCTGGAGAAATATGCATATGAAACGGGGGAAGCGGGCCTTCCTCAAAGTGTCATCATGGAGAAGCAGAGAGTCATAATAGGTGTGTTAAAGCCAGTAGAACTAAGCTAGTTTTTCTCAAAATACCAATGGAGAAACATTTGAGTTGTACATGTAGTGCATTACTATGAGACATTAACTACCTAACAATAATCAGCACTTGGTTTGCATATTACAAAAACAGAGACTTGGGGATCAAAATTCAAACTTCAAAGTCTTGATGTAAAACCATTTCAACAAGTTATTAAAATTGTTCTCAAATACATTACCATACTCTGGCACAGAATAATGGGATCAAGTACATACTGATGAAATGAAAGATTTGTGAGAAAGTTTGGAACATTTGTCTGATTTTTTGCACTGGGAAAGACTCGCTTGAAATGTTTTTTGCTACAGTTTGCATCTGATAATTAAATATATAGTCGAGCCCATAACAAACTTCACAAAAACTGACTTTTACTTTGTTAAAAAAGAACTTTGTTAAAACAGAGTCACTATACATGTATTTTTCATTAACAAGCTTGAAAATTACTTTAACTTTGTTAAAAGGGAGTTCTTTATAGGTGGGCTCGACTGTAGTAATTTATTTCCCAACATTTACTGATTTTTAATTTGATTTGAGAGAAATGCCAACTAGAGTTGAAATGTTTAAACATTTACAAACATTTTGAGATCTTTCAAAGAATTTACTGTACTGTACAATGATTTTTTCTGAATAATAATTTTTAGAGACTATATTTTGTTTGTTTTAATACATAGACAAAAATGCATAGAAACGGAGGCCATGGCAAGACAAGAGGTTACAAATTAAACCAAAATACCGACACATTTCTGCCTACCTCTAATACCAACCCTCTCAAATATTGAACTTAAATGTCTAACTTTATTTTTCTATTCTATCAAACTGTCTCATGGAGATAAGATTACATTTATGTATTCCAACTGTCAGAACATGGCTAATTAGAATTTGTATTTTATTTTTTGTCTTCAGATCAGTTGAAAGGCAAAATGAACCTGAACTTGGACACCATGGACAAGCTTACAATAGAAGATTTAAGAAGTCAAGTAGATTATGCTGTTAGTCAGGTAAGACAAAGAAGAACTGAACTCTCTTGGCTGCCTCTTTTAATTTAACTCTTACGACATATAACTCACAGTGAAGTAACCTTTCAAACAATGACAACATAGCTGAGCGATGAAATACAACCCTACCAACATGGTAGTAAATTTCATCTCCATCGATAAAAAATATATTGATGGCTTGCCAATAACCACGGGGCCAGTGGCGGATCTAGGACATAATCATGGGGGGGGCGATTTGCGTGTGCATGTACAGTCGTGGGAAAGGGACTAAGCGCGGCGCACGGGGGGTATGGGGGGCGCCGCCCCCCATTAATCGCGCCACAGACGAAAATTTTGAAACTCAGGTTTTTAGAGTGCATTTGGTGCGTGCACAATAAAATAATAAAATCATTTTTTTTAATTTTTAAAGAATCATGGGGGAGGCGATCGCCCCACCGTCCCCCCCCCTGTATCCGCCACTGCACGGGGCCCCAGCATACTGTATTTATTAGTGATACTCAATGATGTTATTTTCAATATTGATATTGGAGCCATTTACACTGTTCTGTGTATAAATACTACTACTATTAATACTAAATAATGTGCAATAAAACAATTTAATAAATGCATCAGCAAACTTAAAGCCAATTCCGCTAGTGTCCCATCATGGCAGTGTTAGCAAATGTAGTACTTGGGTAACTTGGTTAGGTACTGTGCGCGAGTACCTGTTCCATCCCTAAGATAGACAATTTAAAATCAAACATATTGTTGTTGATAATTGCTTTGACATTTGTCATTATAAACAAAATGGTAGATGTGATGAAACGAGAAATCCGATGGAATGTAAATTCTTCTGTACTTGGATCAAAAGATGCCTCATTTACAGCTCACACCAGTGTAACTTCATTTTGCAGCTTGTCAGCCCACTGAAGATGAAGGAACATTTAGTGACCCAGCTGAAAACACAAATTTGTGATTTGGAGCGATTTATTGATTTCCTTCAGGGTAAGTCCTCTTACAAATTGTTTGTATTTTGAATATTATTGTTGGTTCTTAGGGTATTGTAAAATTGTAACTCAATGGTACCCTTCATTCTTTTTCGTTTGTATTGCCAGGCTTTGCCACCAGAAATGATAATTCTCTCTCTCCCACCAAACATGTAAATAAACAAGTGTTCTCAGTACCAACTATTGATTTTAGATGTTGACTGACTTATTGTAACTCAATTATACCATATAATTTAGCTAAACATGAACATAATTAAACATCTTAGATATGGCCTCCTCTTGTTGTTCTACCCAACACACTGACCGATATCGATATCTCAATCCCCTTCAAATCACCAATCTGCACAATTTCTGACAATTTCTGAATTGTAGTATAAAATACCAATCTAAGACATCTGAGCTTGTGCAATCTAAGCCCCTGTATTACAATATCTTGCATTGCTTTGGTAATGTTTTATTACTTAGTAATTGAATTAGGTCTCTTCTTTATTAGTAGGTTCAGTCACTACAAACTAGTAAATGTATTACAGTAGGGCCTCGTTAATTCGGGCCCCGGTTATTCGGGTTTCTGAATAATTCGGGCCGGGCCGAAAAAAAATTATTTAAAAATAATTAAATGAAAGGTACTCGAGTCTTGACGCTAGCCGTGCATTATGGAGCGAGTAGAACGCCGCAGGCCCACAGCTGACTGAGTGCTGTCTGTACCGCTCGAGCGAGACGAGGCTAGCCGGCCGGCAGACTCCCCTCCCTACACCCCGCCACCAACGCGCCCTTACAATGACCGAGCATCTACAGACGGCCTTGCTAGTGCATTGCCCCAGCATTCTTCAGTACAGTCACATCCCCTATCTGTGGTAGTGTGTTTCGTAACTCGTATTTGTTTTTATTACGCGCAGTGCAGTGCAGTGCTATTGTGTAAACAATGGATAAGGCAAAACGACGTAAATATATAAGTGTTTGTAAACACGTCACGTCAGTAAGTAAGAATGGTACTGCTATCTTTGATGACCCATACTCAAGAACCACGACTATTTTTTTACGTAATAAAACTTCATATCTCATTGGGACAAATCTTTGTTTTGTTTATTTTACAGTGATAACTCAATCTCCAATTCACCCTGCTTACACTCCTCTCTCTCTCTCTGCCTCACGCGCGCTCTCGCTGTTTCTCTCGACACATGCTACGTTCACAATCTCTTGAGCTCTTCCTCTCCCTGTCTCTCTGCCGCATGCGTGCTCTCACTCTCTCTCTCGATGCATGCAGCCAGCCACAAGGTCGTGAGCACGGGGCCATAAAGAGAATATCTCTCAGTCGTAATCGTGCTCACTCTCATTCTCTCGATGTATGCAGCCAGCCACAAGGTTGAGCTGGTCTGTTCTTATTGCTTTTAAAGCCATAAAGAGAAGTATTTATGACAGCGGAAGGATCACAAATGATACACTAACCATTAATGTATCAAAATACGCGATAAAAAAACATTTTCCGTCTAATCCGGGGTTTTCACTAATCCGGGCTATACCCGGACACAATTAGCCCGAATTAGCGGGGATGTACTGTACTTAACAATCTTGGGCAAGGGGTGCTAAGACAGAGAAGAAAAGAGGTGTAACATTCTTATGATACTAGTATTGTATTGTACATACTTGTTTAACTGCAATCTCATGCCTCTAGGTGACAGCACAACTGCTGATCTGGCTCAATGTTCATGTAACTGTTCAGTGCACAAGAAAGGATCAAAGACGAAAGGAGTGTTTCTTGGCAAAATGAGCAACAAGAGTGAACATGAGGTATGGTCCCAGAGATCAACGTTTCATTTGAGAATGACATTTAATGAATATTTCAAATGTGATGCAACAATTTCCCCTTCTTTGTAGATTCATGCTGAAACAATGAACATTATGAAGAAAATTATTACATTGATACAAATGTTCACACTTTCTCAATTTGGCTGTGGGAGTGAGCATTTTAGGAGAAATACATTGAAGAAAACTATGAAAGCAAATCATTGGGGGTAAGTGTGGTATGAACTTGTTTATATAGGTTAAGGTAGGGTAAATATTTTCTTCCAATCTAAAAACTCTAACTAAACTGTACATTTACCTTAGGTGACCATTTAAGAAATGGGTACTGTACCTAGGTACTAACTGTTGGAAGAATTGTCTAGATCCCTTGGTTTGGAGAGGTTACAGGCGATATTTTCTATGTAGTCTACCTTTCTTTCAGATAATGCAACTTTTTGCCATTTCATACCAGCATCAAGCACTGAAAATCAGTCCAATGGCTGAGTGGGTAGATTCTAAATTCTAAATTAAAATATGTCTGGTTTATTATGTTTGATATTTTAACTGTTGTGATAATACGCACACGCAGCATGGGAACTCAGTTCTGTCCATTGGCCATCTGTGCTAGCATAGGGCTTGTGCATTATGAGTAATGATGTAATCATTCCATAGTTTGCAGCACTAGGTGTAGGTATACTAATTCAAACCTTTTATCTCTCTTGTAAATTAAAAAAAAGCATATTTGTACCTACACTTACATAGGGTGCCCAGATCCAGATTTACAAACCAAAAAAGCGGAATGCATAGTGACGGCTGTAGCTCGGGTCTGGGGCTAAGCCCCAGCCGCTAGAGGTCCTTTCTCCAGACAGCTCGAGGGATTACTGTTTTGTTTATGAAGGATATATATATATACATTAGTGGTCTAGATGGTTGGAATATGGGTTGGAGGGGGGTGAGGAGGAGGGGGCAACAATAAGAAATTTTACACTTTTGAAGTCGTCTTGAATATTTTTTATTGTTCAGCAAAGATCATTGACTTAAGTCTAATGTCTACTACTTCAACTCTTCTATGTTCTAAGGCCTATTAGTATTATTTATTTATGGACATGGATGTAATCGTAATCATCTGCACCCTCCCAATCGTCGATGTGCCAGCAGTGAGCTTCCAGCCAGTTACTTACCTCTCACTCATTACATAGTATTACATTTTTTATATTTATCTGATCCGCGGATAAGGTCAAGTAGGTTGACATTTTTCAGCAGGAGGTCATGAAATGCAATACATGTTACCTCACTGAAGTGAGTTTTGAGAATCATCATAGATTTTATTGTGGATAGATCTAGACGATTCTTCTCGTCACTCCACATGGTGTTCATTACGGAAAACACACGCTCGACGGCCGCATCCGTTCCGGGCAAAGCGAGTGAAAATTCAACAGTTTGCTTTTTATTTGCACATGGAATATGTTCACTCTTGAAATGTTCTAAGACTGCAATCCATCGATCAGCGACTGGCACTTTTATAGTGTTCAAAGGGTTGTCTTAGGTTTGATGTTGTTCACTAACAAATTACGAGACGCGTGTAAATTCATTGAAAAGCTGCCCTTCGTCAAGAATAAAGTTATTTTTTTTTTATTTTTGATTAAGTCAAAGGAACCTTTAACATCTTTCCAAATGAGTTCTCTTCTCAGACTAACTGTCCATGCCATGGTTTGAAAATCTTGAAAGCTGCTAGCCCATTCATGCACATAATTATTAACAGTGTCAATTCTCCTGTCATATTGTCAATTTTTTTTTGTCATTAATCCATTTGCCTGCTAGTCTCTAAGCAGGATTCTCTCCTCTTTTGTATTGAAACGCAGCACTTTTCTAGCTTCAATTTTCTTGATTAAAGAGTCTAGGCCTTCTTTCACTTCGGCCGCCGATATATCTTGCCATTCCAAGCCTTTCTTTAAGTAATGAGCATTTGTCTTCGAAGAAACGTTTAATTTTTGTTGGGCACTTATTAATTGAGCCAAAGTACGATTTTAGTCCATAAAAAACTTCAGTTAACCTTTCAATTGCGGGCAAAAGGAACAACCATCGTGTTTTGCTGTGGCCAAGTACACGCTGGTATTCCACGTCAACAAATAGTTGTGTGTGTATATATATATAATATGGAAGTGTTGATAAATTTTACCGACAATACTTTGTATACCAACAGGCAAGCAATCACATGCAGTCTGCACCCCATTATGTACAATGTAGGCCACACAACCTATTCCAATTATGTTGCAATGCGTTGTATTCCGTAGTTTCTCGAAAATATTGTTCTTTCCTCGTCGTTTAGCGCCACAAAAATTCGTATAAGTGTTGTCAGCGGAGAAAGAAACAAGCTTTTCCTTCAGTTTGGCATCTTCTAAAACCCTCATGATATGGTCCGTCATTATTTCCAAAGTTTCCCCAGGCAGGTTGGTAAACTCGAGAATTTTTATCTTCACCCCCTCTTCAGGAACGAAATACCTTGCCAGTACTGGAACAATCTTCAGATCTTTATGATTTGATGCGTCAACCATAATAGGAATAAACTTTGCAGTTTTGAGCTCACTTGCAATTTGTCTTTCAGCAAAAGGTGTCAAAACATTCACAGTTATCGCTTTTACTTCAGTTTGTCCACAAGAGAACTTCTGTGCATGCAGCTTTTTACTATCTGCGACATGCAATCCATAGATCTAAAGCTGTGATCAAGGTGCGCGGATGCGCACCGGGCCAAGCCACGCGCTGCTCCGCTTCCACTAGCGCCTATTACCGCACGCCTACATTAGTTCTTAACACGGTGTCGCCGACGCGAAACCATGTGAGATAAAAACCTGCAACTCGCTTCAATCGATGGGCTTTTACTATGAGATAACCCATTTCAAGTTTCATCCCGATCTGATGATGCATCTAGAAGTTATTGAGATGTCAAGATCGTTCGAAATAACTTTCTTCTTGGGCTGGCTGGCTGGCTGACAAATTATGTATCAGTTTGTGGGCTCTCAATGGATAATGTTAGAGAAGTCAAAATTTTCACCGATGTCAGTCATCTCAGTGGCCATGTGCTATACAAAGGGTGATTGGATTAGATGACCGGAAGCTTAGATAATGCAAAAAAATATATATTTTATTTATAACTGCAATGCTCAAACCTTTTAATTATCAATGAGTGAGATTTTATTTTGAATCATTGTAAATAAAGTAATTTCCTCTACTTGGATGCTAACATCCATACCGTGTACGTTCTAAAAAAATTATTGATATACCATACAAAAATGCAAAAACTTGCAAAAAAGGGGCCAAGCCAAAAACGAGGAAGATACAAGTGGCTCAACTGCATAAAGTGGTGAGATCTAGAAGTGTGGCCAAGCCCATTATTTTGTTTATAATAATAAATATATTTAATAATTATATAATAAATGAATAATATATCAATATCCATATTATTATCTAACTATAATTACGAAATAAATATATTAACAAAAATAACATAAACATTAAATATATTTATTGAAACATTTACATGTGGAAATATCAAAATTAACAGACGCCTTCCATTCAAAATTAAAAGCTTGGTCGATGGATTTGGATTGGTTATGTTTTGGTTAGTCAGTAACAACAACCAAGTTAAAAATTCATCGACCAAAGATTTTAATTTTGAATGGCGTCTGTTAATTTTGATATTTCCACATGTAAATGTTTCAATACATTTATTAAATGTTTATGTTATTTTTTGTTTCTATATTTATTTCATAATCATAGGTAGATAATAATATGGATATTGATATATTATTAATTTATTATATAATTAATAAATATATTTATTATTTTAAACAAAATAATGGGCTTGGCCACACTTCTAGATCTCACCACTTTATGCAGTTGAGCCACTTGTATCTTCCTTGTTTTTGGCTTGGCCCCTTTTTTGCAAGTTTTTGCATTTTTGTATGGTATTATGTTTTACTGTATGGAATGCAAGTGTTCCTTCTTCTGCCGCAAGTGCCTTTTCCATATCTCCCAGTTGTTTTCTTACAAAGAATACCTTTATCTTTGTAGATGTGGAACGTGCTAGCAATGCTTCTCAATGTTTTTGTCTCTTTGCATGTTTTTCTATGTCATGTCGTCCACAGTGGTCTAGAAAATGTTGCTTTGCAGATCGTACAAAACATTTTGTCATTATCAGTCTTGTGTTGAACAAGGTAAGGAAAGTCCTTCCTTACATCGTCATGTAAAACACACTTACGTTTAGGCGGCGGCACTTCACACACGACAATGTCAATACGAGACGAAACAAACACTGACTACACAAGTCCTGTGTGTGAGGGAGAAACAAGCAAGCTGACACTTGTCTGTGGCAGCGGGTAGTGGCCGTGACAGTGTTTACAATTATGACAAAGGAGAGTGCCAGCGAGCTCTTGCTGACAGTGGGCCGGTTGGGATGCGAGAGGTAGTAAGCGCAAAGTTTGAATAATGCAAAATCTGAGATTTTACATTTTCAAAAAAAGCAGGACAAAAGTGCGTCCCTACGGGTAGTGTGGCGGAACACGGGACACACAGCTAAAAATCGATACTGTCCTGCTGTCTGTGCACCCTACACTTAAAAAGCATTGGTTCCTACGACAGCGCTGCTAGTGGGCAATTCAACACTAGCTCCGAACAGGCCCTTTAAGACTAGAATGATTGTGATTATTGAAATGCTTCCGTTTAACCCCTTACTTGTTCATGCCATATATGCGCTCACGCTAAATGGCGTCTGTATTGTGCATGCCGTAAACATGCGTGCCATAACACACTCTACTTTGTATGTATGTGCAGCGTATTATTGCCAGCAGCATTCAGTTAAGCTAGCGAAAGAGAGGTCTTCATTCTAGTGATGTTTTTTGTTATGTTGGAAATAATTGATTTTTTTAGGCTACCCTAACGCAAATAGCAGCCTGTTGCTTCATCTGTGCATGTGGCATCGCGCAAGGATTGTTTATCTGTTGAGAACATCTCGGTTATTTTAGATTTAGATAGTTTATGGGTGAATTGAGTGATTTAATTCTTTCATTAATTATTAATTACAGTGATGACAACAATTTTTATTAAGATACTTGCAAAATTGATTCTTCTGTCGAATATAGCTATATGTGGTGATACTTTCAACTCTGGGTATTTTCTTAATACACAAGGAAAGAACAAGCAAGAATTTTCAGATATCCTCTTCAAGTTACATGAACCAAAAATTTCTTGATTTCATTAAGATGGCATTGTGGAGTAGACTTCAAAACTGGTTCCAGCTCTCTGGCTGGAAATTAATAATCTGTATCAACTATCAAGGCATTGATGGATGTTAATTGGCCGTTTAAAAGCCATTATTAGAGGTCCATGAAAATGGTTTTATTTCATATTGAATTTCGCTTTCTAAATTTGAGATTTCGATGTCAACGGGTTAAAACTGTATTTTGGCGGTTTTATTCATACTAACCCATTTTTTATGCATGTAATTATTCGTTGCATTGACGACTTGCATAATATGATATATGCACAAGTTTAGGTTCCATCGTCTTTTGCGAATTACATGGATCTCTAGCCATTAGAGGAGGGGGTGGGATGTCCCTATATGGTATACTATTATTTTTCAATATGGTACAAACCTATTGTCCAAAAAATGAATAAATCCAGTCCAACAAACATCCACCTTGTAACCTGATGGTATAAGTCAAGTGCAATGAAGCAATGCAGGTGAGGACATACACATTTGTTATGCTCCAATATCCCTTTGCATTGTTGGACAGTATACAGCCGTTGTATTGTATTGTATTTATTAGCAGCTGTGGGCTTACATGGGATGCATAATAACATAAGCAATGTCAGCCATGCTAATATGTTTCTTTGTTTAGGGATCTGAGAGCTGAACTGGAGATCTCTGTCAACTGTGTACTACAGTTGAGTTCCCAATGCCAGGCTGCTACCGACAGTGATTACATGTCTGACTCGGAAGACTCGCCCGTTATTCTCTGCAATGCTAAGATAACCACAGCTGTAAGGAAGCAGTTAGCCATTAGCATCAAGAATCTCATGCACCATGGACTGGAACCTGTAAGTTGCTGGCATTTCCATCAAATAGGAACACACATCTTTTTAACCTTCTAGTTGTCATTGAAAAAGTAATTTTAACTCTGAGTTCATATTGTTTGGCTATTTATTTAGAAGGATGTGAAGCTATGCAAAAGTAAGAATCAATTATATGGCCAACATAGTTTAAAATTTAAAATTTTGGGGGAATTAATGATAAATGTTTCAATCTTTGAAGTTTATTTTCAATCTTCAAAACTAAATTTCAGACAGTTAAGAGGATGGGATAGTCGCGAAATTAAAACCACACAAAATTACAGTTTTTTCGTGATATCTCGAGAACGATGCAAAATATCTAAAAACTGATTCTAGACCGAATTGCGGTTTTGTTAGAACAATATAATGCAAGAAAATATATTCAAATACAATAATTGGTGCGGTTTGTATTTAAGATATGCATTTAATTAATTAAATTCCTAATAAAAACTCAATTACCATCACATGACAATATTTTTTCTTGCATTATATTTTTCTAACAAAACTACAATTTGGTCTAGAATAAGTTTTTAGATATTTTGCATCGTTCTCGAGATATCACGAAACAACTGTAATTTTGCGTGGTTTTAATTTTGCGACTATCCCATTCTCTTAATGAGGGGTCTCTTTGAACAAATGACTGAATAGGAACAGATCATTATATTTACTCGATTATAGACCGCCATGGAGTAATGGTCCCACCCCTAGTGTGACCACTCCAATTTTAAGTAGTATCTCATTAATAAGTCATTAATAAGCGTACTATTAAATATGGCTTTGCATAATGGCCACACCCCACTAATGTATCATTTTATTTTTAAATATAGCCCTATATCTGAGGCCTATATTCACAATATGGTAAATAATGAAAGTCAGATAATCATGCATATTGAATCCATCATCGGCATTCTGTACGTTTTTCAATAATCTTAATCAAAATTAGTATTTCTATTGTACATATTATTAAATTCATAACCTGTAAGTAAGTGATTTCTACAACTGTTACTTTACATTATTTACTAATGCCTCAATGAAGGATTGAAGTTAACACATTATTTGTTCCCAGGTAACACAGACTGTGAGTGTGGCTCCATTTATTGGCTGTTTTTCACAATTAAATGCGAGAGAGGAAACTTTAATGCATCCATGGGAGTTGGTTCTAAGGTATTATGAAATGAAGAATGGCGAGAGATATAACTCTACCCCAGCCAGAAAACTATCGCAAAGTTTCAATCTGGACATTGTTGGAGGGACTGCCATATCTAATAAACAAGTAAGAGTCCACTTTTGTGTACTTTGGTTAAAGCTTTTTTATCACACTTGGGATGAAAAGTACTTATTTGTGTTTATTAAGTACAGAAAGACCATTTGAAATATGTAATGGGGTGTTCTGGATGATTGTTTGGATATTCTATTCATACAAACTTCAAATTTTGTTCAATTTCAGCATTTGCTAAGCATAATTGAAACCATTGTTACATCTCATCTGAAGTACAAGAGGAGTTATGATTCTCACTTCAAAGCTTTCATCTGTGCAGCCTTAAAGTGAGTTTTAATGTATTCTAACATTTGAGCATTTTATTGTTGTATTAAGAATTACTTTTAAGTGATGTGTTCATCAACATACCGTAGTAATGGTTTGGTCTAGATATTGTGAAACATGACAAACTGTTTATTACTAAGACAGACCTACTCTGCCCCACTACCGTAAAATAGATCTCAAAGGAAACTTAGACTTCCATAACCTACTAGAATAATTATCTAGTTCGTATGTAATTTCAATTACTACTAGTTTGCAGAAGGCCCGATAGTAACTAATCTTATTTGAGGGAAATTTTACACTTTCAATTACTGTAGTACTTGATTAAGGATTATCCTATTTAAAATTATACTACAGTGAATTGTATTAAGAATAAATTGTATCAACAAAGTGTGTCGATATCAATAATGTAGCATTCATATAATTATATCTTGACCCCATTTCCAACATTAAATTGGGTTGGGGGGAGCAGTAGTGCACTACTCCATTTAATTTATGAAGCTTGTCTATGGTCATATAAATGAGTGTATGCTCATTGCTCAGATGATGTTCCACTTATTGGGTTATTAAAAAATACAAAAATAATAAGTAGGTCTACAATTTCTGTGAAATTATTGGGGATGCCTAAACAAAATATAAATGAACTTGATTTAGCATCAATGCATTGGCACACATGTAATGAATGGTAGCCTACCTACACCCAATGCGTGTAATCTGATTTTGCTATTTATAATCGTGCTTTCTTTGTAGTTCAAAAGCTATCGTTACTATTGAAGAACTTGATTTACACATGCATTGGCAACAGTAATGAAGGTAGCCTTCTCACCATGCTGTATATTTGCTATT